>JANAVB010025200.1:6902578-7045967 GCA_029216955.1 Iris pallida
TGAGTTGGCGACGCAAGAGGCGGAACTACAGGAGGAGGTTCGAAGACTCCGTTTCCAAGAGGAAGTGCACTTAAAGCAGCAAGCGAAGTACGATTGGTTAAGGGACGGTGATCGTTGTTCAAAGTTCTTTCACTCTACTATCAAGGCTCGGCAGTATAAAACTCTATGTCCTCTCTTATAGACGCAAATGGAGTAGAAGTCACACAGGATACTCGAATACAAGAAGAGGCAGTGGCCTATTATCAGAACCTGTACAACCATTGGCAAATGAAGAAGAGACTCCAGAAGTGATATGCAAATAATTGTCTCAGATGAAGGGAATGCGGAGCTTCAAAGGAGAGTGAGAATGGAAGAGATCGAACAAATCGTAAAGACCGCAGATCCAAAGAAAATGCCCGGCCGGATGGTTTCAACGCGGCCTTTTTCAGACAACATTGGGATCAACTAAAAGATATGCTCCTCAAGTGGTGGATGATTTCTTCGAGACGGGTCGCTTGATTCAAGAAATAAACTACACATTCCTGGTGCTCATTCCCAAGAAGGGGGCGCAACGGAGCTTGGTGATTTTAGACCAATTGCATGTTGTAATTTTGTTTACAAAATTATCACTCATGTTATATATAACAGGATGCAGGGGATAATGCAGGGCTCATCTCGGCGAATCAAGCGACATTCATCAAAGGTCGGTCCATCGCCGACAATTGCCTCCTTGCACATGAAATGGTACGAGATTTCAACAAGGGCGAGGAAAAAAAGAATGCATCAAATTGGACCTGAGGAAGGCCTATGATATGGTGAATAAAATCTTATGCAAAATTCTAAGAAGCATGGGATTTGATAGCTGGTTGGTGGATCAGATTGAAGAGTGCATTTCCATGTCGTCTTTCTCAGTCCTCATCAATGGACAGCTATTCGGGTACTTCGGCAGTAGCAGGGGAATCCGTCAGGGAGATCCTTTATCTCCGTATTTATTCACTGTTGAGATAGAATACTTCACCTGTTTGATTGATGTGGAGATTATAGAAGACCATTACCCTGTTATTTCGTTATATTGAGCCGACATTCTCTCATCTTATCTATGAACGAATTATTGGTCTTCATGGAGCCCTCAGAGAGAGGGCTTTCCTCCTTTATGCAGATCCTCGAGGACTTTAGGAAGGGGACGGGGCTGGCTTTAAACAAAGAGAAGTCCCATGTTTTTTTAGTAGGGACTGCCCGAGACAAAATTATTGGTCGGAGGTACTTGGCATGCAACAAGGGCAACTTCCGGTATATGATATCTTGAATTCCTTTGTCTATTATGTTGGGAAAGAAGCACGGAAACCTTTCCCCAAACCGGAGAGTACCTGCGAGAGGACCGAGCAATACAACGCACGAACCCAAAAGCAAACACACAAAACAATCCACGCAGACACAGAATTTTTGACATGGAAAACCCTTGCGGGAAAAACCACGGGACGATCGGAGTCCAACCCTGAAGAACCTCCACTAATGGAATAAAGAGAATACACCCTCTACAAGCTCCTCCCGATCCACACGGATCACCACAACTCACTTGAAAGAAGAAAATTTTTTTGATTGCGGACTTCGAAGAACAAGAGATGCCAAAAAATTATTCGAAGCAATCTCTCCTTCACAATAGTCCTTAATCTCTCTCTCTCTCTCAAAGATTGTAAAGCACTCTTTGTTTTTGAGATAATATTACAACTAGCATGCATCACCCTTTTATAAGCCCTTGGTAACCCATACATGGAAGGCCAATATATATGGAAACTTCCAATATAAATCAATCATATATTTAATGGAAATCCAATCATAATTAGCTTACCATAATTGGAAACCCAATAATATGGAAAGCTACTATATGAAGGGTCCAATCATAAATTATAATCAAAGTAATATGGAAATCCAATCATAATTCCTTACCATATATGTACCAAATAAAATCCATGCACTCCCCAAGCTTCCCGACACACGGATGGCGCTCGTCGCTCTCCGGGGTCTTCTCCACATAGGTTGGGAACCCTACCCACTCCAAATCTCCCCTTCACAACTATGGGGAGGATGTCGTCATCCCGACGATCTGCCTGTAGTACTCAAACTTTTCCCTTGGTAGAATCTTCATGAACATATCAGCTCCGTTGTCATTGTATGAACCTTCTCAAGCGCCGCGTCCTTCTTCTCAACCACATCCCGTATCCAATGATATCGAGTCTCGATGTGCTTGGACCGGCTATGAAACGTCTGATTCTTTATAAGGTGGATAGCCACTCTGACTGTCGCAAAGAAGTATACTGCTCTTGCTTCAGTCCCATTCCTGCAACAGCTTCTTCATCCACAACAGCTCCTTGCAAGCCTCCGTCGCCGCAATGTATTCTGCCTCCGTCGTCGACAAGGCAAACACTTCTGCAACCGCGACTGCCACGACATCGCTTCTCCCGCAAACATCATCACGTAGCCCGAAGTCGATCGCCTCGTGTCTACATCTCCAGCCATATCAGTCGGTATACCCAACCAGCTTCAGCTCGTCACCACCAAAGGAAAGTCTCCAACCAGCAGTGCCCTAAAGATATCGTAGAATCCACTTGACCGCACTCCAATGTACCCTTTTAGGATTTGAAAGATACCTGCTAACCGTACCAACTGCATGAGCAATATCTGGCCTCGTACACACCATCGCATACATAAGGCTTCCCACAGCTGAGGCATATGGAACCCGCTCTATATCTTCATTTTCGTCCTCGGTAGATGGACACTGCTCCTCAGTGAACTTAAAGTGAGCCGCAAGGGGGCAACTCACTTTCTTCGACCCGTCCATACCGAAACGCTGAAGTACCCGGTGAATGTACTTCGTTTGGGATAAGTGTAGCAGCTTGGACTCTCTCTCTCGGCTGATCTCATCCCAAGAATAGTCTTTGTTGCGCCCAAATCCTTCATAGAGAAGGCCGCGCCCAGTTGGCGCTTCAGCTCCGCTATCCTAGTGGCATTCCGACCCACTAATAGCATATCATCTACATAGAGCAATAAAATAATGAAATCATCATCGGCAAAATACCTCACAAATATACAGTGGTCCGACGTCGTCCGTGCATAACCATGCTCCCCTATAAACGACTCGAACTTTCTGTACCACTGCATCGGAGCCTGCTTCAGACCATACAAGCTCTTCCTCAACCGGCAGACCAAATGACTTGCCCTTCTCGCAGAATCCCTCTGGCTGCTCCATGTATAACTCCTCCTCAAGATCACTGTAGAGGAATGACATCTTCACGTCCATCTGCTCGACCTCCAAGTCGAGACTGGCTACTAATGCTAGCACCACCCGAATAGACGAATGCTTGACGACAGGCGAAAAGATCTCATCATAATCCACGCCTTTCCGCTGACCGTAGCCTTTAACTACCAGCCTTGCTTTGTATCGAGGGCGAGTAGCATCATCCGTCTGCTTCACTCTGAATACCCATCGATTCTTCAAAGCCTTCTTGCCCTTTGGCAACTGCACCAGATCATAAGTGGAATTGGTGTGCAAGGAACTCATCTCCGCCTGCATAGCCTCCATCCACTCCTGTCTGTGTTCGTCTTCCATAGCCTCTGCAAAACTTTCGGGCTCTCCCCGTCAGTCAGTAACACATACTCATCCGGCGAGTATCTCGTAGATGGTCGACGATCTCTGTCGCTCCTTCTCAGTGGAGCCACTGGTGCTGGCTGTATACCAACAGCCTCCTTCTCTCAGGAACTACCTCTCCGGCATGCTCATCCTCCTGAAGAATGCCCTGACCACCATCAGCAGGCTGATGATCAAGGTTGGAAGCAACTCCATGTACCGGCTCCCCCATAACTGGATCCTCTGCGATGTCCTCTGGAAACTACTCGAAGCGAAATGACTCTAACTCAGGCAATTCATCAGTCTCAGAAGGCGTCTCGGAATCCTAAGTATTGGAAATGGTCTGATCCTCGATGAACACCACGTCCCTGCTTCTGTAGAGCTTTCTTTTCACCGGTCGTAGAGTCTATAGCCAAACTCATCCCGACCATAGCCGACAAAAATGCATCGCCTCGTCTTCGGCTCAAGTTTGGTCCTCTCGTCCTTCGGTACATGCACGAAGGCCTTACAACCAAACGCCCGCAGGTGATTGTATGACGGCTCTTTGCCGTGCCATACTTTATCAGGCACATCACCCTGCAAAGGAGCACTAGGAGACAAATTAATAACATAAGCAGCTGTGAGAAGAGCCTCACCCCAATAACTGCCCGGCAAGTTTGCTTCTGACTGCAAACACCGCACCCTCTCCATCAGTGTCCTGCTCATGCACTCCGCTACACCATTGAGCTGAGGTGTCTTTGGCGGAGTCTTCTGGTGTCGTATCCCCTGCTCTCTGCAATACGCATCAAAGGGACCGATGTATTCGCCGTCATTGTCGGACCGAACACACAAAACTTCTTGCCCGTCTCCCTTTCAACAGAGGCCTGAAACTCCTTGAAAGTAGCAGCACCTGATCCTTGGTCTTTAAGGCATAGACCCAAACCTTCCTGGAACAGTCATCAATAAAGGTTACAAAGTAAGAAGCACCACCAAGAGATTTTACCTTCATAGGACCGCAGACATCCGAGTGAATCAACTCGAGCAATGCCGGCTTCTTCGAACTTGGGTGACTTTGGAAAGATACCCTATTTTGCTTTCCAGCTAAACAGTGCGTGCACTTCTCCAACTTTGTAGACTTGAGCCCCGGAATTACCTTCCTGTTCACCAAGTAGCTCATCCCCTTGTCGCTGATATGGCTGAGCCGCCTGTGCCACAACTCGGTAGACGCATCACTGACTGCGTTCACCACCTGTGCCCCTGTGCGCTCCCCTCCATATAGTAGAGACCGGACTTCTTGCTTCCTTGGCAATCACCAACGAACCTCTGGAAAGCTTCCACTGACTGTTCCCGAAGAGACTAAAGAATCCCTCATCATCCAACCTTCCAACCGACACCAGGTTGAAACGGATATCAGGGACATGACGAACATCTTTGAAAACAAGAACCGTATCCGTCTTCGTTCTCAAATGCACATCTCCAACGGCAACCACCTTCGACACATCTCCGTTGCCCATCTTCAAACACGCCACAGTCGCCTGTCGTGTAAGTGGCAAACAGTGCCCTGTTGTGAGATACATGTGCTGAAGCCCCTGAGTCCACCAGCCAAGAATTGTCATCGCAGGCGAGGTTTGTAATGACCTCATCACCTACGACGATCACATCGCCTCCATGCATCGAAGCCGACGCTGTAGTTTCTCTTCTTGCTTCCTCTTGTCGCCCTTTTCTTTCTCTTCCAACCGAAACAATTCCGCTTGATGTGGCCCTTCTTACCACAATGGTAACACTCTGAGTCCTCGTAACGACCCTTGGACTCTCCTGCTCTTGTCTCTGCCACCACCTGGACCCCTGCTTTTGTCCCTTCCGCGGCTCTCTGAAACCAATGCCTCTGAGTGGTGGGATGTGGATGAAGTGCCCTGAGAACGTCTCCGCATCTCTTCATTTAGCACCCCGCTCTTGGCAAACTCCAGACTGACCACGACCTTTGGAGCAGAAGCGATCATAGATACTCGTACGGTCTCCCACGAGTCTGGCAATGTACACAGCAGCCATAGTCCCTGAACCTCGTCGTCGAACTTGACTCCCATAGAAGATAGCTGGTCAACCACGCCCTGGAACTCACTCAAGTGATCCGAAATAGACGCCCCATCTTTGTACCGTAGATCCATCATCGTCCGGATCAGGAACAACTTGTTTACCCCGGTCTTCTTCGCTTACAAAGACTCCAGCTTATCCCACAACGTCTTCGCGTGCTCATATTGGCAACGTGGTTGTACATGTTCTCGTCCACAAACTGCCGTATGTACCCGCACACTTGTATATGCTCGAATGTCCAGTCCTCCTAGGATTTATCACTGGGCTTCTCGGATGCAAACACGGGTAGATACAGCTTCTTGACAAACAGCAAATCCTTCATCTTGCTCGGCCAATAGTGATAGTTGGTGCCGTTCAGGTTCACCATGCGCACCGGCTTCGCGTCCATCTCTCCTCTCTGGTTTCTCTGTCAACTACTGACACTCCTTCTGAATTTCAGAACCTGGCTTTGATACCACTCTGTTGGAAAAGAAGCGCGGAAACCTTTCCCCAAACCGGAGAGTACCTGCGAGAGGACCGAGCAATACAAGCACGAACCCAAAAGCAAACACACAAAACAATCCACGCAGACACAGAGAATTTTTGACGTGGAAAACTCTTGCGGGAAAAACCACGGGACGATCGGAGTCCAACCCTGAAGAACCTCCACTAATGGAATAAAGAGAATACACTCTCTACAAGCTCCTCTCGATCCAACACGGATCACCACAACTCACTTGAAAGAAGAAATTTTTTTTGATTGCGGACTCCGAAGAACAAGAGATGCCGAAAAATTATTCGAAGCAATCTCTCCTTCACAATAGTCCTTAATCCTCTCTCTCTCTCTCAAAGATTGTAAAGCACTCTTTGTTTTTGGAATATTACAACTAGCATGCATCACCCTTTTATAAGCCCTTGGTAACCCATACATGGAAGGCCAATATATATGGAAACTTTCAATATAAATCAATCATATATTTAATGGAAATCCAATCATAATTAGCTTACCATAATTGGAAACCCAATAATATGGAAAGCTACTATATGAAGGGTCCAATCATAAATATATAATCAAAGTAAATATGGAAATCCAATCATATATTTCCTTACCATATTGTACCAAAATAAAATCCATGCACTCCCCAAGCTTCTCCGACACACGGATGGCGCTCGTCGCTCTCCGGGTCTTCTCCACATAGGTTGGGAACCCCACCCACTCCAACATATTAATTATCCAAGCAATACGGAATGCATGGGTTTGGTTAGCTATGTTCAGAACCGGTTGGAGGGATGGCAATCATAACTTCTCTCATTCGGGGGACGAGTAGAGTTGGTTCGATCGATTATATGGGCTATCACTACGTACTGGCTACAAGATTATATTACCAAATGGAATCATGAAGACAGTTGAACGTTTGTGCTAATTTTATTGGAGAGGAGGATTGCACGTTATCGCATGGGACGAGTTCTGTATGACTAAAGAAGGGAGGCATCGGACTCATATCGCTCTCGGCGTCGAGGGAAGTTGCTAGCTTAAAATTGGCTTGGCATTTCCTGGTTGGTAACTCGATGTGGGCAGCATGGATGTGTCAAGGTGTACGAGTGCGGAGAACTTCTGGGTCATGAAAGGGAACAACAACTACTCGGTTACATTCAAGAAATTTTTTGCGCAAAGAGTAACGTTGAGTAGAGTTGTTGGGAACGGGAGATCAATCAATCTTTGGAAGGATCCTTGACTCAACAAGCGAAGCTTCATAGAGCGGCTCGGATGGCCTACCTATGAGTTAGTGGGGAGGAACATTCCGTTGAGCAGCTATATAGTGAACGGCGAAAGGAGAATTACGGACAGACATGTTGAGCAATGGCTTGGAGAGGAGATTAAAGGAGTCGTAATTGCTGACGGAAACCATGAAGACCGATGAACATGGGATGGTATGCCGAACAGAGAGTTCTCGCACTCTTTGGAGTACAAATACCAAACGTAACCTGTGCTCTATGTGATGGAGACGGTGAAACGAGAGATCACTTGTTCTTTCACTGCTCATTTTCGGATAGAGTATGGCAGCACTACAGAGGGGAAATGGGACTAGCTAGAAGAAGGCATGAAGACTTGATGAGCATGGTCGCGGAGATCAAGGGGATACGAAGCCGAGGAACGAAGGAGTATTGGAGGGTGAGGTTAAGACTACTCTCAGTTGTTTGGCACATATGGTGGGAACGAAAAACAGCGTATTCGAGGAAAAGCGCACCACCTACACCGGACTCATTAATAACATCAATTCTGACATCAAAATAATGGAGCCAGTGTAATCGTGGGGAGGGCGTAGGAAGGATGGCAGCTTGGATGGATTGGTCCTACATTCAAGTTTATGTGTATGGACTGTGATGTATATGTAAACTTTCTTCATATATAAAGTACCTTTCTTTTAAAATATATATATATATATATATAGTATATATTATATATATATATATATATATATAATATATATATATATATTTTTTTTTTTTTTTTTTTTTTAAGCCATATATATATATATATATAATATATTATATATATATATATATATATATATATATATATATATATATATATGGCTTAAACAAAAAAAAAAAAAAATATATATATATATATATATATATATATATATATATATATATTATATGGCTTAAAACAAAAAAAAAAAAAAAATATATAATATATATATATATATATATATATAATATATATATATATATATATGGCTTAATTGTACTTTGCTATCCTCAACTATTCGTTTTTTCAACTTGATACCCTAAACTTTTTTTTGTAACAAGTTGATACCCAAAAAAATTTTGGCACGAAAATACCCTGCTCAAACATTAAAATTACCACCCCTCCCCCCAACCCCCCCCCCCCCCCTCCCCCACTCCGGCTACCCTCCCCGCTCCGCCTCCCCTCCGACCACCCCTCTCCCGCGTCCGGCCAACCTCCCTACCCCACCGCCGCGGCAGCAGCAGCCACCGCCGCAGCAGCCGCCGTCGCGGCGGTGGCGCCGGAAGCGGGAGGGGGGTTAGGACGTGGAAGAGGGGGTGGCCGGAGGGGAGGCGGAGAGGGTGGGTGGGGGTGGCCGGAGTGGGGGAGGGGGGGAGGGGAGGGGGGGAGGGAAGGGATAAGGGCATTTTGGAATTTTTTGAAAAATTAGGTATCGAGTTGAAAAAAAAAATAATAGTTGAGGTATCAACTTGTTAAAAAAAAAAAGTTTAGGGTATCAAGTTGAAAAAACGGAATAGTTGAAGGTAGCAAAGTACAATTAAGACTATATATATATATATTATATATATATATATATATATATATATGGAACTAGGTAAATTATTTTTGGAATTGCTCCCACTGGAATTCGAACTCCTGACCACTTGGGCCGCATGCATCTCTATTCCTTTTTATACGTTGGGAAGTGTATACAATTCACTAAACCACCATACGTTGCCTATCCTTGAAAATCATAAATAGTATCCGCACAATCCATATAAGATACGTGACGTCAAGAATGAAGGCATTTGTAAATAATGCTGCAACAATCTACAACAGAAATGTGACATCAAGAATGACCAAACTTTCGAGATAAGGATACATATTAGATTTTCACATAACTATCCTAAAAACAGAATAAATGCATTATTTATGTTGTTCTTTCACAAGTGCTCTCTCTTGCTCAACACTAATGTATGATCTACTACAGTTGTTGAAAAAAATTCTTAGCTTTTAAGCAAAGATTAACGAATAACAACAACAAAGGAAAGAAATCCTAGGATCAAAATGTATGACAGTGTGCTAATAGTTATTGCCGGCCCGATTTATGAATTTTGGCATGAAGAATTTTCTTGCACAGAGTGCTTATAGTAGGTGCGTCCCAACAACAACAGAGAGATCCAACATCCTTTGAAAGAAAAAAACAAAAAAATTGTTTCGACATTTGGCTTGGACTCAACTCCATAAAAATGAAATTTCATTATTAACAAGATTAATCATACAATGGGACTAAACTTGTATCCAACCCCTAAGAAGTGTGAGTACTTCATGACAAACATTAAGATGTTGGTTGGTTCAAGTTTGAAGGCTTGAAAATAGATTTTGGATTTCTTATTATGTTTGGTAAGTCTGGCTTTGCAAATTGGATGGGAGAGATGGAGACTTCACTTTCATACAACTATGAAAAAGTAAATATAAGCCCCCCTTGAAAATATTTTTTACTTCTCTAGGAATGTTGGTTGGGTGTATTAATTATAATTTTTCAGAGGGTAATACCCTCAACGATCGATACCCCTGAATTTAAGTAACAATAGCATCATGATATTAATGAATGTGTATTTGTAAAAATTTAAACAAATTAAGATTTTCATACTTGTCGGAACCAAATTTTTTGGAGTAGCATCATGATATTAATGAGAACGAGAATTTTTTTGGATGTATATTTCCAAACTGACCAAACACAATTATGAAAATGATGAATTTATTTTCTATGGAAAATTAATGGAAATGATTCCTATAAATAAGAACTTTATCTAAACGCCACCTATGTTTTTTTAGGAGATTGTTTGGTTGCCTGTAAATTCTCGTTTAACCAAAACTTATTTAAAGTGGTATTGCAACTATTTCGGCTGCAACAATTGTCATTTGAATGACGTATTTATTACAGTTTTTGTTACATAAATGATACTATTTATAGTCAAATAAATACTATGTAAATGTATGTATCAATTGTATTTACAGTCGAACAAAACAACCTCTAAAAACATCTTAATTAGGGGACGTTTGGTACGCAAAATACTACATAGTCGAAAACTATATATTTTCGGAAATCAAATTTTCTGAAAAATTATATTCTCATGTGTGGTGTATATAAATATTCCCCATAAAGATATAAAAAAAAGAACTAACGAAAAAATACAAAAAAATATTCTTGAAAAACTAAAAAAAAAAAATCATTCTTAAAAACTGGAAACAAAAAAAAACTAATCAATAAAAATGAAATAGATAAAATTTGAAAAAAATTAAATTCTTAAAAGAATAAAAGAAGATTAAAAATACACAAAAAAACCCCAAAATTTCTTAGAAAATAAAAATAGAACAAACAATGAAAAAATAAAAAAAGGATAAAAAAATAATAAAACAAGAAAATTGAAATAAAAAAAGAACAAAACAAAAAAAAATTGTCCGGACAAAAAAAATATACCCATATTCTTAAGGGATGAAAATTTTCATAATTTGTGGATAATATTTTATCCTTGTATTCATAATTCTCGAAAATAATTTTTTATAACCTGAACAAATATAGAATAGGTTTCCATGCCAAAACATTTCGGGAATTTTTTTTTTTTTCGTGTACCAAACGTCCCTTATTGTAAGTTAAGTTGTGATGGTATTGAATAGGAAGAAATAGACCAGTATTTATTCCTAGCCACAACGATTATAGACAAGTCATATGTTTCCAAGTTTGAACTCTCTTTTTTCCTCCTCTCCCATACAAAAGTCTAGGCAAATACCTACTCAGGGCGTTTGGTATGCGGAATACTATATAGCCGGGAATTCGATATTTCCGGAAATCAAATTCCAAGGAATTAAATTTTCTGAAAAATTATATTCCCATGTTTGGTGACAATATAAATATTTTCCAAAAAAAAATAATAACGAAAAAAAAACAAATATAAAAAAAAATGATAAAAACGACAAAAAAATCGGTAAAAACGACAAAATAATAAAAAAACACAAAAACGATGAAAAACGACAAAAAATCGGTTAAAACGACAAAAATGACCAAAAAGCGACAAAAAATGTATAAACGACAAAAATAACAAAAAAAAAGGGTAAAAACGACAAAAATAATCAAAACACGACAAAAAAACGACATAAATCGGTTAAAAACGACAAAAAATCGGTTAAAAAACAACAAAAAATCGGTTTTAAACGATAAAAAATGACAAAAATCGGTTAAAAACGACAAAAAATCGGGTTAAAAAACAAAAAATCGGTTTAAAACGACAAAAAAATAACCAAAAAGCGAAAAAATGAAAAATAATCGATAAAAACGACAAAAAATGACAAAAAATCGAGTTAAAACAACAAAAAATAACCAAAAAGCAAAAAAAAAAAAAAAAACAACAAAAATCGGTAAAAAGAAAATCGACAAAAATAAAAAAACGACATAAAATCAGTAAAATGACCAAAAAACGAAAAAACGACAAAAATCGACTAAAAATCGGTGTAAAAACAGCAAAAAAGCTACAAAACGACAAAAAAATCGCTTAAAACGACAAAATTGACAAAAAGCGACAAAAAAGATAAAAATTGGTAAAAACGACAAAAAATAATCAAAAAGTGACAAAAAAAAAAAAATGTGTAAAACGACAAAAAATAGCTTAAAACGACAAAAATTTGGTAAAAATAAAAAAATTACAAAAAAACGATAAAAAAAGAAAAAATATTCAAACTAATCAAAATTGATCAAAAAAGAAGAAAAATTTTGACAATTCTTTTTTGTCCGGGTAAAAAAAAAAATACCCACCTATTCTCAAGGGATAGAATTTTCAAGTTTTGTGGGTAAACTATTTATCCGGGTATTTATAATTTCTGAAAATAAATTTTTTATAAGCCAAACAAACGTGATAATAGATTTTCATAATTCTCGAAAATAATTTTTTATAACCTGAACAAATATATGAATAGGTTTCCATGCCAAAACATTTCGGAATTTTTTTTTTCCGTGTACCAAACAGTCCATTATTATATGTTAAGTTGTGATGGTATTGGATAGGAAGAAATAGACCAATATTTATTCCTAGCCACAACGATTATAGACAAGTCATATGTTTCCAAGTTTTGAACTCTCTTTTTTCCTCCTTTCCCACGCAAACACAACAAAATTTGGTTGTGTTGTGACTCGACACTTATCATCTTTCTATTTAGGCAAATGATCAAATGCCAGTGTGAAAAAGTCTCCTATCCACACATTTTCATTGCAAGCTTTTTCGGCGGCAATACGAAAAATTCGCTTCCGACTGAAATAAGTGAAGAACAAACCAACTTGTAAACGAACAATCACACGTCATAGTCTGATATACCAATCACGCACAAAAAAAACGTTTACGTGAAAATTCAAATCTGGAACAATTTCTTCCTAGTCAACTTTAATCTCTCCCTATTATGTTCTCCTCAAAGTTGCCCACCTCTTTCTTGTACTCCCTCCAATTAGTTTGGAAAATCAATATTTAAAGCATCTCCCAATAATCCAAAAGTTGAAGCCATCTGGACCATCCAAAATAGATTAACAAATGTGACCCGAACCGACACCCGTCCCGATTCACGAATCCAATCGAATTTTCAAACCGAGTTTTTCAAACATTGAAACCCCGGATTTTGAAACTGAAAATCTGACATAATTTTGGTCTTGCAGTTCCAGGATCACCTCCCTTTCCACATCCACTCCCCGAGCTTCTTCGTCCTTTGAACGATCGTCATTATGCCTGAGTTTCTCCACATAGGAAGGAACTCGTCGCAATAATCCCCCCCCCCCCCCCCCCCCCCCCCCCCCCTTCCTAGCTAGATGGAGGAGCTCATCATTCTATAACATTCCTATATAACTCAAACTTTTTCCTCCGTAGAATCTGAATTAGTGAGCATATCTGCTACGTTGTTATCAGGATGGAGCTTCTTCAGCTTAGCATCATTCGTCTTCAATACGCCTCGTATCAAGTGATATTGAGTATCGATGTGCTTGGACCTACTGTTAAATATAGGATTCTTACCAAGGTGTATAGTGCTTTGGCAGTCACAAAGCAACATGTATTAATTTTCTTGTTTCAATCCCATTCTTTCAGGAACTTCTTCCAACAACTCTTTGCATGCTTAATTGTTGCATTAAACTATACCTCCTTTGTAGACAAAGCCACTTACTTCTACAAGCGCAACTGCTAGTCCACAACTCTCCTGCAAATATTATCACATAGTCCGACGCCGATCTCCTGATATTGACATTCCCAACCATACACATATCAGTATATCCGATCAACTTTGGCTCGATACTTCCAAATAAAAGCAAGTGGAAGTGCCCTGGACATACCGTATGACTCACTTAATAGCGCTCCACTTTTCTCTCTCGTATTAGAGAGATACTGGCTTATCGCTTCGGCTGTATAAGCAATGTATGGTCTCATACAAATCATGGCATACATAAGACTACACAATGTGGAAGCATATGATACCTCTAGTTTTCCTCATCGATCGATAGACATTGCTCGATACTAAGTTTGAAGTGAGCTTCACGTAGAGTGCTCACCTTCTTGGAACCATCCATACTGAATCTTTGAAGTACTCTCCTCACGTACTTCTCTTAGGACAACCATAACATCTTTGACTTCCTCACCCAGATGATAACTATTCCAATAATAGTCTTCATTGCATCCACATTCTTTATCGAGAAAGTCATGTTCAACTAGCTCTTCAACTCTGCTATCCTTGAAGAAGTGCGACCCATCGGTATAATATCATCTACTTAGGGCAATAAAATAATGAAGTAATCCTTGGGGAAAAGGTTTCATGAACATACGATGATACAATGTCATTTTTCCATAACAATACTCCCATAAATGACTCAAACTTCTTGTACCACTGATGTGAAGCCTACTTCAATCTGTTCAAACTTTTCTTCAACTGGAATACCATGTTTTCATTGTCCGTCCCACTGAAATCCTCAGATTGCTCCATGTATAACTCTTCCTCTAGATTGTCAAAGAGGAACATTGTCTTCATGTTAATATGCACGATCTTCAAATCAAGCCTCATTGTCAAACTCAATACAATATGTATGGACAACATCTTGAGGACATGTGAGAAGATCTCGTCAAAATCAATTCCCTTTTCTTTGACTATAACCATTGCCAACTAGTCTTGTTATGCATTATATCGTGGATGGGTAACAACATCTTCTGGCTTTATTTTGAGCACATATCAATGTTGGAGTGGGTGGGGTTCCCAACCTATGTGGAGAAGACCCCAGAGTGCAACGAGCGCCGTCTGTGTGTCAGAGAAGCTCGAGGAGGTGACGAGGCCAGTCGGAGATGACGGAGAACTCGGGAGCTGACCAAAGGAGCTGCTGAAGGAGGGGGGCAGAGTTCGGGCCGAACTCTGTCCCCTGGTTCCAGAACCTTGCTGGTTGCCAAACACAGAGTTCTGGCCGAACTCTGTGTCGTCAGGGCTGAAGTGATTTTCAGGGTGATTGATCACCGTTGGATCGTATCCTACGGTCCAGGTTGTTGCGGGATTAGGGTATTTTTCTAACCCTAATCTCATACGAAACACACACAAGAGAGAGTAAAGAGGCAAGAGTGCCATTACAACTTTGGGAGAGAAGAAGGAGGATTGAAGGCCATTTTTGAAGGAGGATCGTGTTCGAGTAATATCTACTCGTCGTCTTTGTTCTTCGTAGCCTTGTAATCATTATTCTTGCTTCTAAGTGTTGTGGGATCCGATTTGGATCGGAGAAGTTTGTAAAGGGTGTACTCCTTTATTTCATTAGTGAAGGCTTCTTAGGGTTGGACTCCGATCGTCCCGCGGGTTTTTCCGCAAGGGTTTTCCACGTCAAAAATTCTTTGTGTCTGCATGGTTTTTTTGGTATTTTGGTTCGTGTGTTGTATTGCTCGGTTCTCTCACAGGTACTCTCTAGTTTGGAAAAGATTTTCGTATTTCTTTTCCAACAAAGAGGTATCAGAGCCAGGTTCTAGAATTCAGAAGGGTGTCATGAGTTGACAAGAAAACTAGAGAGGAGAGATGGACGTGAAGCCGGTGCGCATGGTGAACCTGAACGGCACCAAATATCATTATTGGCAGAGCAAGATGAAAGATTTGATGTTTGTCAAGAAGCTGCATCTGCCCGTATTTGCTTCCGAGCGACCAGTTGATAAATTCGAGGAGGACTGGAAATTTGAGCATATACAGGTGTGCGGATATATCAGGCAGTTCGTTGACGAGAACGTGTACAACCACGTTGCCAATATTGAGTACGCGAAGACGTTATGGGATAAGCTGAAATCTTTGTACGCGAAGAAGACCGGGGTAAACAAGTTATTCCTGATCCGGTCGATGATGTGTCTGCGATCCAAAGAAGGAGCGTCTATTAAGGATCACTTGAGTGATTTCCAGGGCGTGATTGACCAGCTATCTTCAATGGGAGTCAAGTTCGACGACGAGGTTCAGGGACTATGGCGGCTGTGTACATTGCTAGACTCGTGGGAGACCGTACGAGTATCTATGATCGCTTCTGCTCTAGAGGGCGTGGTCAGTCTGGAGTTCGCCAAGAGCAGATTGCTGAATGAAGAGATACGGAGATGTTCTCAGGACACTTCATCTACATCCCACCACTCAGAGGTACTAGTTTCAGAGAGCCGCGGAAGGGGCAAAAGTAGGGGTCCAGGTGGTGGCAGAGACAAGAGCAGGGGGAGGTCCAAGGGTCGGTACGAGGACTCGGAGTGTTACCACTGTGGCAAGAAGGGCCACATCAAGCGGAACTATTTCGCTTGGAAGAGGGAGAAGAAAGGCGACAAGGGAAAGCAAGATGAAAACACTACGGCGGCCTCGATACATGGAGACATCGTCGTAGGTGATAAGGTTATCACAAATCTCGCCTGCGATAATAATTCTTAGCTGGTGGACTCAGGGGCTTCGGTGCACGTATCTCACAACAGGGCACTGTTTGCCACTTACACGACAGGCAACTGTGGAGTATTAAAGATGGGCAATGGAGATGTGTCGAAGGTAGTTGCCATTGGAGATGTGCATTTGAGGACGAAGAAGGGTGCAGTTCTTATTCTCAAAGGTGTTCGTCATGTCCTAGATATCCGTTTCAACTTGGTGTCGGTTGGAAGGTTGGATGACGAGGGATTCTTCGGTCCTTCGAAAATGGTCAGTGGAAGCTTTCCAGAGGTTCGATGGTGATTTTCAGAGGAAGCAAGAAGTCCGATCTCTACTATATGGAGGGAGCGCACTGGGGGCACAGGAGGTGAACGCCGTCAGCGATGCGTCTACTGAGTTGTGGCACAGGAGGCTTGGCCATATCAGCGAGAAGGGGATGAACTACTTGGTGAACAGGAAGGTGATTCCAGGGCGCAAGTTTACAAAGTTAGAGAAGTGCACGCACTGCTTAGCTGGAAAGCAAAATAGGGTATCTTTTCAAAGTTATCCAAGTTCAAGGAAGCCGACGTTGCTCGAGTTGATTCACTCGGATGTCTGCGGTCCTATGAAGGCAAAATCTATTGGTGGTGCTTCTTACTTTGTAACTTTTATTGATGACTGTTCCAGGAAGGTTTGGATCTATGCCTTAAAGACCAAGGATCAAGTGCTACCTACTTTTAAAGAGGTTCAGGCCTCTGTTGAAAGAAAGACGGGCAAGAAGTTATTGTGTGTTCGGTCCGACAACGACGGCGAATACATTGGTCCCTTTGATACTTATTGCAGAGAGCAGGGGATACGACACCAGAAGACTCGCCCAAGATACCTCAGCTCAATGGTGTAGCGAAGCGCATGAACAGGACACTGATGGAGAGGGTGCGGTATTTGCTGTCAAAAGCAAACTTGCCAGGCAGTTATTGGGATGAGGCTCTTCTCACAGCTGCTTATGTTATCAATTTATCTCCTAATGCTCCTTTGCAGGGTGATGTGCCTAACAAAGTATGGTACGACAAAGAGCCATCATACAATCACCTGCGAGTGTTTGGCTGTAAGGCCTTCGTGCACGTACCGAAGGACGAGAGGTCCAAACTTGAGTCGAAGATGAGACGATGCATCTTTGTCGGCTATGGTCGGGATGAGTTTGGCTATACTCTACGACCCAGTGGAAAAAAGCTCTACAGAAGCAGGGACATGGTATTCTTCGAGGATCAGACCATGACCAACACTCAAGATTCCGAGATGCCTTCTGAGGCTAAGGAATTGCCTGAGTTAGAGTCATTTCACTTCGAGCAGTTTCCATAGGACATCGCAGAGGATCCAATTAGGGGGAGCCAGTACATGGAGTTGCTCCCAACCTTGATCATCAGCCTGCTGATGGTGGTCAGGGGTCCCTCAGGAGGATGAGCATGCCGGGGAGGCAGTTCCTGAAGAGGAGGAGGCTATTGGTATACAACCAGCACCAGTGGCTCTACTGAGAAGGAGCGACAGAGAGCGTCGACCATCTACGAGATACTCACCGGGTGAGTATGTGCTACTGAATGACGGAGGAGAGCCCAAAATCTTTGCAAAGGCTATGGAAGAGGAACAAAGGCAGGAGTGGATGCAGGCTATGCAGGAGGAGATGAGTTCCTTATACGCCAATTCACTTATGAGCTGGTACGGTTGCCAAAAGGCAAGAAGGCTCTGAAGAATTGATGGGTGTTTAGAGTGAAGCAGATGGATGATGCTACTCGCCCTCGATACAAAGCGAGGCTGGTAGTTAAAGGCTACGGTCAGCAAAAAGGCGTAGATTATGATGAGATCTTTTCGCCTGTCGTCAAGCATTTGTCTATTCGGGTGGTGCTAGCATTGGCAGCCAGTCTCGACTTGGAGGTCGAACAGATGGACGTGAAGACAACATTCCTCTACGGTGATCTTGAGGAGATGTTATACATGGAGCAGCCAGAGGATTCTGTGAGAAGGAGAAGTCATATTTGGTCTGCCGGTTGAGGAAGAGCTTGTACGATCTGAAGCAGCCGAGACAGTGGTACAGGAAGTTCGAGTCATTTATGGGGAGCATGGTTATGCACGGACGACGTTGGATCACTGTGTATTTGTGAGGTATTTTGTCGAGGATGATTTCATCATTTTATTGCTCTATGTTGATGATATGTTATTAGTGGGTTGGAATGCCACTAAGATAGCGGAGTTGAAGCGCCAACTGGGCGCGGCCTTCTTTATGAAGGATTTGGGCGTAGTGAAGACTGTTCTTGAGATAGAGATTAGCCGAGAGAGAGAGAGTCAAGCTGCTTCACTTGTTCCAAACGAAGTACATTCACCGGGTACTTCAGCATTTCGGGATGGACGGGTCGAAGAAAGTGAGTTGCCCTCTTGCGGCTCACTTTAAGTTCACTGGGAGCAGTGTCCATCTACCAAGGACGAAAAAGAAGATATGGAGCGGGTTCCATATGCCTCAGCTGTGGGAAGCTTTATGTATGCTATGGTGTGTACGAGGCCAGACATCGCTCATGCAGTTAGCACAGTTAGCAGGTATCTTTAAAATCCTGGAAGGGTACATTGAAGTGCTGTCAAGTGGATTCTACGATACCTTCAGGGTACTACTGATTGGAGACTTTCTTTTGGTGGTGACGAGCCGAAGCTGGTCGGATATACCGACGATGATTTGGCTGGAGACGTAGACACGAGGCGATCGACTTCGGGCTATGTGATGATGTTCGCTAGAGGGACGGTATCGTGGCACTCGGTTGCAGAAGTGTGTTGCTTTGTCGACGACAGAGGCAGAGTACATTACGGCGACGAAGGCTTGCAAGGAGTTACTGTGGATGAAAAAGCTGTTGCAGGAAATGGGGCTGAAGCAAGAGCAGTATACTTTGCTTTACGACAGTCAGAGTGCTATTCACCTTGTAAAGAACCAGACATTTCATAGTCGGTCCAAGCACATCGAGACTCGGTATCATTGGATACGGGATGTGGTTGAGAAGAATGATGCGAGCTTGAGAAGGTTCATACTGATGGCAATGGAGCGGACATGCTCACGAAGGTTCTACCGAGGGAGAAGTTTGAGTACTGCAGGCAGATCGGGATGACGACCTCCTCCACCTAGTTATGAAGGGGGAGATTTGTTGGAGTGGGGGGGTTCCCAACCTATGTGGAGAAGACCCCAGAGTGCGACGAGCGCCGTCTGTGTGTCAGAGAAGCTGGGGAGGTGACGAGGCCAGTCGGAGATGACGGAGTACTCGGGAGCTGACCATAGGAGCTGCTGGAAGGAGGGAAAGAGTTCGGGCCGAACTCTGTCCCCTGGTTCCATAACCTTGCTGGTTGCCAAACACAGAGTTCTGGCCGAACTCTGTCGTCGGGGCTGATGTGATATTCAGGGTAATTGATCACCGTTGGATCGTATCCTACGGTCCAGGTTTTGTTACAGGATTAGGGTGTTTTTATATGGTGTTTCCTAACCCTAATCTCATACGAAACACACACAAGAGAGAGTAAAGAGGCAAGAGTGCCATTACAACTTTGGGAGAGAAGAAGGAGGATTGAAGGCCATTTTCGAAGGAGGATCGTGTTCGGGTAATATCTACTCGTCGTCTTTGTTCTTCGTAGCCTTGTAATCATTATTCTTGCTTCTAAGTGTTGTGGGGATCCGATTTGGATTGGAAGAAGTTTGTAGAGGGTGTACTCCTTTATTTCATTAGTGAAGGCTTCTCAGGGTTGGACTCTAATCGTCTCGTAGTTTTTTCCCGTAAGGGTTTTCCACGTCAAAAATTTTCTGTGTCTGCATGATTTGTTTTGGTGTTTTGGTTCATGCGTTGTATTGCTCGGTTCTCATACAGGTACTCTCTAGTTTAGGAAAGGTTTCCGTATTTCTTTCCCAACAATCAATTCTTCACGGTCCTTTTATCCTTTGGCAACTACACAATCACATAAGTGTGATTGGTATTTATGGAACTCATATCTACCTGCAATTCGTGCATCCGCTCTTGTATATTCTTGTCTTTACTGTCTCTATGAAATATTTGGGTTCTCTCATATTGATCAATAACATACTCACTAGCGGAGTACCTCTTCGATATTTGACGTTCCCTAAATCTCTCCTCACAGAAACCTCCAATGTTGGTTGTTGATCTTCAATAAACTTGTTACCTTCAATTACTTCCTTAGCATTCTTATTCGTCTGAAGATCTCTTTGATCATCATCAGCATGCTGATAATCAAGGTTATGAGCATCTTAATCTATTGGCTCATGTTAGTCTAGTTCATCCGAAGTGATAGAGAGAACTGACTCGATCTTGAGCAATCGTCCATGCTCAAAAAACATTTTAACCCTTGTCATCCTCGACAAACACAATATCGTGGCTTCTCAGAAGCTTCTTCCCTAGATCTCGTACTTGAGCTCATTACAACTATAACCGATAAATTGCACAACCTCATCATTGCCTCTAGCTTTGACCTCTCAACCTTAAGTACATGCATGAAAGTTGAGCATCCAAATATCTGTAAATGATTTTATGATGGCTTTTCATACCAGACTTTGTCAGGTCACTCACCCTGCAATGAAACACTGGAAGAAATATTAATAACATAAGCACCCTAATAGCTGTCATGCCTCGACTCTACAGAATCGTTCATCCTCGATTCCTACCAAATCATCGTCCTCGTTAGAGCGTGATGTCGTACAAGTCTATATTGCACTTGTACAAGGCAAGAAGATAAAATATTAATGGTTTATCTCAAAATGACAACATTCGCTGCGGAAGAAATAGAGTCATTTTAATGTTACAACAGAATATAAGAATTAATATCTTTATTGATAATGAACCCGATTACAAAGGGTCTCAATAACCCCAATTAATATGCCAAATTGGCTTACAACACTCATGATCTCTCTTGCTCATAAAGAATATATTGTTCCATACATGCATCATGTCTTCTATACCCAAGTAGCATCCTCGATCGAACATCTTTATATTGTCAAATCGGAGCTCCAATGCCTTAGTACGATCGAATGAATCTACATACTTAGGGTTGGGTATCAGTACATCTTGTACTGGTGAGCATGGAAACCCACTCGCCTAAACCGATACTAAGTAATCATGTGAAGCATACACTTTAATTGGTAATCTTTCTATTTTTGCCTTAGGTTCAGTTGTCACGCCCAGTCCCAAAATACATAACCATGCAAGATACATATTCAAGCGGACTCCAGTCCAACTCAAATATGTATAACCTATCTAGAACATGGTATCATGTCTAATATGGAAAGTCAATTATATCTCAATTCACATACAGAATAATATATCAAGAATGAACAAAGTGCATTAGAATCGGTCGTCCAATAATACACGTGTTCGAACTAGCTCAAAAAAAGAATAAGCTTGCAAATACTAGGCTATAACAATAGCAAGAGTCAATATAGGACAATAATATAAATACAAGTGAATATGATGAAGGTATCAACTAATATATACCTCAAATCCTGGAGAAGCAATCACTATCTACCCATCTATTCTATAACGACAACTCTGCCAACACCTGGAGAGATCATCAGGTCTTCATAAGGGACGTTACAAGATACATAATATACATGTCGAATGTACAGTAAATAAACATGTAAAGAAAAGATGACGAAGAAACACAACAGAAGAATGACAACTTAGAAGGTGGCATGCCATCGAGAATAGTGCTATCAAACGTGACCATCAATCAATCAAAAATAATCGCACTCAATAGAAGCTCACGACCCTTTAGAAAGTAGGCCAATGAGGATTCCAATTTATAGTAAGTCTCAGCCGCACTCAATGGGAGCTCACGAACGAATTTAGTCAATTATAGTCAGTGCCTAATAACAATCTCCTTGCCTAGAACTACAAGTCAATTCAAGTCAATCTCACGTCAAGTCAAGTTAAGTCCAAGTTGTGGAGATACAAGATCAAGTCAAGTCATACATACAAGTATGGGAGAAGACTACCAAGTAAAGTGCATCATGAAACGAATAGAAAATATGTGATCATATAACACAAATAGATATAGGAAAACAATAATGTAATTGAGACATGAAACGTGTGCATGCAACATGTGACAACGAATGAAAAGAATATTACAAGCATGTGACATGTATAAGGAATAGTAGCATGAAACAAGCATGTATGGAAATATTGTACAAGTCAGACAAGGTATACTAACCTATTTTTGAAGGTGATGTAGTCACAATCTCTCGATAATGCAATCTAATCTACTTGTTATCCAATCATGCCATCAACCCACGTACCCCCATCGTACCAGATTTAACATAAGTTAGATCTACGAATTCTACGAAGAGTGATTTGGTTAGAAATGGTGGAAGAGATGAATATGGAAGGGATTAAGAGTGATTTGGTTAGAAATTGGTGGAGGAATGAGTCAATTTGGGAAAGAATGCCAAATTGGAAAATATGAGCACAAATGAAGAGGAGAGAGAAGCTTCTCCTCTCCAATAAGGGGCTGGCCATCCTACTTACTCTCCAATAAATGTGTATTAACAAGAATGCCCCCATTGGGTTGTCATGCAGGATGTTTAATTAGTGGGAAGCTTCTATTCCTAATAAAGGAATTTAACTAATCTCTAATTAATAAAGGGAATGACTTAATTGAGCCTAAATATGCTAGTCCAAAGTGTTGGATTCAAGTGTCATGTCAAGTCCAATTGGGTCCACTAACATAAGTATAATAAATAGTCTAGTCCAATAACCAATAAATAACTTTCAAAACAAATAAATAGATAAATAAATATGCAAAATATATATAGTAAAATGACAAAATACCCCTATCTATAAATGTGGTAGTGACAAATCTACCCTCCTTAGAATAATTAAAAAAAAGAAACTAGCACAAAAACACAACAAAATAAGAAGAATAATACCTCAAGGCTCGAAGAGATAAAGATATCGCTCACGCATTTTATCCTCCTCTCCCAGGTTGACTCACCCAGAGAGTGCCTCTACGCGATGCGAACCAAAGGAATAATCTGATTCCGTAACACCTTATTTCGCGATCCAGAATCCACTGCATGCTCTGGATAGCGAAGAGGGCCCACATCGATCTCTGAGTGGTCCAATAAATGACTAGGATCCGTCACGTACCGTCTTAACTGGGACACATGGAACACGTTTTGAACTTCCACTAGTACAGGCATAATTCTAGTGGGTAGGCCACCGCACCGCCCTTTTCAAGAATACTGAAAGGACCGATGAACCGTAGACTAAGCTTTCCCCCTCCACCAAAGTGAACTATAACCCGTGTTGAAAAAATCCTCAAAAATACCAGATTGCCAATCTAGCATGAAACAAGGCCCACTACCAAAATACAGTAAATTAGCGACAGAACATTAGCGACGGATATTGTCCGTCGGCGTTAGCGACGGCTTTGTGGCAACTAGCCGACGGAGTGCCGACGACAAGCCGTTACATTTTTTATTTTATTTTTAGGGAGAGAAAAGGTCGCTCATCCGTCGCTAGGTCGTCGGAGATATAGTGACGGATATTCAGCCGTCGCTATACAGTCGATTATTTGGCACGAATTGGAAAGAATTGGCGGGACAATTCTTCGACTACGTAGCGACGGATATTCAGTCGACAAGTATCAAAAGAGCGACTAACGGGCGAAGGATAAAAATTCGTCGCTAGTCCGTCGCTAAATATACGTTCCAGACTTAAATTGAAACGACAGGAGGAACTTTTTGCATTCCTCCCGCTTTGGTGATCAGTGTCGGCGTCCTCTCTCTCTCTCCCCCGAAGATAATCCCCTCTCTCTCTCTCTCTCGCGGTGTCGTAGGGGCGGCGGGCTTGGGGCGGGGGCGGCGGGCTTGGGCGGGGCGGTGGGGCTGGACGGCGGGTGGCGGGGTTGTGGTGGCGGGTTGCAGGGGGCGGCGGGCTTGGGGCGGGGGCTGGGCGGCCGGCTTGGGTTGGGGGCTGGGCGGCGGCCTTGGGTCGGGGCGGCGGGGGGCTTTGCTTCTCAAATTCTAGTTTTAATTAGGTGTTTATATCGGCTAAATAATATGTTATCAATATTGGTTGTTATCCATTAGTTTGGTGGTGTTTGGATTAGTAAATATGAATATGGGGTTTGGGTTCATGGTGTATGTTCACTGTCTCAAGGACAGTACGCGTTCTTTATCTGCCTTCTTTGTTAAGAATATCCTTGGGACATTCGCTTCACCAAAGTCACTGAATAAGTGAAGTTTTTCCTGGAAAACCGACCCTTAGAGTGTATCAGTTGTGTGCTTCTATATAGATGTATATATCTATACATCTAACTGTGATATACATATGCGTATATGTGCTTTAGAGTGAGGAATGAAGGCAGGCATGATGATATGACAATCTCAGTTAGAGACGACTAGTGACCGGTTAGCGACGGATTTTTCCAGCTCCATTTGCATTAATCTATGGTACGACATGGTGATCAAGACATAGTCCCTGTAGCCATTCGACTGGCAAGGCAGAAACTATGTAGCCGTAGATAAAGTTGACTGTCCTTCGACCCTCATCCCTCGGCAATGATGATACGACAACCTATCACTATATCTTATAGTAGTAGATGATGTCTTAGTATTACATTATGTGAGTTTATCTTGATTCTGTTATATCCTTCAGATACTAGATACGATAAGAACATATACTACACCATATGTACAGAACATAGATGATTCACACTAATGTATGCTAGAATGAATTTTGGGTTGTGTTCTGAGCTATCCATTCTCACACTTAAAACACATAGGAATTAGTCGTGTGAGAGCGCCGGAGGGGGGGAGAAGAGAGAGTGAGAGAGTAAATGGTACGACATGGTGAAGTAATATTGTATTTTGGCTCCAGCTCCAGCTCCATTTGCATTAATCTACGGTACGACATGGTGATCAGGACATAGTCCCTGCAGCCATTCGACTGGCGAGGCAAAAACTATGTAGCCATAGATAAAGTTGACTGTCCTCCGACCCTCATCCCTCGGCAATGATGATACGACAACCTATCACTATATCTTATATAGTAGTAGATGATGTCTTAGTATTACATTATGTGAGTTCATCTTGATTATGTTACATTCTTCAGAGATGCTAGATACGATAAGAACATATACTACACCATATGTACAGAATATAATGATTCACACTAATGTATGCTAGAATGAATCTTGGGTTGTGTTCTGAGCCATCCTTTCTCATACTTGGCAAAAAATCAAATTTTTTGTACTTTATCTGCTTTCGAAAATGTACTCAAATTACATGATGTTCCTTTAGTTAGCTTGCTTATGTTACAATTATATTATTTGTGAATATCGATCTTACCATATGGCACCCATGACCCGAGGAGCGGCACGTCGTTTGAGGGAAATAGTGAATGCTAAGGTGGCTCCTCCTACTGTTAAGGAGGAAGTGGCACCGGTAGCTAGTGAGACCGGAGTTCTATTCATGCAGCACTTGCAATGGACTACATCTCTCCTCACGCCAAAGATCTCGCTTATTCGAGGTGGTTGCGTGATCGTATCACTGAGCGTTTGCGTGAGCTGCGTGGTTCCCATTAGCTATTAGTACTTATTTGTATTGGACTATTTATATTGGGTTGTTTTTGTATTAGACTATTTGTATTGGACTACATATATGAATTAGTACTGTGTCAATCTCTAGATTGTATTGGACTACGACATGGTGATCAGGACATAGTCCCTGCAGCCATTCGACTGGCGAGGCAAAAACTATGTAGCCGTAGATGAAGTTGACTATCCTCCGACCCTCATACCTCGGCAATGATGATACGACAACCAACAAGAGAGGATACTCTGAGAGATCCATCTGAGTAGGATGTATACCTGAGAGATCACCTTTACAAGAAATATTAGTAGTAGGATTGAGTGTTGGAGGAGATATTATCAGAATATACGTCCTACTCAGATGGGTCTCTTACCGTTACTATTTTTTCTAAGCATGGTGGATGTGCTCTGTCAACAGATTCTTGCTCCGAGCCAAAACTTTGCCGTTGTAGGACGAGCACGGATAGTTTGACAAAGGAGACCACCATGCTGTCAGGAACCTCTCACTCGAGCTCTACACGAAGGATGTCTACTTGAGCTCCGGGGCAAAATTTTGGCTCAGAGCAAGAATCTGTTGACGGAGCACATCCACCATGCTGTCAGAAAAAAATAGTAACGGTGAAGACCCATCTGAGTAGGACTATACTATGATAATATCTCCTCCAACACTCAATTCTACTACTGATATCGTTCTTGTAAAGGCGATCTCTCAGAGTATACGTCCTACTCAGATGGATCTCTCAGAGTATCCTTTCCGGTTGGGTTTGTTCTGAGCCATCCGTTCTCACACTTAAAATACATATGAATTAGAACTGTGTTTTGTTTTTCGACGAACCCAGGGATTGGATTCTGTATTTTGTATTTTGGTTTTTGTATTTTGGCTCCAGCTATATTTGCATTAATCTACGGTACGACATGGTGATCAGGACATAGTCCCTGCAGCCATTCGACTGGCGAGACAGAAACTATGTCGTCGTAGAAAAAGTTGACTGTCCTGACCCTCATCCCTCGGCAATGATGATACGACAACCTATCACTGTATCTTATAGTAGTAGATGATGTTTTAGTATTACATTATGTGAGTTCATCATGATTCTGTTATATCTTCAGATACTAGATACGATAAGAACATACTACACCATATGTACAGAATAGATGATTCACACTAATGTATGCTAGAATGAATTTTGGGTTGTGTTCTGAGCCATCCATTCTCACACTTGGAGATAAATCAAATTTTTGCTATTTTATCTGAGCCATCCGGGCAATCGAACTCCTCCTCCTCCTTAAAGTATTGTAATTAAGAAAATTTGGAATATTTATGAGAATTTTGGAATATTTGTGCTATGATCGGATTATAACGACGGATATTAGGTTACTCTTCAGGATAATTGATGTCTATTTTATATTAATTTGGTTTGGTCTATATGATTCTTGGATAATTGGTGTGCATTAAATTCGTATGTGCATATTTGGTCTATGTGATCCTTAGATAATTGGTGTGCATTATATATTTGGTCTATGTGATTGTTGGATAATTGGTGTGCATTATATATTGGTTTGGTTTATGCATATTTTTGTGAACAGGGAAAGTGCTACAATTTTTTTCAAAAAAATCTCAGTTAGCGACGGACTAGTGACCGGTTAGCGACGGATATTTCTAGTTCCATTTGCATTAATCTACGGTACGACATGATGATCAGACATAGTCCCTGCAGCCATTCGACTTACGAGGCAGAAACTATGTAGCCGTAGATAAAGTTGACTGTCCTCCGACCCTCATCCCTCGGCAATGATGATACGACAACCTATCACTATATCTTATATAGTAGTATGATGTTTTAGTATTATATTATGTGAGTCATCTTGATTCTGTTATATCCTTCAGATACTAGATACGATAAGAACATACTACACCATATGTATAGAACATAGATGATTCACACTAATGTACTAGAATGAATTTTGGGTTGTGTTCTGAGCCATCCGTTCTGATCAAGCATCTTCCTTCTCCTCTTCTCCACCATGGCTCTGGACCCATCTGCTCCTCCCTACTCCCCTTCTTCTTATTTGACTCTCTCAGCCACATATGATATCCACTTCAAGTGTAGAGTCGGGGGAGAAGAAGTGGACAGGAAGAGGAGGAAGCAGCGCCCGACGGCATGACCCGGAGGAAGTACAGAGGTTTTCTTTAACATCCGTAGGAGAACTATAAGGATATATCTTTTCACAACATGTCACCTTGTCAAAGACCCTTAATGTGAATATCATGTTACCGCGGTGTCGGAAAACTAACATGTCATAATTTTCTAAGCCGTGTGTTTTGACATAATCCTCCAAACTCTTTCCTGCTATGTAGTAATGTAAGACTACATAGCAGGAAAGAGTTTGGAGGATTATGTCAAACACACGGCTTAGAAAATTA
Source organism: Iris pallida (assembly GCA_029216955.1). Taxonomy (NCBI): domain Eukaryota; kingdom Viridiplantae; phylum Streptophyta; class Magnoliopsida; order Asparagales; family Iridaceae; genus Iris; species Iris pallida. The sequence goes on from JANAVB010025200.1 coordinate 6,930,926, forward strand.
TGACATGTTAGTTTTTGACACCGCGGTAACATGGTTGTCACATTAAGGGTCTTTGACAAGGTGATATGTTATGAAAAGATATATTCTTATAGTTCTCCTACGGATGTTGAAGAAAACCTATGTACTTCTCCGGGTCATGCCGTCGGCTGTGCTGCTTCCCTCCTCTTCCTGCCCACTTCTTCTCTTCCGACTCTACACTTGAGGTGGATATCATATGTGGCTGAGAGAGTCAAATAAGAAGAAGGGAAGTAGGGAGGAGCAGATGGGTCCAGAGCCATGGTGGAGGAGAGAAGAAGGAAGATGCTTGATCAGAACGGAGAGAGAAGAAGGAAAGTAGGGAGGAGTAGATGATGTCTTAGTATTACATTATGTGAGTTCATCTTGATTCTGTTACATTCTTCAGATACTAGATACGATAAGAACATATACTACACCATATGTACAGAACATAGATGATTCACACTAATGTATGCTAGAATAAATTTTGGGTTGTGTTCTGAGCCATTCGTTCCATACTTGGCAATTAAGCATGTGAAATAGAACTGATTATGTTTAGTTTGTCTTACGATACAGATTTTTACATCCAAATTGAAATAGATCGTTACTTCGTTGATCGTACATGGATGTACTAGCAGATCAACCTCCTGGACCGTAGGTACTTATAAGTATTGACCGTATCGGAATTGTATCGATCTATCGTTTTGGTATGGGCCGTATCGGTTGGTATTGGTCTTAGCGAATTGGTATCTTCCTATCCGATATGTTTCGGCCGTATAGCTAGGATTCATATTGGCCTTACCGATTTGGTATCGGTCATATCCGATAGGTATCGGCCGTATTGGATTAGTATAGACCATTTCGGATTAGTATCGTGGAAGGTTTAGTAACAACTGTACTTGGATTTCTCTCTTCTAGAGCTAGATTACCATTGCAAGAGAGTCACGAGAGCGTAGCTGGCCAGTTACAGAACATACATACTTTCTTTTCAATCTCGCTTTTTCTGATAGAAAAGGAAGCATGTATGTTACTGTAACTGGCCAATCACGATCTGGTGACTCTCTTTAGGGGTGTGCATCGGTCGGTGGTCAACCTATTTGGTCCCAACCGAAGTCGAACCGAAGTTAATCGGTTTGAAAATAAACAAAACCGAACCGAACCAACCAAATGGTCGATTCGGTTTTGAAACCGACCAACTTGGTTCGGTTTGGATCGGTTCGACTTGGTCGGTTTTGATCACATAAAAAAATGGACTGTATGCTTTTTTTTGTGAAACCTCAGTCAACTTGCACTTTGCAACAGTAAATACAATTCAACAGCTTCAATTCAACTTGCGCTTTGCAGGTGGAGAAAAATGCCAATTATACATATAAAAATTTGTATACATTCAACCAAAAGCCCCTTTAATGTGCATAGGAGCAATTAGAAAAGAATAGGAGCCACCAACACTCCTCTTTAAGACTAGAGAGAGAGCTCTTTCAACTTCAACTTGATAAATGGCTATGATGTGAATAAATAAACCAAACCAATATAATACAACCCAATGAACCCATACCCAACCGGCAACCCTAACTATTTAACAAAGATTTGGTTCGGTTCGGTTTAGACGGTTTTTGGCATAACCAAACCGTGAACCGAACGAACCGGTCGGTTTTGAAAAAATTGAAGCCGAACCAAACCAACCGAACCATCGGTTCGGTTAAAAGCAATCGGTTCGGTTTAATTTGGTTCGATTTGATCGGTTTGACGTAATTGTGCACAGCCCTAACTCTCTTGAAATGGTATTCTAGCTCGAGAAGAGAGAAATCCAAGTACAGTTATTACTAAATCTTTCACGATACTAATCCGAAATGGTCTATACTAATCCAACACGGCCGATACCTATCGGATATGACCGATACCAAATCGATAAGGCCAATATGAATCCTAACTATACGGTCGATACATGTGCATATCGGATAGGAAGATACCAATTTGTTAAGGCTAATACCAATCTGATACGTCCTATACCAAACCGATAGACCGATACTAATCTGATACACTAGATACTAAGTACATCCGGTCTATACCAGCGGATCCACCAATTACTGCACGATAGGCCCAACGACTCCAGTTACATCCGGTTATTGGTGAGTACATGATTATATAGTAATTTTGTTAGTCTTGTGATACAGATTTTTACTCTCTCATGCTACAAACGTCATAACTTTTCCAGTGCTGCTCCCCTAATGATGATGAACGCAAAAAACCAACGTCACAATTTTTATAATTTGAGTAAATTTCTTTATCCTATATGAAAAATTTTATTGTCAGAGAGATGGCTCCTAGGACTCGCCGAGGTGGTGCTGCTAGTCGAGGAAGGGGCCGAGGCAAGAAACCCTTGGAGGTCGACACGGAGGAAGTCCCCGTCGTCAAATAAGAGCCGGTGACTGTTAAGGAGGAGGTGTTACCAAAGGTCGAGGTCAAGGAAGAACCGATGACCATCAGGGAAGAGATTGCTCCCAAGGTTGAAGTTAAGGAGGAGCCACCGTCAGAGAGTAGTAGCATCGGGACCGACCCTCCTGTCCCTACAGAAGACCTCAACCAGATTGAGCCTTCGTATGCAAAGTGGCTGATAGAATGGTACATGCCTCAACGCAACTATGATCCCTGGCTGTGAGAATTCATCGTCTGACTTGCGGTCTTTGCTGAGGCCAAAGTCGATTTTTCTATGTGTTTTGGAATTTTGGAATATTTGTGGGAATTTTGAAAATTTGTGGGAATTTTGGAATATTTGTGCTATGATCGGATTATAACGACGGATATTAGGTTACTCTTCAGGATAATTGATGTCTATTTTATATTAATTTAGTTTGGTCTATATGATTCTTGGATAATTAGTGTGCATTAAATTCGTATGTGCATATTTGGTCTATGTGATTCTTGGATAATTGGTGTGTATTATATATTTGGTCTATGTGATTGTTGGATAATTGGTGTGCATTATATATTGGTTTGGTTTATGCATATTTTTGCGAACAGGAAAGTGCTGCAATTTTTTTTCAAAAAAATCTCATTTAGCGACGGGCTAGTGACCGGTTAGCGACGGATATTTCCAGTTTCCGACTATGTTCGACGGCATATCCGTCGCTAACTGGAGATTTGAAAATGTTTCTAGGTAGCGACGGGTGGTCGACAGAATATCCGTCGGCAACGTTTGGTGGTATATAGTTCGACGGAATGGCGACGACGCCCCTAGTCCTGGAATCTCGTTGCCGCACACGACGTCGAGAGAATGACCCCGGCTTAGCTCCGTCCAGAGCAACAAGTGAAGAATAGTATTTCAAGAGGAAAGAGAATTTGAGAGAGAGAGAGCGAGCTTTCGCAATAATCTTTTTTTTTCATGTCAAAGAGAGGAGGAAACCTCATTATATAGGCTATTGCCAAAGGATGGAATAATGAGGATATTAAAATAGCCTATTAAATTTTAACGTTACAAAAATTTAAATAAAAAATCATGTGGTACATTGTACCTAGACATGAGTTGATGTTACAAGTTTAATGGGTTCATAACGGTCAAAATTATTGTAAGAGAGTTGAGCTTTTGCTAGCTCATATGTGTGTGAACACAACACACATACAACTAACAATCCCTCCCAAAAGGTCAAATTTCGAAGTAATAGAAGAAAGAAAGTAAGACAAGAATAAAGAATGTCTGGGCAGTTGTATACTATGCATAAATGAGATGGACTATAGCCTTGAATCTCACGTAGTGACTATTGTCTTTGTCTGAAGAAGAGCTTGATGGACTACGCCTTGAATCAGTCTTCTTGAACCAGACTCGAAAATAGCACACATAGTACGCTTGAGGTACTTGGGTCTATCGGGTGGCGCATTTGGTTGGCCATGCGTACTTTTACACATTCATGAGAGTTGTCTAGGATCGCCATGTCCTATAGTCGCGGCCCTCACGACCTCTCATATAGGTAAGTCCTTAAGGGTTGGTGATAGGAATTAACCCTGAATATCATGGGACTTATTAAGAGTTTAAACTCAACCTATCCATATCACAAAAGAACACTGTCACCAAAGGGATGGGGTATGAATGTACACATGTACAGCCTCCTGGGCTTTTATTTTAAAAAGAATTTAATCTCAGGTCCGTGTTCCATAATAGTCACCTAGTCCAGCTTGTTTCTATCCATTGAACCGGCTTCTTGGGATCTCCAGTCAGACTCGGTTGGGTTGCCACTGTTGGTGACTATACTATGGGCTTAACCCCATCCCCCTCGATGATTCTAGGATCAATGTCCTAGACAGACCCTTCTTCAAGTGGTCTGCAAAGTTCTTTTCTGACTTTGTATAGTCAAGAACCACATATTTGCCCAATAGGCTCTTTATTGACTTGAAGCGCAGCTGTAGGTGCATGTTCATCTTAGCATTAACAGAATCATGCTTTAGTAGTTCTATATCAGATTTATTATCACAGTTTATAGAAATTACAGGAATATGATGAACAGAAACATGTATATGCATAATAAGATTTCTAAGCCATTCGGCTTCTGTATATGTAGTGTCTAAAGCTATCATCTCAGAGTCCATAGTACTTCTGGCAATGATAGTCTGTTTACATGATCCCCAGGAGATCGCAGCTCCTGCTAGGGTAAAAATATATCCAGTTGTGGATTTTACATCATGTGAATCAGTTACCCAATTAGCAACTGAGTAACCTTCTATGATATCAGGGTGTCTAGAATAATAAGTTTATAATCTAGAGTACCCTTAAGATATCTAAATACTCTGTCCAATGCAGTCCAGTATGACTGATTTGGGTTACTAGTATCTCTACTTAGTCTCCCAATAGCAAATGCAATATCAGGTCTAGTCCTATTTGTTATGTACATAAGGGATCAAATCATTTGTGAATATCTATGTTGTTCTTATAGGTGATTCTTCATTCTTCTTGAGAACAACATTACTGTCATAAGGGGTAAGGGTATGTTCTTGTCAAAATACTCAAACTTCCTTAGCATTTTCTCAATTAAATGTGCTAAGGATAGAGTATAGCCCTCTTTTTTTGGACACTTGCATTCTAGGATCAGATTTGCCTCACCTAGGTCTTTCATATCAAACTGGTTAGATAAATAATTCTTAGTGTTATTTATCAGTTCCAGTAAATATCCTAGAATAAGGATATCATCAACATACAAGTATAAAATAACACAACTTTCATTTGTATTTTTAGAATACAAACATTTGTCATATTCATTTGGCACAAAACCAAATTCTATAATGACTTTGTCAAATTTGTTGTGCCATTACTTGGAGCTTGCTTTAGGCCATAAAGAGATTTTACTAATTTACAAACATTGTTTTCTTGGCCTTAAGCAATAAAACCTTCAGGTTGCTTCATATATATATCTTCCTCTAAATCTCCATTTAGAAATGATGTCTTTACATCCATTTGATGGATCGGCAATTCATGAATAGAAGCTAGGGCTAGGAGGGTTCTGATAGAAGTGATCCTAGCTACAGGAGAGTAGGTATCAAAATAATCTAGTCCTTTTTTTCTGGGTAAATCTTTTGGCTACTAATCTAGCCTTATATTTCTCTATGGTACCATCGGCTCTAAGTTTCTTTTTTAAAAATCCACTTACAACCTATGGATTTACTACCTAAAGGTAGGTCGGACAGAAACCAAGTACTATTCTCCATAATGGAGTTGTACTCATTATTAATAGCTTCTTTCCAGAAAGGGGCATCAGGAGAGGATATTACTTCTTCATAAGTTGAGGTATTACCCTCTATCAAAAAAATGAAGAACCCTTCTTCTAAATTCTTTTCAATCCTTTCTCTTTTACTCCTTCTAGGTTCTATAATTTGTTCAGGTTGGGAAATAGATACTGGATCATGAGAACTAGTAGATGGAATGAGAGAAGGGTTAGAGGAAGATGGGATTCTATCCTTGAAGGTAAAAAAGTTCTCAAAGTAAACTGCATCTCTAGCTTCAATATTGAGTTATTAGAGATTTTATTTACTTCAGAATGGGTTACAAGAAATCTATAGGCATTGCTATCTACGATATATCCTATAAATACAGCATCTACATTCTTAGGTCCTATCTTCCTCTTTTGGGTTCAGGAATTCCTACCTTAGCTAGACATCCCCAACCTTGAGGTAATTAATCCTAGGGGTTCGACATTTCATAACTCATATGGTGTCTTATCATTAGTCTTACTGGGTATCCTATTAAGGATATAACATGCTGACAATAAGGCTTCTCCCTAAAGATTATCAAGAGCACTTGAGCTGAGAAGCATGGCATTGACCATGTCTAACAGAGTGCGATTCTTTCTTTCAGCAACTCTGTTGGACTGTAGTGAATAAGTAGCAGTTACCTCATGAATAATTCCATGTTCTTCACAGAAGTTAGTCATATCATTTGAGGTGTACTTTCCACCACGATCTGATCTAAGGATCTTAATCTTTCTATCTAGCTGGTTCTCAGCTTCGGACTTATAGACCTTGAATCTGTCTAGGACTTCTTCTTTGGTCTTAAGGAGGTAGGTGTAACAATACTTTGAATGGTCATCTATAAAAGTAACAAAGTATTTCCTACCGCCTCGGGTCAAGACCCTATTGGAATCACAAACATCACTATGAATAAAAGTTCAATCCTTCTTTTGTTGCTAATGTTGAATCATCAAATGTTTGGCATGGTAGATTAGGTCATGTGAACTTAGGATCTATAACTCTTTCAAAGGAAAAGGCAAGCCAGAGGCTAACATGATTCTGAATGGGTCTTCCAACTCCTTCAGGTCTGTAAGCTATCAACCTGTAGTAAACCTTTCTTTCCATTTTGATGATTGGTGGTTGGATTCTGGAGCTAATGTTCACGTTTTATTTGATCGCTCCTATTTTTCAACCTATCAGGAATCAGGTGGAGGAGGCGTGACTCTAGGAGATGGCTCAACGGCACAAGTTGTGTGAAGAGGAAGAATAGATCTGAAGATGACATCAGAAAAATTCTACCTCTCCATGATGTGCTTCATGTGCCGTCTGTCAGAAGGAATCTTGTTAGTGGATCCCTCCTGTAGCCTCAGGATACAAAATTGTAATGGAGGCCAATAAAGTAGTTTTCTCTAAGAATGATTTGTTTGTGGGGAAAGGATTTGTGAAAGATGGACTCTTTATTTTAAATACTATAAATAAAAGTACTAATCCTTCTTTTGTTGCAAATATTGAATCATCAAATGTTTGGCATGGTAGATTAGGTCATGTGAACTTAGGATCTATCAAAAGGATGATGAACTTAGATCTTATCCCTAAGATTCCTATAGATAATGAAAACAGATGTGAGATTTGTGTTCAAGCCAAACACACTAGATTACCTTTCAAATCTGTCTATAGAGATTCTGAACTCCTAGAACTTATTCATAGTGATGTTTGTGATTCCGATAGGGTTTTGACCCGAGGTGGTAGGAAATACTTTGTTATTTTATAGATGATCATTCAAAGTATTGTTATACCTACCTCCTTAAGACCAAAGATGAAGTTCTAGACAGATTCAAGGTCTATAAATCTGAAGCTGAGAACCAGTTGGATAGGAAGATTAAGATCCTTAGATCAGACCATGATGGAGAGTATACCTCAAATAAAATGACTAACTTCTGTGAAGAGCACGAAATTATTCATGAGGTAACTGCTCCTTATTCACCACAATCCAATGGAGTTGCTGAAAGGAAGATCGCACTCTTTTAGATATGGTCAATGCCATGCTTCTCAGCTCAGGTGTCCCTGATAATCTTTGGGGAGAAGCCTTATTGTCAGCCTGTTATATTCTTAATAGGATACCCAGTAAGACTAATGATAAGACACTATATGAGTTATGGAAAGGTCGGACCCGTAGGATTAATTACCTCAAAGTTTGGGGATGTCTAGCTAAAGTAGGAATTCATGAACCCAAAAAGAGGAAGATAGGACCTAAGACTGTAGATGCTGTATTCATAGGATATGTCCTAGATAGTAATGCCAATAGATTTCTTGTAACCCATTCTGAAGTAAATGAAATCTCTAATAACACAATCATTGAAGCTAAGATGAGTTTACTTTGAGAATATTTTTTCCTTCAAGGATAGAACCCCTTTATCTTCCTCTAACCCTTCTCTTACTCCGTATACTAGTTCTCATGACCAAATGCCTAATTCTCAATCTGAACAAGTCATAGAACCTAAAAGGAGTAAAAGAGAAAGGAATGAAAAGAATTTAGGAGAAGGATTCTTCACATTTTTTATAGAGGGTGATCCCTCAACTTATGAAGAAGCCACATCCTCTCCAGATGCCCCTTTCTGGAAAGAATCTATTAACAATGAGTACAGCTCCATCATGGAGAACAATACTTGGTTTTTAGCAGACCTTCCTTTAGGCAGCAAACTAATAGGTTGTAAGTGGACCTTTAAGAAGAAACTTAGAGCCGATGGTACGATAAAAAATATAAGGCTAGATTAGTGGCCAAAGGATTTACCCAGAAGAAAGGATTAGATTATTTTGATACCTACTCTCCTGTAGCTAGAATATACCATAGGGATGGGGTATGAATGTACACATGTACATCCTCCTGGGCTTTTATTTTAAAGAGAATTTAATCTCAGATCAGTGTTCCATAATAGTCACCTAGTCCAACTTGTTTCTACCCATTGAACCGGCTTCTTGGGATCTCCAGTCAGTCTCGGTTGAGTTGCCACTGCTGGTGACTATACTATGGGCTTAACCACATCCCCCTCGATGATTCTAGGATTAATGTCCTAGACAGACCCTTCATCAAGTGGTCTGTAAGGTTCTTTTCTGACTTTATATAGTCAAGAACCACATATTTGCCCAATAGGCTCTTTATTGACTTGAAGCGCAGCTGCAGGTGCCTGTTCATCTTGGCATTCACATAATCATGCTTTAGTAGTTCAATAACAGACTTATTATCACAGTTTATGGAAATTACAAGGACAGGATGAACAGAAATAGATATTCATAATAAGATTTTTGAGCCATTCGACTTCTGTACATGTAGTATCCAAAGCTATCATTTCAGAGTCCATTGTACTTCTGACTATGATACTTTGTTTACATGATCCCCAGAAGATTGCAGCTCCTGCTAGGGTAAAAATATATCCAGTAGTAGATTTCACATCATGTGAATCAGTTACCCAATTTGCATCGGAGTAACCTTCTATGATATCAGGGTGTCTAGAATAATGAAGTTTATAATCTAGAGTACCCTTAAGATATCTAAATACTCTGTCCAATTGCCGCACACGATTTGGAGAGAGTGACCCCGACTTAGCTCTGCCCAGAGCACCGAAGAACAGCAGCGGTAATACGAAGGAGACGAGAATTTTAGAGAATTTCGAGAAGAATAATTTTTCTGTGTGTTGGAGAAGAAAAAGAGGTTTCAATATATAGGCAGCCCATTACCCCAATGTAATGAATGGTGTTAATGGCAAAAATTGATATTTCATCATGGCTATTAAAAATGACATAAAGAGGAGCAAGTAGCCGTTTGGAGAATATTAAAGTTAGGAATTGATTTTTTTCCTTTACAGCAATAGCTGTATACAACAATTCTCCCCAAAAAATCAAGTTCCGAAAAGGAAAGAAAAAAAAAGTAGAAAGGATCTGGACAGGTTTATACTATGCGTAAATAAGATGGACTACAGCCTTGAATCTCACGTAGTGACTATTGTCTTTGTCTGAAAAAGAGCTTGATGGACTAGCCTTGAATCAGTCTTCTTGAACCAGATTCAGAAAATAGCACACATAGTACGCTAGAGGTACTTGGGTCTATCGGGTGGCACGTTTGGCTGGCCATGCGACTTTTACACATTCATGAGAGTTGTCTAGGATCGCCCTGTCCCATAGTCGCGGCCATCACGACCTCTCATATAGGTAAGTCCTTAAGGGTTGGTGATAGGAATCAACCCTGCATTTCATGCTTGGACTTATTAAGAGTTTAAACTCACCCTATCCATATCACAAAAAACACTGTCACCATAGGGATGAGGTATGAATGTACACATGTACAGCCTCCTGGGCTTTTATTTTAAAAAAAATTAATCTCAAGGTCAGTGTTCCATAATAGTCACCTAGTCCAGCTTGTTTTACCCATTGAACCGGCTTCTTAGGATCTCCAGTCAGACTCGATTGGGTTGCCACTGCTGGTGACTATACTATGGGCTTAACCCCATCCCCCTCGATGATTCTAGGATCAATGTCCTAGACAGACCCTTCGTCAAGTGGTCTGCAAAGTTCTTTCTGACTTTATATAGTCAAGAACTACATATTTGCCCAATAGGCTCTTTATTGACTTGAAGCGCAGCTGTAGGTGCCTGTTCATCTTAGCATTCACAAAATCATGCTTTAGTAGTTCTATAACAGATTTATTATCACAGTTTATAGAAATTGCAGGAATAGGTTGAACATAAATAGGTATATGCATAATAAGATTTTTGAGCCATTCGGCTTCTGTACAGGTAGTATCCAAAGCTATCATTTCAGAGTCCATTGTACTTCTGGCTATGATAGTTTGTTTACATGATCCCCAGGAGATTGCAGCTCCTACTAGGGTAAAAACATATCCAGTAGTGGATTTCACATCATGTGATCAGTTACCCAATTTGCATCTGAGTAACCTTCTATGATATCAGGGTGCCTAGTATAATAAAGTTTATAATCTAGAGTTCCCTTAAGATATCTAAATACTCTGTCCAATGCAGACCAATATGATTGATTTTGGTTACTAGTGTACCTACTTAGTCTCCAAATAGCAAATACAATGTCAGGTCTAGTCCTATTTGTTATGTACATAAGGGACCCAATCATTTGTGAATATCTATATTGCTCTATAGGTAATCCTTCATTCTTCTTGAGAATAACATTACTGCCATAAGGGGTAAGGGCAGGTTTCTTGTCAAAATACTCAAATTTCCTTAGCATTTTTTTAATTGAATGTGCTAAGGATAGAGTATATCCCTCATTGCATTTGGACACTTGCATTCCTAGAATTAGGTTTGCCTCACTAGGTCTTTCATATCAAATTGGTTAGATAAATAATTCTTAGTATTATTTATCAATTCCAATGAAGATCCTAAAATAAGGATATCATCAACATACAAGCACAAGATAACACAAATTTTATTTGTATTTTTGGAATACAAATATTTGTCATATTCATTTGGCACAAAACCAAATTCTATAATGACTTTGTCAAATTTGTTGTGTCATTGCTTGGGAGCTTGCTTTACGTCATAAAGAGATTTTACTAATCTACAAACCTTGTTTTCTTGGCCTTTAGTAATAAAACCTTCAGGTTGCTTCATATAAATTTCTTCATCTAAATCTCCATTTAGAAATGTTGTCTTTACATCCATTTGATGGATCAGCAAGTCATAAATGGAAGCTAAGGCTAGGAGGGTTCTAATAGAAGAAATCCTAGCAACAGGAGAATAGGTATCAAAGTAATCTAATCCTTTTTTCTGGGTAAAACCTTTGGCTACTAATCTAGCCTTATATGGTACCATCGGCACTAAGTTTCTTTTTGAAAATCTACTTACAACCTATGGGTTTGCTACCTAAGGAAAGGTTTACTAAAAACCAAATATTGTTCTCTATGATGGAGTTGTACTCATTGTTAATAGCTTTTTTCCAGAAAGGGGCATCAGGAGAGGATATGACTTCTTCATAAGTTGAGGGATCACCCTCTATCAAAAAATGTAAAGAATCTTTCTCCTAAATTCTTTTCAATCCTTTCTCTATTACTTCTTCTAGGTTCTATGACTTGTTCAGATTGAGACTTAGACATTTGGTCATAAGAACTAGTAGACGGAGTAGGAGAAGGGTTAGAGGAAGATGAAGGGGTTCTATCCTTGAAGGAAAAAATGTTCTCAAAGTAAACTGCATCTCTAGCTTTAATGATTGTGTTATTAGAGATTTTATTTACTTCAGAATGGGTTACAAGAAATCTATTGGCATTACTATCTAGGGCATATCCTATTAATACAACATCTACAGTCTTAGGTCCTATCTTCCTCTTTTTGGGTTCAGGAATTCCTACTTTAGCTAGACATCCCCAAACTTTGAGATAATTAATCCAAGGGGTTCGACCTTTCCATAACTCATATGGTGTCTTATCATTAGTCTTACTGGATATCTTATTAAGAATATAACGGGCTGACAATAAGGCTTCTCCCCAAAGATTATCAGGGGCACCTGAGCTGAGAAGCATGGCATTGACCATATCTAAAAGAGTACGATTCTTCCTATAACTCTGAATAAAATAAATATAGTGATATTCTTTCTTCAAGAGGTGGCAGAGCCAGATGAAATTTTGGCTTACCACCTTAAGCCTGATTTCAGCCATTGATGGGTCCACACCCATCTCAAATGATTCTGATGAGACTGATTCTGACGTAGGGATTCCCAAGTACCTCTAGCGTACTATGTGTGCTATTTTCCTAGTCTGATTCAAGAAGACTGATTCAAGACGTAGTCCATCAAGCTCTTCTTCAGACAAAGACAATAGTCATTACGTGAGATTCAAGGCTGTAGTCCATCTCATTTATGCATAGTATACAACTGTCCAGAAATTCTCTTACTCTTCTTCTATCTTTCTGTCTTCTATTACCTTGAAACTTGAGCTTTTGGGAGGGATTGTTAGCTGCTGCTCCTTTTGTTGAGCAAAAGCTCAAGTTTCTTAAAGTTTTAGTCCCACATCGGTTGGACAAAGCAACCAAGTGTGAATATATTAGTTATCCCTCTTCTGCTTCATTAAAAGTTGTGTGTGGGAGATCCATAGGCCACACGCGCGTGCCGCCGCCGTCGCCCGGCCCGGGTCGGCTCGGTTCGGTTCGACGTGCATAACGGGTACGGACACGTGCCCACATCTGCGGGCGCCGAATGCCGATCCGATTCCTTTCCCAGGTTCGGGCTGAGACCCTAAAGATTTTTTGCTCTTTTCAAATATTTCTGACCGTTACAAGTCTGACTGGAGATCCCAAGAAGCCGGTTCAATGGATAGAAACAAGCTGGACTAGGTGACTATTATGGAACACTGACCTGAGATTAAATTCTCTTTAAAATAAAAGTCCAGGAGGCTGTACATGTGTACATTCATACCCCATCCCTATGGTGACAGTGTTCTTTTTGTGATGTGGATAGGTTGAGTTTAAACTCTTAATAAGTCCAAGCATGATATGCAGGGTTGATTCCTATCACCAACCCTTAAGGACTTACCTATATGAGAGGTCGTGAGGGCCGCAACTATCGGACAGGGCGATCCTAGACAACTCTCATGAATGTGTAAATGTGCACATGGCCAACCAAACGCGCCATCCGATAGACCCAAGAACATCTAGCGTACTATATGTGCTATTTTCTGAATCTGGTTCAAGAAGTCTGATTCAAGGCGTAGTCCATCAAGCACTTCTTCAGATAAAGACAATAGTCACTAAGTGAGATTCAAGGCTGTAGTCCATCTCATCTATGCATAGTATATCATTGCCCAAAAATTCTTCATCTTTACTCTTTTTGAATATTTTTATCTTTGGTTTCAAAAATTGATTTTTGGGAGGGATTGTTGTAATAATTGGTGAAAAAATCAATTTTTCTCCATATTATTATCCCCTTTATTCACATTAAAGTCCTATCATGAATCATTTCTTTAACCCCTAAAACGGTCACATTAGTACCCATTATCACACCTTTATTCCTATTGAATCCTATTGAAAGACCATTGATATATTGTTTTGTGACTTGATTCCTATATATACATGTCTCCTTTATGTTGTTGAAAAGGAGAAAAAAAGGTTTCCACCCTCTAAAAATTATGTCTATTCCTCCTACAAAATTCATTCCATTTTCAATCATCCACTTCCATTCTAATTCTTTCTATCTTCTGGACAAAAGCTAAGTTCAGGTCAATCTCTCCAAGTCGTGTGCGATGACGGGATACCGGTAGAGCGGGGGCCATGGTTCTGGAAATACCAAGCATTTCCAGAACATGGTCGACGGATAATCCGTCAGTATTTCGTCGCTAATCCGTCCTTTGTTAGCGACGATGATCGACGGAATAGCGACGGTACGATACACTCTGATACGCTATTACGACGGTTTATCGACGGACTATTACGTCGCTAGTGTCTACGCAGTTCAGTATTTAATACTTGAAATGGACGAAAGCCCGTCGAAAAGTCGTAGCTAATGCTTCGTATTGTGAAGTCGAAAAGCCGTCGCTAATCCGTCGCTTGACGACTACTTAGCGACGGATCATTATTAGCGACGAGCTGATTGCCGACGGATTATTTTGGCCAAGATCCGTCAGTGATCGGTCGCTAATACAAATTGCCGACGGATGGGCGACGGATCTGGCCGTCGCTAAATCGATATATTTTGGTAGTGGCCTGAACACTTAATCTAAAACAAACAACCACAATAAAGCACAACAAACAGAAACTAAAACTATATTTCAAACTCCGAGGGTCTCGGGTGGCTATCGGCCCATTGCCGTTGTTTGTCCTGTGCCACTAGAAGTCTATCTCCAATTAGCTTGACCTTCTCCGCTGCATCCACAACCATCTCAGGGTCAAGCAATGTCACGACTCGCTCCCGCTTTTTGAAATACGAGTACGTGGCTAAGTCCAGCCTCTGCCGCGGCATTGACGGTAGTACGATGTCTGACCTTAATGTTAATCTCAAATACAACCAAATTATATCTATTTGCTCATTCACAATAATTATTCAAATTAAAAATCCAATAGTACATTAAAATAATATTCGGGAACAAACTTGCTAAATATTTAAATAAAAGAACTATCTAATCTATCTAGAATCTAAGGTTGACCTCCAAGGCCTCTATCTCCACCCGTATGGTCCATAGCACATAAGATAGCAAGTCACCTGCAACGATACAGTCAGAAAAGGAGCAAAGTACAACCTTATTGCAATAATATAACTCAGCAAAAAAATAAGCTAGAATGATAAGAACAGCAATGATAAAGAACAGGTAAAGAACCTATCAGGATATAAACTATAGCATATCAGAAACTATAAACATGGACAGGTAAACTACTAGACGAGAACAGGTAAATAAGATAACTGGACAATGATAATAAATAATGAAACAGACTGTGCGTATGAAATATCTTTCGATATGTGAACGACTAGGCTAATACGACACATCATAGATGGCTATCCACACTTAAAGGTACGACTAACCCATACGTAAGCTATATGACTTAGCTATCCATATTAATATTAATTGGCATTTGTTCACATACCTACTAAGCATTTCTCCTCCCGACTCATTAAATAATAACAATAATGACAAATGTGGTACAACAAGCTCTGTCTTGTCACAATCGTGTCTCAACTGGATACTAAATAAAAACACAATGAAGAACAGTATTATAATATACTAAGAACATAAAGCAATAGTGTACTTGCCTCGATTTAAGTTGCAGTCGACGTGTGACTTGATCATATATAGCACAGATTTGACTCAAGTGCTAAACTACGCAAGATGGCCTCAAATGATGGAACAGAACTTCCATTGAGCCCAAAATAGTCCAATTAGCCTAGGGCGATATAAAGAAGTCCATAGATCAAGATTAATCTAACCAAATAATAAATTTGTTTAATCCTCAAGCAAAATCCAAATCCAACAACATAATGTAAATCATGATAGTAAGATTCTAACTCAATCACATGTGCTAACAGGTAGGTATGAAATAGAAAGACAAGTCCACAAAGTTCAATCCAGAAAGTCAGATACATGTATCCTCAAAAAGAGTACATTATAATAAATATTCTGACAATAGAATCTAAACAGCAAGTAAGTCAATGTTAATCTAAATCTAAGCATCCTCCAGTGGTAAGTCCGCAGCAGCGCATCTCCTGCATCCTCAGGTATACTGTAATCAGTCTCAAGTGTGCCATAGTAAGTGGGGCACCAGTCCTCTAATTATCGCCTAAAAATATGGTTATCCAGTCAGGATGAGAGCAAGTACAAACATGAACCACTACTCATAACATAATAGAAAGTATATAACATGAAATAGAAAATAGGATACAGAAATGAAACTGTAATCATGGTAAAAACAAAAAATAGACAGGTAAAACAAGTAATCAGGATAACCAAAATCATGGTATGTGATATAAGCAATATGAATAAAAGTCATAGCTATACTAAGTGCGGTTGAAGTACCACGTTCTATATGTGATCGGCCTGAGGGATCTACTTAGTATGGCTCAATTATACGTGTCATATATGATTAGCTATTTGACAAGAAACAAAAAATACTGGGTTTTGATCACATATATACTAAGGTACTTCGTGCCTAACTAGCAGTCATGGATTCACATCACGACAAGAATCATGAATAAGGTAATCATGAGAACGTGATAAACTTGAAACATGGTAATCATGAAATAGAATCCATAAATACTAATGTCATGTGATAATCGTGTCAATAATCATGGCATGCATATCTAAATTATGAAATATAATAACTATCAAAAATTGAGAGTATTTATTGTAAGTACTTGTCTCGGGTATCTGAAGTCGACATGCGCGGTTTGAACATATCGATATACAAAGTATCAATATCTAGAGTCCAGAATAAAGTTAAATCCTCAAAATAGCATCGTTCCAAATCACAGTCATCGAAGATCATATTGTCCGGTAATAGTTCAAGATCGATCCATTGTCTAATCATTCAATAGTAGTCCATAACATATAGTCCATAATCCTTTTGATTGATTTGTAAGAGATTGAGCAAGAGCACAGAATAGAGATTGCATGATTAGACATGATTGACACAATAATTAAGGAGAAATTGCATGATTTACAAATATTTTTATTTTGGAAACTAAAACTTATTAATCAAAATGTTTGAAATAAGTATTTGAAAAATATAATTAATCATCAGTTATTTTTAGAGATAAATATTTAATTTTGGGTAAATATATCTATATGTAGAAATTATGTTTTAATTAGATAAAATAGTATAATAATATTTTAGAGTAAGAGAGAGTAGAGTATGACAGAGAGGGTCGAGAGGGAAGGGAAGCAGTAGCTTACCACCAGAAGCGGTCTCCGGGCGGAGGGCCGAGGAGGCAATGGCGCAAAGGTCGTTGGCTAGACCAAGCTACAACACGACGAAGGGAGGGTCTCACCGGTGATGCTCGAGGAGATCTGGAGGCAGGTCGTCGGCAGCTACTGTTACATTATTGATCATGTGATCTTGAGATATAGACAATGCTCTACCGCCGATAGGCTGGACGTTCTTCCATGTACTTGTGCCCGAACTTTCGGATGCGGGTCGTGACAGATTTGCTTGAGAAGAAGTACATGGTGCTTGAGAAGGTCCACATAGATGACAATGGAGATAATATGCTCACCAAGGTTCTTCCAAGAGAAAAGATTGAGTATTGTAGGCAGATCATCGAAAGGATGAGCTCTTCCACGTGGTTGGAAAGGGGGATATTTGTTGGAGTTGGAAGGGGTTCCCAAGGTAAGTGGAGAATACCAAGAGTACGACGAGTGCCATCTGTGTGCGGAGAAGTTCGAAGAGTGTGTCGAACGCCATATATGGTAAGCATATATATGATTAGATTTCCATATCTTTGACTTTGATCGTATATATTTGACTGGATCTTTCTTATATTAGACTTTTCATATAATTAGAGTTCCATATATGGTAAGCTTATATTTGATTGGATTTTAATATGGTTGACTTTGACCATATATATATGATTGGATATATTGGACTTTATATATATTAGACTTCCATATATAGACCTCCAATATATGGTTACAACTTTTGGAAGAGAGAAGGAGGAATTGACGGGTACTTCAAAGATAAGATCGTTTTCGGGTGATTCTTTCATATCTTCGTTCTTCATGAGTCTGTAATTAATTTTCTATTGTAAGAAGTTGTGGGATTCGTTTGGATTGGTGAAAAGCTCGTAAGGACTCAGTGTATTTCTTATTTCATTAGTTGAGACTTTTCAGGGTTGGACACTGAATCATCTTGTATTTTTTTTTTCTGTAAGGATTTTCAACGTAAAAATTGCTTGTGTTTGTGTTTGCTTATTTTGTGATTATTGGCGATCTCATTTTGTGCTTTTTTTGTTTGATTCTCTCACATCTTCTTGGTTTGGGAAAACAATTTATGCGTTACATTCCCAACACTTACTTCAGCAAAAGGTTTTTTTTGTACCGAATGAATGTCTAAGCTTCAGTAATAATGAGTAATTCTATTCATCCCTTCAAAGTGTCCCTCCGAATTATACATCCTTATAATGTGGCAACTGATGTGGTAGTTGATCTAGTAGCTGACATGGCAAATTTTAAAATTAACATTAAAATTGAACTTAATATTAGTATTAAAATTAACATTAACATTAACATTAATATTAATATTAACATTAACATTAATTCTAATATTAATATTAACATTAAAATTACTATTAATATTACCATTAATATTAATATTAATATTAATATTACATTAGAATTAGCATTAAAATTAACATTAAAAAAATAGATAATTAATCTTTTGGGTTAAAATTTTTTATGTCAACTGTCATGTTAGATAACACGTAATGCTATATAATATGCCATGCATGTCAGTTGCAACATAAGAAGGAGGGTTTGGAGGGACAATTTGGAGGAATGAATAGCATTATTCTAAAATAATTGTTTTTTATTACTCTTTTGAGTTTTAGCATCATAGCTAGGCTAAGATATGTTCATTACAAAAAGTACACAAAATGCAATTTAAATCTTATCTCCAGACGTCAGCTAGGAGGTAGAGAAATGTGAAGTATATGCTCAAAAGAAAATTGTTAGAAAACCGTCTAAGAATGTTGAAAATCGAAGCACAGATCTTAATTCTGAAGTTGGTGCATTCCGACTTCTATGACTTCAAACATTGAAACGCGGGTTTTCTATCTATATATATGTTACATATTTGACATAGTTATCACAAAGTGACAATGGCTTACACTTCACTCCTTAGCTTCTTATTATTACTGCCACTCCTCTACCTCCCCCTCTACCTCCTCCTCCCCCTCTACCTCCTCCTCGGTAGGAATAAGAAGAAGAACAAACCAAACCTCCCTCCGGGCCCGATAAACCTCCCGATCGTCGGAAGCCTCCACCGGCTCGGCCTCCTTCCACACCGCTCCCTCTTTGCCCTCTCCCAAAAGCACGGACCCCTTATGTACCTGAAGCTCGGGACCGTCCCGGCCGTCATCGCCTCCTCCGCGGACACCGCTAGAGCGTTCCTCAAGACCCACGACCTCGACTGCTGCAGCAGGCCCCCGCTGACCTCACTCGACCGGCTCTCGTACGGCTTCAATGACATCGCCTTTGCTCCCTACGGGGGGCAGTGGAGGGAGCTGCGGAAGGTGTGCATCATCGAGCTCTTCAGCTCGAAGAAGGTGCTGTCGTTCCGTCCCATACGACAGGAGGAGGTGGACCGGATGGTCGGCTCCATAGCCTCACAAACCGACGCGGTCGACCTGAGCGAGGAGCTCATGTCCCTCGCCAACCACATCACATGCAGGCAAGGAAGCAACCTACGTACATATGTTGTATGGACAGATGGGACATAACACGATTCGGACACAATAATATGAATTCGGCATCTTATTTTTACGTGTCCTAATATATTACATGATTACGGACACGGTAGACATTTGGAACATCCTTAACCTAGGACAGAAATAAAGATGATCTTTAACTTTTGAAAATTTTGATCTATTAACTTTTAGAAAATGTTTAGATACTTATAGGCCAAAAATGAAGGATCTCGAGAAGAAAAAAAAAAAGTGAGGCAGACATGAACTTTGTTTAGATACTCACTATATTACCAACACACAAATTTTACGGAAAATATGTAATTATATTCTTGGCTTATCGTAATCCAATTCTAATTTGGTTTCTTGCCTGCAGGACTGCCATAGGCAAGAGGTACCACGTCGCGGGGGAGGGAAGCAGGGTAAAGAGGATACTCGCCGAGACGCAGGCACTGTTCATGGGGTTCTTCTTTGAGGACTACTTTCCATTGCTCGGGTGGCTGGACCGGCTGACCGGGATGAGGGCTCGGCTCGAGAGGAACTTCTCCGAGCTCGACGGGTTCTACCAGGAGGTGATCGACGAGCATAGGGACCCAGCTTGGAGGAGGGAGGACGACAGGGCTGAGGATGCTATCGATGCGTTGCTCAACATACAGAAGAGTGGAGGATCTAATATAACAGACGAACACATCAAGGCAGTTCTCATGGTACGTATGTAAGATTTAGATATCCATGGAAACTTCTTACAAATTTAATTCACTTTTGAAACACCTTTTGTTAATTTTGAAGCACATCGAGATCGCTTCAAATATATATTTTATTGTACAAAACTGCAATGTTAATACTTGTAATGTTATATATTTTTTAAAAATCGTCCTGATATGCTTCAAACCTGACTAGTGTCATTAGAATAATTTTGTGTTATTAGTGTAAATTAGCCTCTAATTTTATTTTGGAAAACGCAGAGAACAATTTAGTATACAAACATTCAACGTTGTGTCACTAAAGACTGTAAAGTGAAGCTAAACCAACAATTTTTTTTACAGAACATATTTATCGCTGGGTCAGACACATCCTCGGCGTCTGTAGAATGGACAATGGCAGAGCTGATGAGGCACCCGTCGGTAATGAAGAAGGCACAAGACGAAGTTAGGTCAGTCGCCGGGAAGAAAGGGAAGGTGGTGGAGGGCGACCTCGACCGTCTCCAGTACCTCAAGTGTGTCCTGAAGGAGGTCTTCAGAGTGCACCCGATCGCCCCATTGCTCGTCCAGCGAGAGACGATCCAGCATTGCAGGGTTGACGGGTACGACATCCCCGCCAAGACGAGGCTGCTTGTCAACACGTTCTCGATAGGGAGGGACGCGAGAGTCTGGGAGAGGCCCGAAGAGTTCGACCCGGAGAGGTTCGTCGACAGTAATATCGATATCAGGGGTCATGATTTCGAGCTCATACCATTCGGTGCGGGTCGCCGAATATGTCCTGGTATGGGTGTCGGAATCCTGGTTGTGGAGCTGGCACTGGCAAACCTTCTCTACTGGTTCGACTGGGAGCTGCCAGAGGAGACAACGAAGGAGGACATTGACATGAGCGAGGCACCCGGGATCACTGTGCATAGGAAATCTCATCTTCGTCTCGTCGCCAAAAGAGTGTGATATGAAACGGAAATAACTTGGAACTTATTATCCTTGTGTTTTATTTGCTAATAAAAGTCAAATCTTTACATGTTTGCCAACAATTGTTTCTGATAGTTTTTTTTTTTTAACTTTTAGAAACAAAACCATAGATGAATAATATTATTTGTACCTTCAAATTGTTCCTCCAATCTATCAATTCTTACTTGGCAGCTGACGTGACTGTTAATATGGCAACTGGACGTGACAAATTTTAAAATTAAAGTTAAAATTAATAAATTATATTAGTGCTAACATTAACATTAACAATTAAATTAAAATTAACATAAACAATAATATTAACGTTAAAATTGACATTAGCATTAACATTAATATTAGTGTTAATGTTAATGTTAATGTTATTTATGGATTAAAAAATGGATAATTAATTTTATGGATTAAAATTTGTTAGGTCAGCTGTTTTGTTAGATGCCATATAATATTATTTAATATACCAATCAGTTGACACATAAGGAGTAATAGATTGGAGGGACAATTTCGAGGTACAAATAACATTACTTTTCTGTAAAGTAGCATGCAATGTTGAGATAATGCCAACAACAATTCCACAACATAAAAACAAAAAGAGGTAAGAGCATCTCCAACCCTATTGTGAGTTTAGAAAAAATGGTTGCCACATAGGAATGACAAACTTTCATTCCAAAAATTCTTCTCCAATGCAAATGTAGAATAAAACATGAAGTTGACATGGCAATGACGCGGCAAGGAGAATGTGAAGTTGGTTGTTTAGATCTAGATAATGCACTTCACAATGACTTTGTCTCCACATCATCAATTATGAATAGAAATATTTATAAAAAAGTTGAAGAAGTGGAAGAGTTGCCTTAGAAGTTGGAAAAAATACTTTTTATTGTCTCTTCAATACTTTTGCACTGGAGAGAGTTTTTCTATCTCATTGTCTTTTGAGATATAATTTTGCCACATAAACAAGACATTGTCTTGTGGCTCATGCCACATAGGAGCCACCTAAGACTCACAACACTTAACAAGACAATAGGGTTGGAGATGCTCTAAACTTGTTCATATACCTAAGACTCACAACACTTAACAAGACAATAGGGTTGGAGATGCTCTAAACTTGTTCATATGCCTAGCTAGCTAGTAAACTTGTTCATATGCTTACCTAGCTAGTTTAAACCAAAGACATTCCGATGGCATAAAAAAAAATCTTAAGATGAGTACATCACCACATCATTTTACATCTGCACGCAAAAATTGTCAGCAAAAACAAGTATAAAAAGCAATATTTCCTAAACAATTTTCTTTTCGTTATATCATAATTTTGTAACATATCACAACAAATTATACATCAGATCTCCTTTATCATATCGTCTCTCTCTCTCATTTAAATGAGCATTAAACAGTAAGTTGTCGAAAAGAAGACAGCATGAACCAAATATGAAGGCAAACCAATTGTTGGAAAAATAAAAATAAAAACTTGTTCTAGAAATTGTAATTGACGGAAATTCGTGTACATAAACATCTAGAGATGAATTGTAGACTTTTATATATATATATATATATATATATATATATATATATATATATATATATATATATATATATATATATATATATATATATATATATATATATGCAAATGACCTCTAGCCTAGTGGTTAAGAGAGATGCATGCGGCCCAAGTGGTCGGGAGTTCGAGCCCCAGTGGAGGCGAGTTCGCCACAAGTACCCATTGCTTCAAAATATATATATATATATATATATATATATATATATAAAAATATATATATATATATATATATATATATATATATATATATATATATATATATATATATAAAACCGATGTCAACGACTAGGGTTTCTAGAAGTCTACAATTCATCTCTAGATGAATTGTAGACTTCTAGAAATTGTAATTGGAAAAAAAAACAAAAAAAAAAAATATATATATATATAAAACCGATGTCAACGACTAGGGTTTCTAGAGGCACGATCGCTTGGGCTTCAGCCCAAGCACTAGATATGGGATCATGGGCTTGGGGGTGGACTCACAGGAGGGAGGGAATCAAAAAAAACGAGTGGATGATGGGAGAAAGGTAGACGGCGGATGGACGACGGTGCGCCGGCAGAACCGGGGACGGGTTGGGAGACCGATTGAAGAGTTAACTCGGCAGGGGGTTAGAGGCGGCCCAGGAAGGAGATCCGAACGCCATGTTGAAGCTGATCAGAGGCAGGAATACAGGCGAGGATCGACGGACATGTACGGAGCGCCGCCCCCAAGGAAGGCGAATACTGGCAACTATGTGGCGAGGCAGAGATCGCTACGTATACCACCACATCCGCCGGCGGCGGTTGACAAAGGAAAGGCGCGGGGGGAGGAGCAGCCTCCAAGCAAGACATGGGCAGAGTTTTTCAAAGCGGGTTCGTCGAACTCGATAAACCAGATGCTATATATCGCACCAAAACAAGTGGGTTCTGGGCTCATAGCCTCGTTCACAGAGGAGGATCTATTGGAGACAAAGGAATACTGGAAAAATACAATCATTATATATGTGCTGGGTAATAGACCGTTCTATAATCATATCAAGGCGTACGCTGAACGATTATGGCGTCCAAGAGGGAGCATGGAATTCTTCTCCCGCAGTAATGGTTTCCATTTCGTTCGGTTAATTTGGAATGACGGAGGACATGGAGCGGATAATACAAGGTGGACCATGGACCTTTGACGGAAGGCTAATTATAATGAAGGTGTGGACGCCTGAGACAAGATGCGAGCGTGAAATACTTCGTTCAGTGCCAAATTGCCAATTTGGATCCGCTTTCCAGAACTTCCGCTGCTATACTGGAACAACCATATGATGATGAAGCTTGCTAGCCTGATAGGCAAGCCTATCAAGGCTGACGAGAAAACTACTACCAGAGCAACGATGGGCTTCGCTAGGATATTCGTTGAAATCGAAGCGGGCAAGTCGCTCCCCCTCTCATGTAGAATTTGAAGTACCTAGCTGGGGAGGTATTTATTCAACGAGTTGAATATGAGTGGGAACAGTTCGGACATTCTCCGAAAGACTGCAGACTTGATAATAGGGATGTGGAGGCGGCGGACAAGGACAATGATAACCCAGGGCATACCCAGGAAAGAGAAGGTAGCAGACAAAGAAACTCAGATTAAGGCAGGGAAGATGCGCGGACGGTTAACGCTATGGAAAGGATGGAGCTAGAAATTGGCATCGCGATGGACATGATAGCATCACAAAGGCTAGCACAAGCGGAGGGTCCCGAGAATGGTAATTTAATACAAGACAAGGGAAAGGCAGTAAAGGGAACGAGTGGGGGATCAGCCATGGTATTCCAAGCTGAAGGAAAGTGTTCAAAAATAGTCCATGACCTTTTTTTAACACTTTCCTTCACACTTTTTTTACTAGCTAGTTTGTTTATTTTATTTTATTTTACTTTGTATGTGATATAGGTGGTTTGTAAGGAATTAATAAACCTTTATCTTTGGGCAAGTTCTGAAACCAAGCCTCATCTCTATCTCTATCTCTATCTCTATCTTTATCTCTATAGATCTTTATATGTTCATTTTTTATACGTTGAAAAGTAAACACAAGTCACTAAACTGCCATAGCCTATGCTTACAAAAAACATAAATAGTATAGCGACAATCTATATAAGATATATGATGTCAAGAATAAAGATATTTTTGTAAACTTAATAAATAAAGCCGCAACAATCTACAAAAGAAATGTGAGATCAAGAATGACCAAACTTAGGATTTTCACATAACTATCCTAAAAATAGAATAAATGGATTATTGTTGTTCGTCTTTTCGCAAGTGCTTCTCTTTCTTGTTCAACAATTATTAGGATCTACTATAATTTTTGGAAAAATTTCTTGGGTTTTAAGCGAAGATTAACGAACAACAACAACAAAATAAAGGATTCCTGAACAACAACACTTCTTCTATAGTATCAAAATTTTAGGACATAATCTAAATATTAGAATAAATTATAACACACAATTAAAAATTACATGCAGTGTCGGGGGCTGATTGGAGAGGAGGCCGCACAAGGGGCGTGTTGTTCACTTGGGGATCTCCGATTGGGAGGCGAGGCGGCATGTCGTGGTGTCTCTGTCTAGAGCCGGTGTCGAGGAGGAGGAGGGGCACCAGGGGGCTGATTGGAGTGGAGGAGGATGTCGGGGAAGAGGTTCGGAGTCGCCGGAGTCTCGGTGTCGGGGAGGGGGATGATTGGAGAAGAAGGGGGTTCGAGGAGTTTAGGTGTTGGGGGACGATCTAATTTTCAATCTCAAAAGAAAATGAGAAAATCAGAGCCATGGCTACTATTTTTTATATTTCGTAGCAACATAATTGATCCGTCACAACATGAACCTTGAGGTCTTAGCGACGAACTAGAGGTGGACATGTGGTTATGTGTTTCATATCTATATTTTTTTCGTGAAGGCATCACTCGTCAGTCGCTATGAAGAGATAGACTATGATTCGTCGCTGTGATCAGTCACTATTTTGATAAATTTTTGTAGTGGCATGAACAGTGTCACGCCCCGCTCCCGTATGAGCGATCGTCCTCGCTAAGGCGTAATGCCGCACGAGCCTAGATTGCGCTCGTGCAAGGCTGGTTCCATAACGGCCGATTTCAGCAGCTGCGACGGGGTCGTCGCACAGAAGTTCCATGCAGAGACATTGAATAATAGCAGCGGAAATTAGAACAAAACACAAGTTATTCAAAGAAGCTCTTTATTGATATAGAACAAAGGTTACAATGGGGCGCAAGGCCAAGATTACAAATCTCTCAAGCTCACTTTTCTCTCATTACAAGTTCACTCTGCTCTCTCTCATCTCTCGATTTCAATGCTTGAGCCAACGGAAGCTCCGGATAGGCGATGTCCATACATTATGTCCCGTATAAGTCTTGACTCCATGCGGTCGCACGCTTCGAATCGCCAAGGGACTCCGTGCCTCGACGCATCCAAGCGAGCTCCACGCCACGAGCTTCTACCTGTGCCTGCACATGTAAACTATGTGGATGTCAGTACTCAACTGTACTGGTGGAGTGAGTTCCTCGTCCACTCATACAAAACCAACACGTTTGATTTACTTTGTGCAACATAGTCCATTCTTATCAATTGTCTTTCTAGTCTTGTCGTAGGATCAGTTTTATGACAAACGTCTTGGCATATTTGTGTTTGAGGACCATCCCGTGCTTGCAACAGTAACGTCCACTCAACATTCAACGTTAACCTATCAAGTCGTGCTTGCCTTACGGCCATAATCAGAGACGCAACTACACGATAGACTCCATTTCCATGTGACCGTGCTACAATGTGCCTTGTAATTCAGTGAGACTAAACCATATCGCCGCCTCGCGGCCCTTGCTACTTTGATCGACAACTGACCCAATCAAGACTTGTGGACTAAGTATCGCTCGACCGACTTTGCCTTGCGGCGTTTCCTGACTTAAACTCAAAATGACCCAAATCTTACTTATGTAACTTACATGCCATCACTTAAGACTCGATGCCACATCTTGTGCCGAAGCACGTCGCCTACGTTGCAGCCAAATCTTAGGCCCAAACATTGTGTTCCAACCATACACACATTCAACTAGACTCAATCCAAAGACACACACGCGGATTGCTGCCCATGCCGACCCACCTATATGAGGTCACTAGCATCACAAGCTATACCTGGAATTATAGCTTTGCTATTCGAGATACCTTTCAGCGCAAGTAGCGATGATCCCCGCTGAAAGTCCCCGACTAACCTGAGTGGGAGCGTACTCCCAGCTCGGATATACGCATGTTTCCTCCTAGGTCGAGTCGGTCCCATGGCCCAGGGTTACCGCTCGAGAAAATCTTCGCCCTTGTCGACAAGTTGTCCAATGACCATACAAGACTCGACACAAACTGACGTCTCACACAGTCATTCCTCTTCCAATGTTACCATCTCTTTCAAAACCAAGTTCAAGACTTCTATCCTTGAGACCCCTCGACGACCCACAGTCGCGAGCATTCTTTCCTTGTTACCCTATATTTTGTTCAACTCATGAATGCCTATTTGATAGTCCTTTCTCAAAACTCACTTTGAATCAATTGTGGTCCTTGCCTTAAACACGAAGTCCGTGCATCGTGCCTTAAGCCAATCGTGCTCTACGCGACACTCCTGCCCAAGTCGACGGACCTTGAGATCGTGGGACTACTTAACTTTGACAAACCGCGAAAGAGCGGGACGGTACTTGTAATGTCTTAGGTCGACCGGCATAACTTTGCCTAACTTAACTTTACAACAACTTAACGAGCAAAGGCTGCGTCAAGCTTTACCTTAATGGATTGTGCCGTGTACGCATTCGACTTGAACGACCAAGTCACTCGGGTGCCTAGACTTAGGTCACAAGCCGCTCAACGCAACTTAACTCATGGGCAAGCCAAGGCTATGCCAAGCTTTGGACGATGGGACCGTGCATGCTTTATGAAGCATTCATGCGGGCGACGCCTATAACTTAGGCTACGATCATAACTTCGTCTACTCAACCAACTTTATTTCTCCCAAGCCACGGGACAAAGGATTGAGTGTCATTTTCAAAGCACGCCGTGCACCAACTCTAAGCCGACCGTTGGACCTTTCCATATTCTAACTCAATTTGACCCGTCGGGATTATTCCCTTTAGCTATGTGGATTCGTCTCTTTTATTATCAAGCCTACTTGTGCAAGTTGAAAACATACGATTTATTATGTGAAGGCTAAGCTGAGGCAAGTTCACCGAAACTACCCCACCTGAGCGAGCGGTCGTCTCGACCGAACGATGTCTTCGAGCAGCCGTCGCAAGGCTAAGTCCGAACGTCGTCGGCATTTTGATTTCTCTGATTGACTGAGCGGGATGGGGCACTACATCATACACCACTCAGAAAAAGTTTCGTCCTCGAAACTAACTGAGTACTTACTTATTGACTTATCACTTTACTCAACATTCAAGAACTCTCGCACACACGACGCCTATGCGTTTTCTCAATTCCGAGTCACGCTCGTGCTACCCATAATCTTTTCTTCTAAACTCACGATCTCAAAATTCTCGACACTTTTCCGTTCCTCAAGTCTCACTTGATTCAACGTATCACTTAGTTGGATCGTGCACATATTCCAGGCATCCCCAAAATATATGCATTTCAGCCAAGCTTCGTGATAGAGAATCTGCCATCACCACTCGAGTCGGATCGTGCACATATTCGGGCGTCCCTGATATACGTGCATGTCAGCCGAGACTCGCGAGTGGTGCCTTCACAAATCCTACCACTTCACACTCGGACGTCTGCCTAACCGCTTGGCTATATCTTTCCGTTAGTATTGGAATCATAGTTCTCAAACAACGATATCAACACTGACCCCATCCTAAGGTCAAACCAAGTTGATAGTACGAGATTTTTTTACCCAAGCTCGCATCACTCCGATTTCTAAACTTCGAGCATAGATTTCCTACACACATCCCAACATTCGTTGTATGGGGTCCGAGTCATTCAGCAAAGCCATCCTACGTTAACTCGCGTTCAACCAATCCTTGACATGAACATATCGCTCGTTCATCAAGCCATTTCGCAAAGTCTATCTCTTCGAAAACGTTTGACGTAATCCGCCTATCAATCATTCCAAGTCAAGCACGCTACGACACAATTCATCGCTAAACCATAATTCACTTTCATATTCCCTAAGTCGTTCCTCCCAATCCACGTATTCTATCATGAGGTCGTCTAACTTAACAATATGTTGCGCCCCGATCTCACGCGATTTAAGATTTTCCACGGTGTACATGAATCACCATACACGCTACTGCGGGGTAATCATCCTCATCGGGACGTAACTCTTGTTTTGTGTCTAGACTAATTTATTCTCGATGCGTAGATTGGACCTACTCAATCCTCATGTTTATTTCATTCATCAATCGCAAGTCCAAACATCCTCAAATTTTCCGAGTTCGATCATTCCCGCGACATGAATCACCATGTCAGCGCTCACACGGAACGATCGCCCCAAATCCGACGCGACGCATGTGCGAGGCTGGAATTACGCTCGTGCAAGACAAGAATGTCGACGCTGTGGTTATCCGCGTAACCATCAAGACACAATCATTTTCATCCAATGTTCATCTCAATTAAAATCCTAAGTATAGCATCCAACCGAACAATAACACTTGCACGATCGTCACTCGCCGAGTCAGAGTACCCCCTGTAGAAGAATAAAAAAAAAAGAAGAAGAAGGGATCTTGCTTTTAATCCCACATCGGAAAGGAGAAGAAGAGATGTCTCATTCCACTCACAAGACACCAGGAAAGTTCGAGTCCGATGGTGTTGACTCACAAGACAGGAGGCCGATGGTGTTTCCAACTAGGCGACCTGGTTCTGGCAGTCAGGAGGCCGATGGTGTTGACTCTCAAGACACCAGGAAAGTTCGAGCCCAAGTGGGAGAGGCCTTTCATCATAGAAACGGTATACTCAAACGGTGCTTACCGCCTCGCCAAACCCAATGGGGACTTGTTCATGATGTCCATCAACGGCAAGTTCCTAAAGAAGTACTACTCTTGACATCATTCAGACATGTACTTCTATCTTCACCCAACAAGGGAGTTTGTGGACCCAATCATCAGGTCTCACGTACACCTCCAACAAAATCTTACGCTTCTGGAACCCAGCTGTTTCGTGGCGTTCTATCTTCTAGTAGAAGGACAACCACGTCCACATTACCTCTAAGTTGCTCCTCTACGCCCTACAAAGCAAAATCCTACGCTCCGTAAGACTACGCTACCCATCATGTTTACCACGTCCACATTACCTCTGAGTAAACATCCCGTACAGACAACCCCAGCGTTGTCGTACATTGATTACAGAACTTCCATGTCCATATTACCTCTGAGTAGTTTTGCGTATCCGTCCAAAGTCATTCCTACCACGTCCATAACACCTCTGAGTAGGAAGATTCCATCATTTGAACCCCATATTTGCCACGTCTACATCACCTCTGAGCAAACATGTCAGGTTCTCTCAAACTTATTATCTGTACCTAACAACCAAGGTGCGCAAAAGATAATAGGTCCACACAAATCATCAAGTTCATGACAGCAAGAATGAAGACACCACAAAACTCTTCATTCTTTATTTAAAAGTAAAGAATTACATCCCCAGCTGAACTTTCATGTCCATATTACCTCTGAGTAGTTTCGCGTATCTCCCTCCAGAGTCATTCCTACCACGTCCATATCACCTCTGAGTAGGAAAAGCTCTACCACCAATCCCATATTTACCATGTCCATACTACCTCTGAGTAAATATGTTGGTTCTCTCTCTCTCTCTTAACTTATTATCTGTTCCTAAAACCAAGGTGCGCCAAGGATGATAAGTCCACATAAATTTCCCAGTGGAAGTACCCAAACCTATCACGTTCATACTATCTCTGATAGGATTGTCACACCTAAACAGCTCTACTGTTCATGCTTCTTGTTCAAAGTATTTCAAAACTTGTCCAAAAGTTTTAAAAACTTTGAAGGGGTTCT
Source organism: Iris pallida (assembly GCA_029216955.1). Taxonomy (NCBI): domain Eukaryota; kingdom Viridiplantae; phylum Streptophyta; class Magnoliopsida; order Asparagales; family Iridaceae; genus Iris; species Iris pallida. Next base: position 6,961,741 of record JANAVB010025200.1, read on the forward strand.
TGTAGAAGCATAAAAAAGAAGAAGAAGAAGAAGGGATCTTGCTTTTAATCCCACATCGAAAAGGAGAAGAAGAGATGTCTCATTCCACTCTATATATAGAGCCCTCTTGCCTCCTTTGAAAAAGGCATCAAAATAAATAAAGAAAAGGGAGCCCGTTATCCAGGGAGCCCGTTCGAGCCACAAAACGTTACAGCAGTTCTTCTCTTCGTCTGGGTTGGCTGCAAGTTCTTCACTCGCTGTCGTGGCAAGAAAAAGTTAGATTCTGAATACTATGCGCCTTCGCGGGCTAGTACGAAGAACTTCAAGGCGGCACGGGCCATGTGCCTCAAACGTGCTATGCGCCTCAGACTTTTTTCTGATCCCTAAAAACAGAAGTCAAGTCACTACTGAAGCCTCGTATGGGCCTCAAAAGTCGTACGCTCAGACTGGTTCGTGACTCCTAAAGGTTACAAGCCAAAGTCTCCTCATGCACCCAATCTCAGGCGCATTCTATCTGATCACTCTCCACCAAATTCGAGATCTTCGAGCCTTGGACCTACGACACGTGTCCTTTGACTTGATTCAGCCTATGAAGGGGTGCTAATCACCCAAGATCTCAGCAACTGAAAGATTCTCTCCATTGCTACGTGTCAGCTAGGTCGCAGCCCACAAAGGCAACAAGAAGGATTCAACTCCTCAATCAGAGTGCATCGTCCATGCGCCTTCATCAGCAATCACTACGTGGCATCCCCACAAACAGGCGTATCCTACATATGCGTGCATGAGCAGCCTGCCTGCAGACTATAAATAGAGGGATCATTTCCTTCTTCTACACACATCACACAACCATCGACATACATATACAGAGACAGACCTACGAGCGCACACAGAGAGGCAGATACAGACACTCAATGTCTTCTTCCTCTCCGCAAGCTCCGGCATCCAGAGTAACTCAGACCTTTAGAGAATCGAGAACCGTCGTCAGATCGTCAACGGAGTCAACGTATTACCACTCGCTCCATCGGCACAAAGGACCCAGATAAACAAAAGTGTACTCCTAGGAGTACGTCTAAGTCCTACATTGTAACACTGTTCTGTTTGTAATTGAAATTTGCAATCAAAAGATTTTAATGGCAAATAAGCTGGCGACTCTGCTGGGGACCTCTTCCTCCTCCACCGAGAAAGCTGTGTTGCAATCCGACGACGTGAAGGTGGGCTCCTCCCACAAGACGCTGGTCGTACGCCTCAATCAACAGGCGTATGAGGAGTTCATCTCTGAAGGCAGTGCGAATCCTTCGAAGCGGATGCCGAAGCCGAAGAAGACTCGCCAAGTCTGGGTGCGCAAGGTCAACGCTTCTGGCACCACCACCGAAGGGGATGCTCCAATGCAGCCTTTCCTTTCTGCTGACGTCCTCAGCAACCAAGATGCGCCCACCGGTGCAGCGTATCTCTCAGAGAAATGTGCGGCTGACCACATTCCCCAGCCATCTCCCTCTCAGGCGAGAAAGATGCGTCGACGGAGCAGGGGTGCAGCTAATGCCCTGCGCATCACCTCTGATGTGCCACAGAAGGTCTCTGTCTTTGACAGACTCACTCGCTGTAGTGGCGAGGAGAATTTGGACTCTGAGTACTATGCACCCCAGCAGGCTGGTAGGAAGAAGTCCAAGGCAGCACGGGCCATGCGCCTCAAACGTGCTATGCCGGCAGCAAATCAGAAGCATGCGCTCACAATCATGCGTGCTGCTGATGGTAAGCTATATAAGGTCGACTCGGGTGCTTCTGTGCCGGAAATGAGTCGACCTTCAAAGTCTTTGTCTCACTTGGGCACATCTGTTGCGTTCGCAACCAAGTCGAGCAAGGCAAACCCTATGGTCTTGAACTCTCGTGCCTCCACTGGTTGTGCGTCTGAGGTTCGTTCAAGTCACTGTAAATGTTGTTCCCCCACTACTGATCTGAGCGCCTATTTGGTGTTGGATCAGGGGGTGCAGCATTCACTTGACCACCCCGGCGCTTGGCCTTGCCATGTGCCTGATAGGGGTGCGAAGGTGGCACTCTCCTCCAACGATCTGCGTAACGTGATCACTCACAAACGCCGATCAGAAGAGTCGATTGACAAGCACAATGCGCCCCTCACAGTGCACACCTATGCTGTAGTCACCATCAACTGCTGTTGTAAGGTAGCAGTTCCACCAAGACAGTCGGTGTTCCAGCGGCTGCAATCATCAACACCCCTTCGACGTCGCCTCGGAAAGAAGGTGTCAATAAAGAGCCAGAACTAAAGGTTGCTTCATGCAACGTAATCTCTAACTCCTCGTCAGTCCGAAAGGCGACTGGTAATTCCTCGTCCTCGTCCAAGAGCCAGCCGAGGAAAACCAAGACAACTGTCCCGTCCTCCGGAGTGTTTGAAGGCACTTGGGGGAGAAAGAAGATCTTGGAGGAAGCTGGGGGTAGTCAAGCCCTTGTTGATCCTCCTTCTGAAGACGAAGATGTCCTCCAGAGCACAGCTGGGGTGGATCTTTATCCTGGAGACGAAGTCAGCCTTCCGGACGTAGCTGGGGGTAGTCTGGCCCCTGTGGACCTGCGTCTCGAAGACGAAGAAGTCCTCCAAAACAAAACTGGGGGTAATCAGGCCCTTGCGGATGCTCCTGAAGATGAGGATGTCCTCCAGAATGTAGCTGGGGGTAGCCAAGACGAGGCTCCGGGGGAAGTTTCTCTTCTACAAGAGAGCGAGGCCGAAAGCGAAGCCTCAACTGATCCATCCGACTCCAGCCGTGTCATGACAGTATACATGACTGGAGGTGATACCGAGCCTGATGCGCCGCCAGCAGACCTCATCCAGCACATGGATACCCTGGAGGGAGGACTCAAGACCCTCTCTGCCTCTATGCAAATACTGACTCAAGCAGTGTTTGAAATACGGTCCGCTTTGGCCAGAGCGCCTTTTACCGGTCCTGACTCGGGGTCCAATGGAGAATCAAGTGTACCCCTTCAACGGGTATCCTTGGATACAGATCGCCGCGAAGCACCACGGACGTCGGAGCCCTCAAATGCTCAACTCCAGGCGGTACCACCTTCCCCGACTCCCAGCTCCACGGAGGACGTGGTCGATATGATCAGGGACTTGCGCGAGCGCTTTGAGTCCAAGAACAGACAAGAGGAGCGCCAAAAGATAGGGATCCCCCAACCATATCCCCTCGAGTGGAACAAAGTGGTTTATCCTCCTAAGTATAAACCACAAACATTGACGCCATACGATGGGAAGGACTCTCCACATCGTTATCTGACGTACTTCCAGTCTCAAACGGGACATCTCCCGAAGGAGGACGCACTACTCACCAGCATATTTGTCGGGGAACTGAAGGGAGTGGCGTACGACTGGTACTGCAGTCTCCCCGATAACTTCATATCTTCCTTCGACGACTTGACGCGTCTCTTCCTCGACCGTTTCTACGACGGCGGGAAGGACATGACAATGGCGTCCCTCATAGAGATACGTCAGAAGGAGAAGGAAACAGTTCGAGTATTCATCGAATGCTTTCGACAAGCCTGCTTCAGACTGCCCCCGGGCATGCCAGAACATGCACTCCTCTCCTCCTGTAGCATGAACATGCTGTCTGCAATCAAACTCTGGCTCAACTCCACTCCTCCTCCCGACTGGAGTTCCTTGATCATCGAGGCCAAAGCAGCTGAAAAGAAGGCGTCCAATGCTCGTCTTCTGGGAGTCAGTTTCCCTGCCTTTGAGGACAAGGAAAAATGGCCTGCAGCCAACAACCCTGGACGAGAGACGAAGAGGAAACATGTATTGACTGTCAATGCCTCCAAAGGTGCATCAGCACCCACTCAGAAGCCTCCACTTGCACCAAGGCCAAAGTAGGTTTATTCTTTCAACGATGAAGATACCTTGCAACTCTTCGAGATATTGAAGCAGGGTGACAAGATCAAGTTGTCGGACCCGAAGCATCCCGACGAGGTTGGAAAAGTGGACAATCCAAGGTACTGTCACTACCATCGGTTTGTCGGACATCCAACTAAGGACTGCTACGTCCTCAAAAACTACATCTAGTGCATAATCAATATGGATGTTATCTCCGTCGACTACGAGGAGAAAATGGTCTCGACCAACCTGGTGTCACTCCAATTTGGCACCTTGTCGCCAACCACAACACAAGATGGCGTCATCCCCATCCCTAAGACGACAATGGAGGTGGTTAACTTACCACCTACTCGTGACAACGTGAGTGGACTCATCCCACTCACCACATCTCGAGGAGAGGTCTTGTGGGTTCACCCTGATCTCGTCTCCGAGGTTACTCAACCGGAGGTACACTCTGCCTCCAAAACTAAGGGCAGGAAGATCAAGTCTTGCCACATGGTCTATTCCTCTGCGGAAGAGGCACTTTCTGTACAGACGCGTTCACATCAGAATGCCCAACCCGACTAAGCTGCCGTCGAGGTGGTGCCTCCTTGCACCGTCCCTGCTGTCCAGGAAGAGGGCCCATCTAAGCCCCCAGCAGCCAATAAGCAGAAGCATGTAGAGGCCCGTTTTGACAAACCTCTGCGAAAGGAGAATGTTTTGGGACTAGCCAAGCCCCACAACTTCGACATACTGGCACAACTTTCCAGTACTCCTGCCTGCCTATCTCTGTTTGAGCTCCTTCGTCTTTCCAAGGACACTCGTAAAGCTCTCTGTGAAGCCCTGAAGGATGCTGAGTCCTTCATCAGTCATGTCAAGCAGCCTGAGGATACTCCGACTACATGTGTGCACTGTCGTTGTGCGAATGAAGTTATCCCCAACATAACCTTCATCCAACAAGACATGCTTCTCAAGCACAACCGACACAATAGGCCGCTATATTATATAGGGTATATCGGTTCCGTCAAGGTGAAGCGGATTCAGATCGATCCAGGATCTTCCCTCAGCATCATCCTGAAGACGCTACTCTCAACACTGGGGATCCCAATGTACCGTTTGGCGCCTTCCAACACCACAATCAGCGGCTTCAATGCTAGCAAAAGCGAGCCGCTTGGCAAAATACGGCTAAAGTGTTATATCGGTAACCTCAGAACCGAGGTGACTTGCTATGTCGTGGACGTTGACGTCAACTACAACCTCCTACTGGGTCGTCCGTGGCTACATGAGTACATGGTGGTACCATCCACACTCCACCAATGTATGAAGTACGTGTCCACCAACGACATCATCCGGACGGAGTTCGCTGACATTGACCCTTTCAAGGGGGTCGAAGCTTACTTTACTGATTCTACCCTATACAAGTCGCCTGACGAAGGGGAAGCCAATAACGCTGACGATGAAGCAGAAACGGCAGCAGAGCCGGACATGGAGCCAGAGATGATTCCCGACGCTCCTTTGAAAATTTGACTCAAAAGGAAACTGCCTCAGATGCTGCCTCCTATGACCGTCAAGCTACCTGGAAAAGCACCAACTGCTCTAGGTAGAACACCCACTGAAGCTCCCTTGAAGATACGGCTCAAGGGAAAGCCGCCCCAAGCATCGGCTCCCCTTGTGGCAAAACTACAGGGGAAGACACAAATCACTGAAGGCGCAGTTGAGGCACCTCTGAAGGTGTATCTTAAAGGCAAGCCTCCGCAATCATCCGTATCATCCAAGCTGCCAGAGAAGGCCCACATAGCCCTTTCGAACCCCAAGGTCAAAGCTGCGGTGGACTCTCTCGAACCAACCCCAGTACTCACAGATGAAGAGCTAGGGGAATATATCTCTGCTGATGTAGATGCACCCTCTCTGGACAATGTAATCCCGCGGGACAAAATCTCGTATTTCATCAATAATAGAGTATCTTTTAATTATTCTAGTCTTCCACATTGGAATGCCATGTATACATTAGATAACGCTCTACGGTCGTTGTAAACACAAATAACGATCGTCCATCATGTAAATCGAGTAGTCCCGTCCCAAGGGGTCTGTTTTGTAGTCCTACCGCAGAATCAAGACGAAGAATCCATCATCTTCGGCAAAGTCGAGCATCATCAAGACCTCCCGCCACTCGAACAAGAACCAGATACCGGCAGAATACAAGTCTATCGGTACACGGACAAGGCAAAGTACCTCATCCAAAAGATGGATTACGACCTAAAAAGCAACAAAGGCCTGAACTACGGCAAGGGTCGACGTCTTCCTCTCCGGCTTCCAACACCTAAAGGAAAGCCGCAGGACTACTATCATTGAACTCGACGATGGGTGGGCTATGTCACGCCGCCGTCAACTCCAGAGAGTTCGGAGGCAGAAGAACATTCTTATTCATCCGAAGCATCAACTTGGGATTCCGATACCAGTATCAGCTCAGTCTTCAAGAAAGTGCTATCAGCCAACATGGCATCTGCACAATCTCAAGAAGATGAAGGCGAAGACCAAACGCCAGAATTCTTCCAAGAAGAACCCTGGGCTCAACGCCTAGGAGAACAGTGGGAGTCTCATTTTGAATTACGCGAACCCCTTACCGAAGACGAAGTCGAGCAGATCGACCTTGGGGATGGATCTTCTTCCAAATCCATCTTCATCAGCAAAAGCTTAAAAGGAGAAGACCGGGAATCTTTAATCCAATTGGCTAAAGAATATATCGATGTCTTCGCCTGCAGATATGCCGGGACTTGATCCCCAGATCGCGATGCATAGGCTTAACATCTTACCTGATGCCAAGCCTATAAAACGACAACAGCGACGTTTTCGTCCTGACCTCATGAACGCTATCGATCAGGAAGTAGACAAACTCCTGACCAGCAGATTTATTCGTGAAGAACAACATCCGGATTGGGTGGCCAACGTCGTCCCTGTCACCAAGAAGAATGGGAAGATACGAGTCTGTATCGACTTCAGGGATCTCAACACTGCTTGCCCGAAGGACGAATTCCCGCTTCCAATCACCGACGTGATGATCGACAACACATGTGGCTTCGAACGCATGTCTTTCATGGATGGGTATTCGGGCTACAACCAGATCAAGATGTTCCCCGATGACGCAAAACACACGTCATTTAGGACTCCGAAAGGGGTTTTCTGTTACACAGTGATGCCCTTCGGCTTAAAGAACGCTGGTGCTACATACCAACAAGCTATGAGTACCATCTTCCATCAATATCTGCGTAAGACAGTCGAATGCTATGTTGACAACATCGCAGTCAAGAGCCGTCTCAAAGGTGATCACCTACAAGACCTGAAGACAGTCTTCGATCTCATGCGAGCGTATCAACTCAAGATGAACCCCGCTAAATCCTTCCTTGGAGTTTCTAGCGGAAAGTTCTTGGGCTTCATTATCACAGCGAAAGGCATTCACGTCGATCTCGAGAAGACCAAAGCCATCCTTGACATGGACCCTCCGAAGAACCTCCGAGAACTTCGAGGTCTGCAAGGGCGTCTGGCATACATCCGGAGGTTTATAGCGAACCTTTCCGGAAAATGTTAACCCTTCACCCCAGCTCATGAAGAAGGGAGTCTCTTACGTCTGGACAAAGGAATGCCAAAAAGCTTTCGACGACATCAAGGCTTACTTGACGAGCCCGCCAGTCCTGGTGGCACCTGTCGCCGGCAAACCATTTCTCCTCTACGTCCGTGCCATGGATTATTCCCTCGGTGCTCTGCTCGCTCAGAACAGCGATGCAGGCTATGAGCAAGCTATCTACTACCTCAGTAGAATACTGATCGGGGCCGAACACCGGTACAACCCCGTTGAAAAAGAGTATTTGTCTTTGGTATTTGCCATCCAGAAGACTCGCCATTATGTCTCGGGCCAGACGATTCATGTTATTTCCCGAGTCAATCCACTCAGAGTTCTCATGACAAAGCCAGGGTCATTAAACTCCCGGCTAGCTACGTGGGCAATCCTGGTAACGCCATACAACATGGTGTTCGTTCCACAAAAAGCCGTCAAGGGTCAGGCTCTGGCCGACTTTTTAGCTGCTCCCAGAGTCTTCTAGACTCTATGATGACATCCCGGATGAGGTCCAAGAATCAAACGTCACAGAAAAAAGCTCTGTCTGGCGGATATTTTTTGATGGCGCTTCAAGAACAGGCCCCAAAGGCCAAATCATCGTAGGAGTGGGGGTAGTCCTAGTCTCCTCCGATCAGCTGGTCATACAGCGTGCCTACTCCCTTTCGAAACCATGCTCTAATAATGTTGTCGAGTACAATACGCTCATCATGGGACTCCAGTTGGCGCAACAGCTGGAGGTAAATCATCTGGAAGCCTACGACGAATCAAAACTCGTCATTAACCAGATCAGAGGGCAATGATCTGATTCCTTACCATGAAGTTGCATTGAACATTATTTCAACCTTCACCAAGTTCTTCATCGAACATGTACCTCGTTTACAAAATCTGGAGGCTGACGCTCTGGCTGGCCTCGCAGCCTCATTAGCAGTACCCCTCGGGACTCAACACTACGTCACGGTAGTTGGTCGAGACTTGGTCTGTCCTAAAAATAACCTTTGCTCACAAATGGCCCATGCCATGCCAACAAGTGCTGGTGTTAATGTCCGAGACTGGAGGTTTCCGTTCATCGACTTCGCTGTCTACAAAATTCTTCCAGAGGACCCGAAAGAAGCCCTCTCAGTCAGGAGGCGCTCCCTTCGATTCTATTACGATACAGCTACTAAAATGCTGTACCGACGCTCCTACGATGGACTTCTCCTTCGATGTTTGTTCAACGAAGAAGCAGCCGAAGCCCTTCGAGAAGCTCACGGTGGAACCTGCGGGGCCCATCAACCTGGCCCTATGTTGCAGGATCGACTGCGACGCATAGGCTACTACTGGCCAACTATGGCAGTCGACGCTGTCGACTATGCTAAAAAGTGCCATGTGTGCCAGCTTCACGCTGACTTCATCCATACACCGTCAGAACCACTACATCCTACGGTCGCCTCCTGGCCCTTTGAAGCCTGGGACATGGACATTGTAGGACCAATCACCCCTCCTTCATCAAAGGAACACCGCTTCATCCTAGCCATCACCGACTACTTCTCCAAATGGACAAAAATAGTTCTACTGGCAAAAATGAAGAGCTCCCGGGTGGTCAGCTTCATCAAGCACCATGTCATCTACAGTTTCGGGGTACCTCGATAGATTATCCATGATAACGGTCCTCAGTTTATCAGCCATGTTTTCAACAGATTCTGTGACAAGAATCGCATTCAAAACGTGGCATCAACCGCCTACAATCCGGCAGTAAACGGATTGGCCGAGGCATTCAACAAGACGATCGTCAGGCTACTTAAAAAGGTCGTGTCATCCAACAAACGCGACTGGAATGAAAAGCTCGGCGAATGCCTTTGGGCCTACCGCACAATGGTACGGACCCCGACGGGCAACACACCATTCTCCCTGGTCTACGGGAGCGAAGCGATACTACCTCTCGAGATCCAGATACCCTCGCTCCGTGTAGCGATCACAAATCAACTAACAGAGGAAGACAATCAACGTCGCCGTCTGCGAGAATTGGAGGCACTTGACAAAAAATGTCTCTTAGCTCAACAGCGCATCGAACTCTATCAAGCCCGTATATCACAGGCTTTCAACAAGAATGTCAAGCAGAGGACTTTCCAACTAGGCGACCTGGTTCTGGCAGTCAGGAGGTCGATGGTGTTGACTCACAAGATACCAGGAAAGTTCGAGCCCAAGTGGGAGGGGCCATTCATCATAGAAACAGTATACTCAAATGGTGCTTACCGCCTCGCCAAACCCAATGGGAACTTGTTCATGATGCCCATCAATGGCAAGTTCCTAAAGAAGTACTACTCATGACATCCTTCAGACATGTACTTCTATCTTCACCCAACAAGGAAGTTTGTGGACCCAATCATCAGGTCTCACGTACACCTCCCACAAAATCTTACGCTTCTGGAACCCAGCTGTTCCGTGACGTTCTATCTTCCAGTAGAAGGACAACCACGTCCACATTACCTCTGAGTTGCTCCTTTACGCCCTACAAAGCGAAATCCTACGCTCCATAAGACTACGCTACCCATCATGTTTACCACGTCCATATTACCTCTGAGTAAACATCCCGTATAGACAACCCCAGCGTTGTCGCACATTGATCGTAGAACTTCCACGTCCATATTACCTCTGAGTAGTTCCGCGTATCCGTCCAAAGTCATTCCTACCACGTCCATAACACCTCTGAGTAGGAAGATTCCATCATTTGAACCCCATATTTGCCACGTCCACATCACCTCTGAGCAAACATGTCAGGTTCTCTCAAACTTATTATCTGTACCTAACAACCAAGGTGCACAAAAGATAATAGGTCCACACAAATCATCAAGTTCATGACAGCAAGAATGAACACACCATAAAACTCTTCATTCTTTATTTAAAAGTAAAGAATTACATCCCCAGCAGAACTTTCATGTCCATATTACCTCTGAGTAGTTCCGCGTATCTCCCTCCAGAGTCATTCCTACCACGTCCATATCACCTCTGAGTAGGAAAAGCTCTACCATCAATCCCATATTTACCATGTCCATACTACCTCTGAGTAAATATGTTGGTTCTCTCTCTCTCTCAACTTATTATCTGTACCTAAAACCAAGGTGCGCCAAGGATGATAAGTCCACATAAATTCCCCAGTAGAAGTACCCAAACCTATCACGTCCATACTATCTCTAATAGGATTGTCACACCTAAACAGCTCTACTGTTCATGCTTCTTGTTCAAAGTATTTCAAAACTTGTCCAAAAGTTTTAAAAACTTTGAAGGGGGTCTTGTAGAAGCATAAAAAAGAAGAAGAAGGGATCTTGCTTTTAATCCCACATCGAAAAGGAGAAGAAGAGATATCTCATTCCACTCTATATATAGAGCCCTCTTGCCTCCTTTGAAAAAGGCACCAAAATAAATAAAAAAAGGGAGCCCGTTATCCAGGGAGCCCGTTCGAGCCACAAAATGTTACATCAGTTCTTCTCTTCGTCTGGATTGGCTGTAAGTTCTTCACTCGCTGTCGTGGCAAGAAAAAGTTGGATTCTGAATACTATGCGCCTTCGCGGGCTAGTACGAAGAACTTCAAGGCGGCACGGGCCATGTGCCTCAAACGTGCTATGCCAACGGCAAACCAGAAGCATGCGCTCACAATCATGCACGCTGCTGATGGTAAGCTGTACAAAGTTGACTCAGGTACTTCTGCCCCAGAAATGAGCCGACCCTCAAAAGTCCTTGTCTCACTTGGGCGCATCTGCTGCGTTCGTAACCAAGTCGAGCAAGGTAAACTTTGTGGTCTTGAACTCCCGCGCCTCCATTGGTTGTGCGTCTGAGGCTCGTTCAAGTCACTTTAAATGTTGTACCCCCACTACTGATCTGAGCGCATGTTTGGCGTTGGATCAGGGGGCGTAACGTTCACTTGACCACCCCGGCGCTTGGCCTTGCCATGCGCCTGATGGGGGTCTAAATGGGCACTCTCACTTGACCATCCCGACGTTTGGCCTTGCCATGCGCCTGATGGGGGTGTGAAGGTGGCACTCTCCTCTAACGATTTGTGTAATGTGATCATTCACAAACGTCGATCAGGAGAGCCAACAGACAAGCATAATGCGCCCCTCACAGGGCACACTTGTGCTACGGTCGCCATCAACTACTGCTGTCGTAAGACAGTGGCTCTACCACCAAGGCAGTCTGTGTTCCAGCAGTTGCAACATGCTGTGCCTGTCCGACATCATCTCAGAAACATGATGCCAATTGAAGACTTTGTAGCAGCCTACTCTCGACTTGGCCCATCACTCAGATGTCTCAGCTAGCCGCGTCGTCTCAGCCCGACGTATCCCAGCGCATCACTCTATCCCGTCAGAGTGAATCACTTCCTCGTCAATGCACAGGCGCATCTACCAGCCTGGGGCTCTTGTCTTCTGAAGGAGTTCACCGTCAAAGCTTCTTCGAACAAGGAGAACCATCATCCACAGTACAACGTCTTGCCAAGAGGAGGATCAGTCGAATCCATCTTCGTCGAGAAATCAAGGGAGAGACAACAAAACTCTCTCAAACTGTTGCTATTCATAGGCCAGGGCAAATCAAACCCATGCGCCAAGTGGCAACCTTCCCGAAGTCAGTGCAATGAACTTGTATTTATGATGAATGAACTCGCCTCTTCAAATTCAGCTAAGTCAGAGAGTCATTAAATGACTCGAAGAACTCAACAGACAGACCAATAAGGATGCGCCATCAGCACCAAGCGCCCTGTATGGATGCGTCCAACAAAGCACAGATCCATGCGTCATAAACATACATGGACCCATGCGCCCATTTCGGCTCGTCACCCATTAAGCAATTAATGCTCAAGTGACAGAGTTGGCAGCACGTCCCCCGAAGACTGAACAGTTGACAGCTTTTTCAGAAGACAAAGCGTCGCCGACGTCAGCATCATCATTACTTTTCTCCGGCGGTTACAAACTACGTGGCCGCCCAACCATTCGTATGTGCCTCCGTAGCCATGCGCCCAAATCTCTGCATGCGCCTCAAAAGCCATGCGTCTCAGACTTTTCTCTGATCCCTAAAGACAGAAGTCAAGTCACTACTGAAGCCTCGCATGCGCCTCAAAAGCCGTGCGCCCAGACCGGTTCGTGACTCCTAAAGGTTACAAGCCAAAGTCTCCTCATGCGCCCAATCTCAGGCGCATCCTATCTGATCACTCTCCACCAAATCCGAGATCTTCGAGCCTTGGACCTATGATACGTGTCCTTTGACTTGATTCAGCCTATGAAGGGGTGCTAATCACCCAAGATCTCAGCAACTGAAAGATCCTTTCTATTGCTACATGTCAGCTCGGTCGCAGCCCACAAAGGCAACATGAAGGGTTCAACTCCTTAATCAGAGCGCATCGTCCATGTGCCTTCATCAGCAATCACCACGTGGCATCTCCACAAACAGGCGCATCCTACATATGTGCGCATGAGCAGCCAGCCTACAGAATATAAATAGAGGGATCATTTCCTTCTTCCACACACATCACACAACCACCGACATACATGTACAGAGACAGACCTACGAGCGCACACAGAGAGGAAGATACAGACACTCAACGTCTTCTTCCTCTCTGCAAGCTCCGGCACCCAGAGTAACTCAGACCTTCAGGGAACCGTGAACCGTCGTCAGATCGTCAACGGAGTCAACGCATTACCACTCGCTCCATCGGCACAAAGGACCCAGATAAATAAAAGTGTACTCCTAGGATTACGTCTAAGTCCTACATTGTAATACTGTTCTGTTTGTAATTGAAATTTGTAATCAAAAGATTTTAATGGCAAACACCCCCGAGTTATCGTATATCGATCTGTGATACGCCTCAATACCATCGACGATATGCGTAACCTGACGATCTTCCTTCGCAACCAATTTTGAGTCGTACGAATGATGCTATCGTCCGACTGGATAATCTCCTCGACATCCTATTTCAAGTTCGATCATTATCCCTCGAATCATCCACAACATCAATTTCCTCAAACTCAATCTCACGTATTGTTCATCCGTCTATCTTAAAATCATTGAGCACGTATTTTCTCAATTTAGTTATCCATTCGTACATTCTAACTTTTTCTCGATTCGATTTCACCTACTCGATCATTCTCAAGTTTCGTACTCGCGTAATCCTCAATCCCGTGTACGTCTCGTGCGCGTCAATTTCTAGGTTGTTCAATTTAACTCGTCCAATCTCAAGACTACAACTTGTTTAATGACACTCAATCTAAGACTTTGCATATGTACGACGCTTGCTGATAGACTCACCGACACCCCGTATCCTCAATCGATCGATCGACATTCCTGAGGCTATCGCATACACCACTCAGGAATGAAGTCATTCAACAAATCCTCAAAACTATCATTTGAATCAAAATCGACTTCTTTGAATCCCGTTCGAACCTTTTCTCGAATTTCAAGCACGCTCATCTATTTCGCGTAGACGTTATCGTCGCTCGATAGCACTCTATCGATAGTGACTCTAAGTGTAGTTTCATTTTCGACCGAGCGGTACTCAATATCGCTCGCAACTCGTTTGCACCATAAAGTCTAGGTGTGCGACACGCGACACAACTTAGCCAAAAGGCGGTGTGCATAACCATCCGTATGGACTATACTCCGAGTTTGCACGCTCATTTGTTAATGTCGACGTAGGACTCGTTAGGCACGCAGGCGACTTGCTATCTTTAGCACGCATTTTCTGTCAAGTCAAGTATGACACCGTTCGGCACAAAGGCCTACCGATGCGCTCGATTGAACGCTCGTACGAGTTTTTGAAAATATTTAGACTTATTGTATGGACATCCCGTGGGACATTTGAGAGAGAGCGCACCAACGATATCAACTTACGGAAGCAACAGAGTTTACGGAAACAACGAAGTTAAAGAATTCAATCGATAGTCCAAGGACGTAAAGCCATGCTCTGATACGATTATGTCACGCCCCGCTCTCGTAGGAGCGATCGTCCTCGCTAAGGCGTGATGCCGCACGAGCCTAGATTGCGCTCGTGCAAGACGGGTTCCATAACGGTTGATTTCAGCGGCTGCGACGGGGTCGTCGCACAGAAGTCCCATGCAGAGACATTGAATAATAGCAGCAGAAATTAGAACAAAACACAAGTTATTCAAAGAAGCTCTTTATTGATATAGAACAAAGGTTACAATGGGGCGCAAGGCCAAGATTATAAATCTCTCAAGCTCACTTTTCTCTCATTACAAGTTCACTATGCTCTCTCTCATCTCTCGATTTCAATGCTTGAGCCAGCGGAAGCTCCGGATAGGCGACGTCCATATATTATGTCCCGTATAAGTCTTGACTCCATGCCGCCGCACGCTTCGAATCGCCAAGGGACTCCGTGCCTCGACGCATCCAAGCGAGCTCCGCGCCATGAGCTTCTACCTGTGCCTGCACATGTAAACTATATGGGTGTCAGTACTCAACTGTACTGGTGGAGTGAGCTCCTCGTCCACCCATACAAAATCAACACGTATGATTTACTTTGTGCAACATAGTCCATTCTTATCAATTATCTTTCTAGTCTTGTCTTAGGATCAGTTTTATGACAAACGCCTTAGCATATTTGTGTTTGAGGACCATCCCGTGCTTGCAACAGTAACGTCCACTCAACATTCAACGTTAACCTATCAAGTCGTACTTACCTTATGGCCATAATCAGAGACGCAACTACACGATAGACTCCATTTCCATGTGACTGTGCTATAATATGCCTTACAATTCAGTGAGACTAAACCATATCACCACCTCGCGGCCCTTGCTATTTTGATCGACAACTGACCCAATCAAGACTTGTGGACTAAGTGTCGCTCGACCGACTTTGCCTTGTGGCGTTTCCTGACTTAAACTCAAAATGACCCAAATCTTACTTATGCAACTTACATGCCAATACTTAAGACTCGACGCCACATCTCGTACCGAAGCACGTCGCTTACATTGCAGCCAAATCTTAGGCCCAAACATTATGTTCCAACCATACACACATTCAACTAGACTCAATCCAAAGACACACACGCAGATTGCCGCCCGTATCAACCCACCTATATGAGGTCACTAGCATCACAAGCTATACCTGGACTTATAGCTTTGTTATTCGAGATACCTTTCAGTGCAAGTAGCGATCCCCGCTGAAAGTTCTCGACTAACCTGAGCGGGAGCGTACTCCCAGCTCGGCTATATGCCTGTTTCCTCCTAGGCCGAGTCGGTCCTATGGCCCAGGGTTGCCGCTCGAGGCAATCTTTGCCCTTGTCGACAAGTTGTCCAATGACCATGCAAGACTCGACACAAACTGACGTCTCACACAGTCATTTCTCTTCCAATGTTACCATCTCTTTCAAAATCAAGTTCAAGACTTCTATCCTTGAGATCCCTCGACGACCCACGGTCGCGAGCATTTTTTCCTTGTTACCCTACATTTTGTTCAACTCATGAACGCCTATTTGACAGTCCTTTCTCAAAATTGACTTTGAATCAATTGTGGTCCTTGCCTTAAACACTAAGTCCGTGCATCGTGCCTTAAGCCAATCGTGCTCTACGCGACACTCCTGCCCAAGTCGACGGACCTTGAGATTGTGGGACTACTTAACTTTGACAAACTGCAAAAGAGCGGTACGGTACTTGTAATGTCTTAGGTCAACCAGCATAACTTTGCCTAACTTAACTTCGCAACAACTTAACGAGCAAAGGCTGTGTCAAGCTTTGCCTTAATGGATTGTGCCGTGCACGCATTCGACTTGAACGACCAAGTCACTCGGGTGCCTAGACTTAGGTCACAAGCCGCTCAACGCAACTTAACTCATGGATAAGCCAAGGCTATGCCAAGCCTTGGACGATGGGACCGTGCATGCTTTATGAAGCATTCATGCGGGCGACGCCTATGACTTAGGCTACGATCATAACTTCGCCTACTCAACCAACTTTCCTTCTCCCAAGCCACGGAACGAAGGATCGAGTGTCATTTTCAAAGCACGCCGTGCACCAACTCTAAGCCGACCGTTGGACCTTTTCATATTCTAACTCAATTTGACCCGTCGGAATTATTTACTTTAGCTTTGTGGATTCGTCTCTTTTATTATCAAGCCTACTTGTGCAAGTTGAAAATATGCGATTTATTATGTGAAGGCTAAGATGAGGCAAGTTCATCGAAACTACCCCACCTGAGCAAGCGGTCGTCTCGACCGAGCGATGTCTTCGAGCCGCCGTCGCAAGGCTAAGTCCGAACGCCGTCGGCGTTTCGATTCCTCCGATTGACTGAGCGGGACGGGGCACTACAAACAGTCCGAATAAGTTCCTAACTATAATCATTCTGGGTCCAAACAGCCTAAAGAAGAACATCATTGTGTACTTGTAGTCGATTGATAGATGAGTTGAAGTAATTATTGAAAGACGGTGCCAACACGTATGATATTTCCAAGAAGTAGAATTTCAGATGAAAGTATCACTTATATGGAATATCAATAATTTCTCGAGTTATGGGATGTTATAGAGCATACATAGTCGTCTTTAATGTCCATATTGCATGAACCGTAGTAAGGTGTTCCGCTTGAATACAGAGAAAAATCATGCTTCTTCGATTGTCATCGACAATTTCTGCCAAAAATCATTCATTCAGGAAGGGCACTACTACTTTTTTTGCTGGTATTGTGGAAAAGAAAGATCTACCACCAAGATGGCATAGAGATACGATTTGAAAAGAGGTGAAGGACAGATCTACCCTCAGGTTGGCATAGAAATTTCTCAATGTCCGTCTTGAAATCATCATTCAAACCAAATCTTGCCCTCATATCATTGATTATACATCCACATATGGTTAACTGTGTATCGATTCATTGCTTTCTTAGTCGTGATTGATTTTACACAACAATATGGATTAGTTACAAATTATGATTTTTAGATCAAAAAGTCACCTCATTGCTTGAAGCTATCATGATTATGTATCTACTTCTAACTTAGTACCTAATTATAACCATATAAGTGTCAAAATGAATAACTAATAAAGATTCAGGTGTCAATTTAGCATAAAACTATCAAGTATTGCTTCAAAGCTAAACATAAGTCAAAGATTTGATATGTGCTTATAGTTTCTTTCCTTTTATTAGAAAATATAATATAGAAATTAGAAAAAAAAAAGATAATGTGATTTGCTAAATGTTTGATGAAATATATGATAACTCGTTATTGATTCTCAAGTGTATGACTAATCAGATAAAAAAAAAACATTCAATTGACAAAAAATTTCCCTATAAAATACCGTTAAAAGAAGGTGGCAGTGTAAACTTGTATAGCATTGTAAGAAAAGCTGCAAATAGTCCAAATTTATGTTTACAAAAAAAAAAAAAAAAACAAATGTTAACCGCTATGTATGGTTTGAATCAAATTTTGTGTTAAGTTGGTGTCAAATTCCTAGTTAAACATATGCATCCACTTGGCAAGTATCTTCAAATTCAAACAATAACTAATCTTTGTCATACCAAATTAAAAAAAAAAAAATTTATCAGAAAGATAGGCAGTACAACATGAGTTCCCTTCTCCATATCATACTAGCAATATCACTCTCTTGTTTACCTAGCTTGTTTGTTTATTTTATTTTATTTTATTTTCTACGTGATATAGGTTGTGTGGAAGGAATTAATAACCCTTTATCGCTAGCTATGGGAAAGTTCTGAAACACAAGCCTCATCTAATCTCTGTAGATATCTTTAGTACACTTGCCATTCTCTCTCTCTCTCTCTCTCTCTCTCTCTCTCTTATATATATATATATATATATTATGTTGGAAAATGATTCAATTCACTAAACCATCGTAGCCTATGCTTGCCAAAAATAATAAATAGTATCACGACAATCCATATAAGATATGTGACGTACATAATGAAAACATTTTTGTAAACATAATAAATAATGCTGCAACAATACATAAAAGAAATGTGACATCAGGAATGACCAAACTTTTGAGATAAGGATATATAGGATATATAAGATTTTCACATAACTATCCTAAAACAGAATAAATGCATTATTTTTGTTCTTTTTTTCACAAGTGCTTCTCTCTCTTGTTCAACACTTATGTATCATCTACTATAGCTGTTGGGAAATTTTCTTAGAATTTAAGCATTTATAACGAACAACGACAACAACAACAACAAAGGAAAAAATACCTGAACAACAACACTTTTCTATGACAGAGTGCTAAGGTCGTGTTTAATTGCAAGGTGGATATGTGGAAAAGTTAGTTCCATGGAATTATTTTTCTAGGAAAACAAATTCCATGGAATTTTAAAATATTTATGGAAAATTTCATTTGGGTGTGTGATTGTCATTATTTTCCACGAAAATTAGTTATTTTTCATAAAAATGATATTTTCCTATGGGTTGGACAAGTTCCAGTTTCCACCATTTTAGAAAAAAAATATGAAAAATGATAGTTTTTTGGAAAGTAATTTCATGAAAAATATAAGCTATCAAACACTACAATTGATGAAAATTTGTGGTGAAAATATTTTTCATGGAAAAAAAGCCCAATCAAACACAGCCTTGATAGTTATTGTCGGCCGAATTTATGAATTTTGGCCTGAAGAACTTTCTTGCACAGAGTGCTTATTGTTCTCTTTGTCAATTGTCTAGGTGCATCCCAACAACAACACAGAGATCCAACATCATTTCAAAGACCCAAAAAAAAAAATGTATGGACCTTTGTCTTGGACTCAACCCCATCAAATGAAATTTCTTAATCCTAGAATGGGACTAAACTTGTATCCAACCCCTAAGAAGTGTGAGTACTTCATAAGAAACATTAAGATGGTGGTTGATTCAAGTTTTGAAGGCTTGTAAATAGATTTTGGATTTCCTATCTAAGTTTGGTAAGTCTGGCTTTGAAAATTGGATGGGAGAGATGGAGACTTCACTTTCATACAACTATGAAAAAGTAATATATAAGCCCCCCTTGAAAATATTTTTTACTTCTCTAGGAATGTTGGTTGGGTGCATTAATTATAATTTTTCTGGAGGTAATACCCTCAATGATACCGCCTGAATTTATGTAACAGTAGCATCATGATATTAATGAAAGTGTATTTGTAAAAAAAATAAACAAATTAAGATTCTCATATTTGTCGGAACCAAACATGACTACGAGAATTTTTCTGTATGTTATATTTCCAACCTGACCAAACACCGTTAAGAAAATGATGAATTTATTTTCTATGGAAAAGTAATGGAGAATGGATTCCAATAAATATGAAACCTTCATCTAAACGCCACCTATATTTTTTTTAGAAGATTGTTTGGTTGCCTATAAATTCTCGTGTAACAAAAAGTTATTGAAAGTGGTATTGCAACTATTTCGACTGTAACCATTGTTATTTGAATTGACGTATTTATTACAGTTTTTGTTACATGATATTTATAGTCAAATAAATACTATGTAAATGTTATGTAACAGTTGTATTTACAGTCGAACAAAATGACCTCTTAATATATGTTAGGGGACGTTTGGTACGCAAAAAACTATATAATCGAAAACTATATATTTTCGGAAATCAAATTTTCTGAAAAATTATATACCCATGCGTGTTGTATATAAATATTCCCCATAATGATATAAAAAAAAGAAAAAAAATAGAAAAAAAAAAGCACTAAGGGAAAAAAACAAAAAATATTCTTGAAAAACTCAAAAAATCATTCTTAAAAAAAATTAAAAACTGAAAAAAAAACTAAAAAAAATTAATAAAAAATGAAATAGATAAAATTTGAAAAAAAAAAATCTTAAAAAATATAAAAAGATTAAAAAAACAAAACCAAAAACCCCAAAATTTTCTTAGAAAATAAAAATAGAACAAAATGAAAAAACACAAAAATAATCTTAAAAAATAAAAAGGATAAAACATAATAAAACAAGAAAAAGGAAATAAAAAATTATAAAACAAAAAAGAATAAAACAAAAAAAAATTGTCCGGACAAAAAAATATACCCCTACATTCTTAAGGGATAAGAATTTTCATAATTTGTAGATAAATATTTATCCGTATATTCATATATCTCGGAAAAACGTTTATAACCTGATCTAATATATGAATAGCTTTCCATGCTAAAACTTTTCAATTTTTTTTTTTTTCCGTGTACCAAACAGTCCATTATTGTATGTTAAGTTGTGATGGTATTGGATAGGAAGATATAGACCAATATTTATTCCTAGCCACAACCATTATAGACAAGTCATATGTTTCCAAGTTTTGAACTCTCTTTTTTTTCCTCCTTTCCCACGCAAACACACAACAAAATTTGGTTGTGTTGTGACTCGACACTTATCATCTTTCTATTTAGGCAATGATCAAATGCAAGAGTGAAAAAGTCTCCTATCCACACATTTTCATTGCAAGCTTTTTCGGCGGCAATACGACAAATTCGCTTCCGGCTGAAATAAGTGAAGAACAAACCAACTTGTAAACGAACAATCACACGTCATAGTCTGATATACCAATCACACACAAAAAAAACGTTTACGTGAAAATTCAAATCTGGAACAATTTCTTCCTAGTCAACTTTAATCTCTCCCTATTATGTTCTCCTCAAAGTTGCCCACCTCTTTCTTGTACTCCCTCCAATTAGTTTAGAAAATCAATATTTAAAGCATCTCCCAATAATCCAAAAGTTGAAGCCATCTGGACCATCCAAAATAGATTAACAAATGTGACCCGAACCGACACCCGTCCCGATTTAGGAATCCAATCGAATTTTCAAACTGAGGTTTTTCGGAACACTGACACCCAGTCGGATTTTCGAAACCGAAAAATATGACAGGATTTCTGGTCTTGCAGTTCCTGGATCACCTCCCCTTTCACATCACTCGACCTCCCAGAGCTTCTTTGTCCTTCGAACGATACTCGTCATTATACCCGACTTTCTCCACAAGGGAACCCGTCGCAATAAATCTCTCCATTCTTGACTAGATGGAGGAGCTCATCATTCTGTAACATTCCTATATAACTCAAACTTTTTCTTCGGTAGAAGCTTAATTTGTGAGCATATCTGCTCCTTTGTTTTCAGTATGGAGCTTCTCGAGCTCAGCATCATTCGTCTTCAACACACCTAATATCTAGTGATATTGAGTATTGTCGTTGTTTTTACCTTTGGACTAGAGTAAAACAGTCGCACATCAGCTACACCACCAAGTGGGTATCTCAATATAATGCTTGGCATGTGTTGAGGTGTGCACATAGGGTGTGGTAGGGCACATGTGGGTGCCATGTGGAGGTTTTTTTTTCCTAGAAGAAAAAGGGATTAACTCCAACGAAAGTATGTTACTTTTTGTCGTTCGGACTTGGACACGGGCTCAAGGATGCTTCGTGCATACACGAGCGCGTATGGGGGGTAGACGTGGTGTCACGACCCGCACCCGAAAATTGGGCATTAGTCGTGGGTACGTCCAGCCTATGCCACAACATCGACGATATAAAGCTGTCTAATACAAATGATATTCCATCCACACAAAATAGTATGATCATCTCACAATGATAAGACATCTAGAGATAGGAATAATATGAAGTGGATACTCAATCACATCAAAACTAAGATAAGGAGTTCTAGAGAGAACATAAAATGCAATTCAGAGTCAGAACACAATCCAGCAAAACCAAATAAACAACAAGTCACCAAATATAATATATACAGCCCAAGTATGTAATTCTGGAGACAAATCCGGATCCGAATCTATAAAATATAACTAAGCTAGATCTAAGCATCCTCTGCTGGCATCACAGCCTCAAAAATAGCATGGTCCTCCAGAATACCCAACTTAGTCTCTGAAGCAATGTCCTCTGCTAGTCCATAATAGGTGGGGTAACAAGCCACTAACTCGTTGCCTAATAATGAGGTTATCTAGTCAGGATTGGAGCAAGTACAAACACTGAATGACAGTTCATAACATGATAATGACTATATAACAAGAGTTAGGATATATAAAGATAGGGTAAACATGTAAACATGTAAGACTAATTATAAAACAGTTTAATAGAACAGGCAAAAACAGTAAAATATGACAAACCGATAAAAATGATGTGAGCAGATTAGTGAACAATATCAAATTCCTAACTTCTAGGTGTTATTTGAAATACCAGATTCGACATGTGAATGGCTCGAGTAATACAGCAAATCGTACACGATATTGTGTGATTGCTATCCACACGATACGACAAATCACACGTGATATGTATGATTGTTATCCACATGATTAGACACGAAGAACAGATAGGGTGTTCACACATCTACTGAGGTACTTCTCCGCCCGACACTAGCATTTATGGATTTAATTCACTTAAGTAAGATGCATGAGTCACGGTAATCACGATAAGACACGAACCACGAGTAATAATGAAGTAAATCTATAGAATACTAATCACATGTAACGAGAGTAACACAAATACGATAAGAGTATCTAAATCATGAAATAGAGACAATATCATGATCAGGAAATGAAATGAAATCACTGCATGTACTTGCACGTACTCCAAGCTGGAAATTAGGTCGAATCGGTATCTAGGTCGATGTCCAGTGAACCTATATTAGTTCAATCAGAGATAATCAATAACTAAAATTAAATATGAATCTCTATCCTAATACTAGGCTCTATGGGTTTTCTAGGTCTTGGTTGCACCGATAGGTTGTCTTACTATTTGGTATCTACATTTACCTCTTAGCATGAACCTATGCCCTATCCATTATTACCCACATATGAAGCCTAGAGGTTGTATCCCTATGACACCATATGTTAAGTACTAATATATATATATATATATATATATATATATATATATATATATATATATATATATATATATATATATAGGCAAACCCCATACATGATACTCTACCACCTATTTCCTATAGACACACATACACTATATTCACTAATGACCCTTACCCACTCACTCACATAACTAGTACACAAGATATTTGCTACAGGTAGTACATTTCTGCCTACTCACTAATACTGGACTCCAATTGATACATAAGTGTACACACCTTCAATACTGCTAATAGCAGTATAAGAGGCCCTTCACTCCAGGTTTACACAAATTTTTTCCTCCAGTTCAAAGCCTGCACACTCCTTTGCTCATCCTATTAGCTATGCTAATCTGCACGGGCATTACCCCCACATAGGGATTTCCTTGCACACACTTACACATGATTACACTATCCTACACTACCTGCACACACATAGGAATACACTACTGACTACACACAACCTTACTGTCACACACAGAGGCTCACTCTTGTCCTCACTGTGCCACAGATTGCACGGACAGGGACCTCTTTACCAACACACATTGCATTCACACTCAGTGCACTCAGGATATGACTCCTACTCACTGACCTCATGCTCACACATAGCTAGGATTCTATTGCCCTGCCTGTACAGTTAAACACCTACACACACACACACGTATGCATAGACATAGAATTCCCTACTATCTACATACACTGATTGGTTCTGCCCTATCTAATAGGTAAGCACACACACCATTTATACCACCACTGATAACCTGTAGTAGGATTTCCTGTACACACTGGTTTGCTCACTCTCATCTTTGTTGTGTTGCCTTAAATGCACGTCAATGCATGGCACTCAACACCTGTTGTTGTTTACTGGGGTACCTAGATTAAGGCTCCTTTCACTGATACCATATCACATAGGAATACATACGCACACACATGCATATTACCTTTTCTACATTCCCTGATACACACAGGTAAACACACACACACTCACTTATCACTCTTACCTTACTGCTCTACACTCACTCCCTATACTGGCATACACCCCTCACTGGTGCTCACATAGGTGTGCAAACAAAAACCTTCACGAAAATAATATGCCTAACTGATACACAGGTGTACCAGCCCAAAGTACCCAAGTGCAGTACCCCTTATAGATGCAGGCAATACCTGCACATGGATATATTTATGTCTACTGCACTCAAGCAGTAAGGTAGTCCCTCACACTGATACATGGGTGCACATGCTAACTAGTTCAGTCCTCCCTACTAACACAGGTTATATACAACCCCCATATACACAGGAAAACCCAAGCGTTGATATACACAGACTGGACTCCAAACCCCTGCTACTCCAAAACCTATTGTCTAGTGGCCACACACCCAGGTAGATTTTCCCCTATGCTTGTGTATACACACAGACACACTCACCTACTATAACCACCACTTTTCTAAAATGAGGGTAGTTTTGAACTTTTGTAAAAAATTATCATTTAATATTAATAATAATAATTTATGGTGAATTTTAATTAATTTAAAACTATTTAAATTAGTGTATTATAATTTTAATGTTTTGATAGTGTAATCTTAGAACTGTTTAGCCTAGAAACTAACCATGACCTTGGAGGCCTAACCCATGTGATTAGATTAGCTAATTACCACTTTTTAGGCTAAAGGTATTTTGGTCATTTTGTGACTTTTGAATTATTTAGGATTTTAATTAATTGGTAAATTTTAGACTATTTTAATAATATTTAAATTGATGTATTATGATTTTGGTTATTTTTATATTTTAATATTTTGGGAATTTTTATATTTTAATATTGATTTTATGGGATTTGTTAAGTCGGGTTAGATTTTTATCTCGTTCCGACTTGTGTTAGTGACCCAGGTAGCTTAGACTCTAGACGAGACCCCAAGATTAGTTAGTCATGGCCCATAAATCCTACTAATTAAGTTAATAAGTTTAGACTAATCCCACTTGTTAGATTTGTTAAGTTAGAGGCTTAAACTTAACCCTTTTGATCCCAAACTTGAACCTAACTTAAAATTAACCAAAGGGAATTAGTAGGGGCCTTTTTGGGCTTTCTCCCAAGACCCAAATAGGGCAATGATGGCAGCCACTATATGTATGTTAGCTCCCCTTCCTTTTATTTCATTCCATCTTGCCTTTTTTCCTTCACAAAGTGTTCTTCCCTAAATTAGAGAGCTTCCCTCTTTGATTTGATCTCCAAATCCTTACATTCCTTCATCAAAACTTTCATCCAACCTTCTCATACTACCAAGGAAGGGTGCTAGCAAATATTTGGAGCAAAGTGCAAGGAGGAGTGTCCATTTTGGAAGGATCTTCGTATCGGAGCCGTGTCCTTGAGAGTACCATTGGGATTCTACTCCCAATAGGTAAAACTAACCCTCTAAATTATTTTTCTATGCATATTAGTTAGTTTTGAATCCATAGTATCCATCCCCATGCATGTACCCCTTTAGATTCAAGTTTGAGGCCATTTGGAGCTCTCTAAAGCAAGTTAGAGTTGTGTCTTGTGTCCTATATATTAGGTCTCAAATTAGGACACCTCATGTGTTTGGTTTAATGTCTAATAGGTTTAATTGTATTTTAATTTCAGTTTTAGACATGTTAGAGGATGGATTGATGTTAGTTAGGATGGTTAGAATGAGTTTCATTTGGATACCCATGGTTAGATCTAAGTGGTTTAGTCTACATGTCATATTTTTAGCCTCAACTTGTCATTTTAGTGTCTTTTTATATAATGGACTATTTTATACATATATAATAGGTATGTTAGATATATTTCATATATTTAGATGTGTGTGGATATGTTGTTAGTGGTGTACTTATGTTAGAGGAGAGGGGAGTGTGGTTTGATGTGTGTTTTGAGTGTTGTGGAAAGTGAGATGTATTTTTTGTCCAAACAACCCAAATTCGTCATAATATTCATCTACATTTTTAGTAGTCATAGCAACTTAGAAATATTATAACTTTTAGCTTAGAACTCCGATTAATCTCCTTTTTTTTTAAAGAACCGTATCGAAGTTAGTTTTCCAAATATATATATATATTAATAGGTCAAATGCATTCTAGAACTTTCTATAGAACTATTTCAGTGTCAGCTGTACGAAATACGAACGCGTTTCGGTATTTTCGCGATTCTGGGAGCTTCCGGACACGAAAATGAGATCCGTTTGAAGTTTCGGAAAGCTAATACAAAGGACTACAACATACTTTAATCCTAGAATTTATTGAAGGCCCAATTGGTACAGTATTAGTTTTAAGTAGAAGAGTGACTAAACGACATAGGTATTTTGTGTAACCTATGAGCCTATGTAGTATAGATATTAAGTGAATGTAGGTATCATAGGTTGTCGAGTATATATATGATATAGTAAATATATATATATTATTATTAGGTAACATTTGTTAGTATGAGTGTTATTTAGATAGTAGAGGTTAGTATTTTGTCAGATATTTGATATGTTGTTAGATAGTTTGATGTTAGATATCTAGTATATTAGAGATTGATATGTTAGTAGGTTATGTTAGTTCTAGATATTGGTATGTTAGCAAGTTAGTCTCTATAGGTTATATGTTAGATATTAGTTAAGATGTTATGTTAGTACATTAGATAGTTAGTTAATTAGATATTTGAGGGGTATATTGGTATCTCATGATACCAAGTTAGTATCTTAAGGTAAATATGAATTATCTTTACCTTCAAGGTAAATGATTAGTTTACCTTATGACCAAGGTATGGTATCAAGGTACCATGGTAAGGTATCACGATATCAAGGTTAGTTATAGGTTTACGCAAGTTAAGGTATTGGATTCCAACCAAGGTATTGGTATTGGGATGCCAATATGACCAAGGTTGATATGGTATCATAGTGTTAGTGGGTTAGTGTCTAAGTATTTGAGTTTGAGTAGGTGATGTTAGATTGTGGAAGGGTTATATAGATATGTATATATATTTTTGGGTTATATAGTATCTATATATATTATGAGAGTATATAGATATATGTTATGGTTCATAGTGAGGATATGTATATACTTGATATATGATATTTATATGCATGTGTTAGGGTGGTACTATATGGGTAAGGATATATGTGGTATGTATATATATTAATATATCCTAAGTATCATAGATGTTGACCACTAATCTATATTTGACCAAAACCCTAGAAGCTTAACCTTGACTCCTAGTTTGACCCAAGGTGGACCAGAGTTGACCAAGAGTTGACTTTGACCTAGATTGACTTAGAAACATGTAGATTACAGTATAAATTTCTATCATTTCAAATTGAACTCTTTATAACATGTGTTGCTCTAATTAGGACTCTGTGACATTAGTTCGGACATCTATTCATATCAGTCATTCAGGGTATCAGACGAGTACATTCTCTGATAGTTCTTTGATTTACTTGGTGATTACTGTATTTCAGTTCTAGTTAGTTCTATTGGATGTCTACTATGATTCTTGGCACGATTATACACGGATTGGTATTGTCATTGGATCTTCAGTCATGAGATGTTACCTTACATCATCGATGCTATCGAATACTGTTCTCGTTGGTATTGGATAACATTGGATAACATTGGATAACATTGAATAATATTGAATAACATTGGCTAATATTAGATAACATTAAATAACATTGGCTAGTGACGTGTCATGATTTTGGATCCATCGTATCAGTCGGGACGGGAATAATATTAGTTAGATATGTGATCAAGAACTATCGGCAAATAGTATAATTATCGGCTACTAGCCAAGCATACATTGCACGTATGGTTGAGCTAGCTTTTCCTTAGTGTAAGCATTGAATATCCCAGGCCGATCACATATCCAACTGGTATTCCAAAACACATTGTCTATTACAGTTTTACATTTTTAGTTCACCTTTACATTATTCTATTTTGATATGATAGTTTTCTTCCATTACTTGCTCTCATAGGTTTTTGTCTGTCTTACTATTTATCAATATAACTGTCTATAACTGCTTTATAGTCCTTGTCATTTGCTTGGAATTTCTAGATGAGATGTGTTCGTTCCAATCCTGACTGGATACTGTTAAAAATATTACAGATGATATAGATGACTGTCCTACCTTCTATGAGGGTGGTATACAGCAGCCAGAGGAGGACCTAGCCAAGTAGAGTGTGCATAGTTATAGCTTAGTACTTTATAGCTTTCAGTTTGTATTGGATTATTCCGATTATTAGTTGAGACTTATTTATATTCAAGACTTATATTTATTTGTGTTGGACATCTATTTTGTGTGGTGTGATAACTCTATGTATATTCAGTTTCTTTCTTTTATCTGATTCTACATCGTGCTCTATCTTCCTTAGACTTGTGATTGAGATTATATACTAGAGATGTTATATTATACCTCCGTGCGGAGATGACAGGTTTATATATCTTGTTGTTAGATGTTAGATGTTATAGATGACCGATACAGCGTTCTACCATCGATACTACGGCGTAGGCTGGACGTACCTACGTTCTCGTGCCCCTAAACAGGGTACGGGTCGTGACACCTACATGTGTGCACAGGAATTCATGTTCCTACAGCTATGCATTAAACTGCACATCTGTAACACCCCAGAACCAGAACACTGGAGAGCGGGGGCATACATAGCCAGCTACGTATAATGAAATAGGATCCATCTCATTATACGGTCATGGCTGTCTAGGTATATGAGGGTTTAACTACAAGCCATCAGTCTCTTATGGTCCTGAACAAGCCTATTGTCTCAATCTCAAGCAAGTATTAACAGTTACAAGATATTAGAGCACCAAATATGCAATAGTAAGGCATCCCATACATTACATATTTGGATGATCATGAAGCTAGTCATTACAAAACGTGAGAACTAACAAGAGTTTCAGTCATACATGATCAACCCTAGGATTTGTCAATCATGTTACAGCCCGTAGGCAGACAGTAAATAAAGTACAATCGAGCTAACACGTGCTCGTCGGATAAATGCCTTAAAAGAATAATTTTTACAATAGAGTGTAAGAGCCAAAATAAACCCACTTGTTGCCAGGATTTCGTTTAGTGGTCACCATCTGGCTGGAAGGTCGGTGGATCCTCTGGAGTTGCTCCGAAATTTGGCCATACAAAACCAGCTGGGTCAGATCCCAGAAAGAGCAAGTGCCACAAAGGAGGCTTCACTTAGGAACTAAAACCAGCAATTAGCACAAGAATGAAAATAAATAATAAGAACTGGGAATATGGGAAATCACGATGATATACGACGAGATAATCATGGGACTATTCAAATAACCAGGTTACAACCCGTAAACCAAACAAGGACCAGGGTTGTAACCCTTCATCTGAACAGAACTTGGTTTCCCACCATTTATCGATAAAGTAAATACAAGCAATCTGGTCATGTATCAATCTTATGCAGGATCCGGACAAGACTAGACTGATTAGACTCCATCCAATATTTACGGCCAAGCAATAAGTACAGCTTGATACTTTAACTAACTAGGGTTATCACAGGCCTAGTTACTAGCAAGATGCAGTGAGATTATTCCAACAGCTACAAGCCATGCAGACCATCCGGGTTATCCAGGTCGAATATCTTGTTCATGGAGGGTGCAACACATGGCAGTGTGCTGGAAATGTGACATACTCGTCGGCAAGCTACAAGTCCACTTGAGCGCCCAGATAATGGGATTGTCTGTAGCTGGAAAATCTCTTCATAACTACTGGATTATTCTAGTTATTAGCCTTAGTTGAATTCAGTAGGTACCCCTGACCGTGGTACTCAGGGACCCTGTCCTAGACATGATGCAAGACAATACTGGTTCATTTGTACAAATACAATCGTCCATGGTATCCAGGCCATTTATTATTGTCATGTCATGTTAGCCGTCGTAACAGTATATCAAGGTATATCATGTCAGGTTTACTATTCAAGAGTGCACCACGACGGGCCACTATCATGTCAAGTTACTTGTCAAGAGTGCATCACTACGGGTCACTATCGTGTTCATGGTACATGTGCAAGGTTACATGGTACAAGCATTCTATCAAGGGACCCAGGTTACACAGAGGGTCATAATATATGAGCATAATACAACAATTAAAATAGTAAAAGGGGCAAGACTGGAGGAGGAGTCATGCGGCTCAGGGAAATGGGTTCATGCGACCAGAGGACTTGGGCTCATGCGGCTGGAAGTGACTGAGTCTTATTCGGTAGGAAAAGTTCATGCGGCCAGGAATCAGCATGCTCATGCGGCATATGGAAATGAACTCATACGGCTCGTAGGATATGGGTCTCATGCGGCTGGAGAGGAGCGGTCCATGCGGCTAGAGAGCATGCGGCAGGGGAAGGAAAGGTTCATACGGCTCTGGGTATCGAGTCTCATGCGGCTCGGAGAATCGAGTCTCATGCGGCTCGGAGAATCTAGTCTCATGCGGCTCGGGGAATCGAGTCTCATGCGGCTCAGGAATCGAGTCTCATGCGGCTCGCGGAAGGAAGGGGTCTTATGCGGCTAGGAGGGAACTGGGTCTTATGCGGCTGAGGTAACAGGGCACATGCGGCTGGAAGTGACTGAGTCTTATGTGGCAGGAAAAGTTCATGCGGCCAGGAATCAGCATGCTCATGCGGCATAGGAGAAACTTGCCGCATGAAATAGCCATGCAGTCAAGCACTGTTCTTCTTCTCCAATTTTTCGAAAAGAAGAACCATGAAGGCCATGATCCCAAGCTCCATAATTCCTTCATCCAGGGTCAGAATTCGAACTTCCATAGGTTAATCTGGGGCAGAATGAAATTCTCTACAACATTGAACCATCAAAACTTGAAAATAACAAGGTTAAGTAGATCAAAACCCAAGAAATCCAAAAATGAAATAAACTTAGATCTACATGAAATGAGCTATGGAAATTAAAAATACTAAGTACTAAAGTGTCTCAGAATATTGTGAGAAAGAGAATGGAGCAACAAAAGTTGAGTTCCTCCATGAAGCAAGATGCACTTGCCTAAGCTCTCCCTCTCTCTCTCAGATAGGTGAAGAGTAATGGTGAGGAAGAAGATGAGCTCGTAAATGAGGAGAGAGAAAGGGGGTTGGGGTTAATAAATGATGAGGGTGGTGGTAGGTAGGGTTGGTTCACAACAAAATCGAACCAAGCCGAACCAAACAAGCCAAACCAAACCAAGATGAACCAAGCAATGAAATGCCAAAATAAACCATGCAAGGAGACATGCAATACGAGACAAAATTACGTACACGTATACCAAAATACGTAATACGAACTACGGTCATTACAACTCTACCCACCTTAAAAGAATTTCGTCCTCGAAATTTAATTAAGAAGCTAGAGAGGCAAGGACAAGCTACACTAATCACAGTCAAGCTATACTAAATAGTCTACCATGCAATCATTCATTTCAAGCAAGGTATTTAGAGCATAAGGCATAAGAAGGATATTATACCTTATGAGTCAAATAGGTCGGGATATTATGATCGGATATCATCCTCGCGCTTCCACATTGACTCACCCAAAGAGTGATGACCCTAAGAAATACGAACTAATTTGATAGTCTTGTTCAAGTATCTTCTCTCTTCGGTCCAATATGGACACGGGCCTCTCCTCATACGAAAGGTTGGTACCAACAACCAATTTCGAATGATCCAGGATGTGGCTCGGGTCCGAGATATACCGTCGTATTTGGGATACATGGAAGACGTCATGCACCTCTCATAACGACGACGGAAGAGCGAGACGATAGAATACATCTCCTACTCGCTCCAGGATATCGAACGACCCTATATACCTAGGACTAAGCTTTTCCCGTACGCCGAAACGAATGACGCCACGATTAGGCGAGATCCTGAGGAATACATGGTCGCCGACAAAAAATTCAAGGGGACGCCGATAAGAATCGGCCCAATGGCGCTGGCGATCTTGTGCAACGCGAAGATGATCTCTGACTCTTCTGACCACTCTAACTGTCTGAGTAATTCGTCTGCAGATCGTACCGAGCTACAGCATCAAAGTACTTGATCTGGAATCTCTCTCGGAATACTGCCCAGGTAATAGGTGCCACTAATCCAACGGTCTACGCTGCCCACCAGCTGCGGGCCAAATCCAATAACTGCAGGCGCACCACGGCCACCGTCTCGTCTTCTGGGGTCCTGGCTGCTTCTAGAATAACCTCAGTGTCCTGAAGCCATGCATCAGCAGCAATAGCATCTTTGCTACCATCAAAGAAAGGAGGGTTCAAGTGCTTGAAACTGTTGGCTGCACTGTTACCTTGATGACTGCCTCTGGTCAGAGCATCTTGTACTGCCTGGTACAATGTGTTACCTTGACGATCTTGAGAAGCTAACAATATCCTGATGAGACCCATCAAGGTGCCATCATCAGGCTCTACAGGCTGGACTGGCTGGACGGGTGGCTCTTGACCCCAGTAGGTATGACTCTGGAGGCTACTTCGGAATGCTGGACTTGATCTCCAGGTTGCTGCGGGTCCACGGGAGGTGCTCCGCCTTGCCGATCGGTAGGACCAGAAACAATATCGCTGAAGAAGACGACATAGGAAATAATAAGGAAGGACCAGGACAGATCAAAGATGCAAGCATATGATCAGGTCAAGAATTCATGGATTCAGAGGATATGAGCAGAGATCAAGGGTGAGTGCTGATTGAGACATCTATTCGGTAAACCCTCACATATCTTGATTTACATGACCTGCATGGGCCACCACTTAAACCATGTAACACCCCAGAACTAGAACACTGGAGAGCGGAGGCATACATAGCCAGCTACGTATATTGAAATGGGATCCATCTCATTATATGGTCACGGCTGTCTAGGTATATGAGGGTTTAACTACAAGCCATCAGTCTCTTATGGTCCTGAACAAGCCTATTGTCTCAATCTCAAGCAAGTATTAACAGTTACAAGATGTTAGAGCACCAAATATACAATAGTAAGGCATCCCATACATTACATATTTGGATGATCATGAAGCTAGTCATTATAAAACGTTAAAACCAGCAAGAGTTTCAGTCATACATGATCAACCCTAGGATTTGTCAATCATGTTACAGCCCGTAGGCAGACAGTAAATAAAGTGCAATCGAGCTAACACGTGCTCGTCGGCTAAACGCCTCAAAAGAATAATTTTTACAATATAGTGGGAGAGCCAAAATAAACCCACTCATTGCCAGAATTCTGTCTAGTGGTCACCATCTGGCTAGAAGGTCGGTAGATCCTCTGGAGCTGCTTCGAAATCTGGCCATACAAAACCAGCTGGGGCAGATCCCAGAAAAAGCAAGTGCCACAAAGGAGGCTTCACTTAGGAACTAAAACCAGCAATTAGCTCAAGAATGAAAATAAATAATAAGAACTGGGAATATGGGAAATCATGATGATATGCGACGAGATAATTATGGGACTATTCAAATAACCAGGTTACAACCCGTAAACCAAACAAGAACCAGGGTTGTAACCCTTCATCTGAACAAAACTTGGTTTCCTACCATTTATCGATAAAGTAAATACAAGTAATCTGGTCATGTATCAATCTTGTACAGGATCAGGACAAGACTAGACTGATTAGACTCCATCTAACATTCATGACCAAGCAATAAGTACGGCTTGATACTTTAACTAACTAGGGTTATCACAGGCCTAGTTACTAGCAAGATGCAGTGAGATTATTCCAACAGCCACAAGCACTGCAGACCATCCAGGTTATCCAGGTCGAATATCTTGTTCATGGAGGGTACAACACATGGCAGTGTGCTGGAAATGTGCCCTACTCGTCGGCAGGCTACAAGTCCACTTGAGCGCCCAGATAACGGGATTGCCTGTAGCTGGGAAATCTCTTCATAACTACTGGATTATTCCAGTTATTAGCCTTAGTTGAATTCAGTAGGTACCCCTGACCGTAGTACTCAGGGACCCTGTCCTAGACATGATGCATGACAATACTGGTTCATTTGTACAAACACAATCGTCTACGGTGTCCAGGCCATTTATTATTGTCATGTCATGTTAGCCGTCGCAACAGCATATCAAGGTATATCATGTCAGGTTTACTATTCAAGAGTGCACCCGACGGGCTACTTTCATGTCAAGTTACTTGTCAAGAGTGCACTACTACGGGTCACTTTCGTATTCATAGTACATGTGCAAGGTTACATGGTACAAGCATTCTATCAAGGGACCCAGGTTACACAGAGGGTCATAATACATGAGCATAATACAACAATTGAAATAGTAAAAGGGACAAGACTGGGGGAGGAGTCATACGGCTCAGGGAAATGGGTTCATGCGGCCAGGGGACTTGGGCTCATGCGGCTGGAAGTGACTTAGTCTTATGCAGTAGAAAAAGTTCATGCAGCCAAAAATCATCATGCTCATGCGACATAGGGAAATGAACTCATGCGGCTCGCAGGATATGGGTCTCATGCGGCTGGAGAGGAGCGGTCCATGCGGCTAGAGAGCATGCGGCAGGGGAAGGAAAGGTTCATACGTCTCTGGGTATCGAGTCTCATGCGGCTCGAAGAATCGAGTCTCATGCGTCTCGGAGAATCGAGTCTCATGCGGCTCGGGAATCGAGTCTCATGCGGCTCGAGGAAGGAAGGGGTCTTATGCGGCTAGGAGGGAACTGGGTCTTATGCAGCTGAGGTAACAGGGTGCATGCGGCTGGAAGTGACTGAGTCTTATGCGGCAGGAAAAGTTCATGCGTCCAGGAATCAGCATGCTCATGCGGCATAGGAGAAACTTGTCGCATGAAATAGCCATGCGGTCAAGTACTGTTCTTCTTCTCCAATTTTTCGAGAAGAAGAACCATGAAGGCCATGATCCCAAGCTCCATAATTCCTTCATCCAGGGTCAGAATTCGAACTTCCATAGGTCAATCTGGGGCAGAATAAAATTCTCTACAACATAGAACCATCAAAACTTAAAAATAACAAGGTTAAGTAGATCAAAATCCAAGAAATCTAAAAATGAAATAAACTTAGATCTACATGAAATGAGCCATGGAAATTAAAAATAATAAGTACTAAAGTGTCTCAGAATGTTGTGAGAAAGAGAATGGAGCAACAAAAGTTGAGTTCCTCCATGAAGCAAGATGCACTTGCCTAAGCTCTCCCTCTCTCTCTCTCA
Source organism: Iris pallida (assembly GCA_029216955.1). Taxonomy (NCBI): domain Eukaryota; kingdom Viridiplantae; phylum Streptophyta; class Magnoliopsida; order Asparagales; family Iridaceae; genus Iris; species Iris pallida. Next base: position 6,997,138 of record JANAVB010025200.1, read on the forward strand.
GGTAGGTGAAGAGTAATGGTGAGAAAGAAGATGAGTAAATGAGGAGAGAGAAAGGGAGTTGGGGTTAATAAATGATGAGGGTGGTGGTAGGTAGGGTTGGTTCACAACAAAACCGAACCAAGCCAAACCAAATAAGCCGAACCGAACCAAGATGAACCAAGCAATAAAATGCCAAAATAAACCATGCAAGGAGACATGCAATGCGAGACAAAATTACGTACACGTATACCAAAATACGTAATACGAATTACGGTTATTACAACATCAGTGCACAGATACAAAAAAAGCCCAACACTCACACACTCCCAGTGCACATGGACACAGGGTTAACCCCTACAACTGATGCACTAAGGGTCCTATACTCTCCACAATATCACATTCCTATTATATATAGATAGAGTATGACACATATTCATGTACATAGTTATATGCATACATATATAGGCATCTAACCCTCTAATCTAGGATAACATCATGATACTAAGTTGGTCCCCTAGATACTTAGGCACACAACCCAAGTATATGTATGATACATATACACTATACATATAACCTATGCCTCAAATTGGAACATTATGCACAAAACCTATGAAGCCCATAATGTATTGATACATGTGTCATAGTTATGATATAAAAGGCTCTACGACACATGGATGCGCTTCTCCATACCCAAACCCCTACGTAAATATGAGAATGGCCATGAGTGTGCTATCAAGCTTGTATAGAGACACATTGCATGTAGGGATTTTGTCCAAATGGGCCAAGTGTATCACCCGTGTCATGACATAACCTTCGATACCATAATTAGGACACATGGACCAAAGCTTACACCAAAATATGATTTTTTTTTTGAGAACTTGTATCAAATACTTGGTGCTCACAATCTCGTAGCTACCCAAAAGTCACCATTCTAAACCATAGATCAACGTGGAATGAGTCCTCTAACACTTATTTCACCACCTAGAGGGTTAGATCTAGCCATTAGAGGGGTCTCCTACATGTATACTTGAAATCTGACCATGCAAATGAGAGAATAGAGAGTTATACATATAGAGAATAGTGCCTTCACAAGGACCTACAAATTTGGGGAAGGAGGAAGAAGAAGAAGTAGCTCCCAAAATCCTTTCTAGAGCCTCCACCAAGCTTCCTTGAGCTCCCCAACTCCTTAGCACACCATGGCGAAGAAAGGAATTTTTTTTGAAGAGTATGGAATGGGAGAAAAAAGAAGAAAATCCTATTCTATAGGTGGTCAGCCATATGGTCTTGGTGTGGGTTTAATTAGGGTTTGGTTAGTCCCTAATCTCCTTCATGGCAATTAGTGAATAGAAGGATTTAAAGGAAACTAAGTGCTTTGGCCCTAATTAATGCTTGCACCTAAATTAGCCATGCCTAGGATGCAACTAAATAGGAATTTTCTAATTTATGAACTTAAATTAATTGTCATGCTAATCGCACACTAATAGAAAATTTTAATTTGTTCAAAAGTAACCCTAACCTAAAATATGGTAGTGACACGTGGACTAGCATACAACTAACTGATAGCGGGATGATCTAAAATATCAAACTCTATTTTTGAGTATTGGTATTTTAGTCCCACATCGGATTGGAGAAGATGTGAAGTCTCACTTCACACTGTATATAGAGCCCCCATGTCCTCCTTTGTTAGATGCACCAAATAAGAAAGTAAAGGGAGTCCGTTGAGTCCACGGAGCCCGTTCGAGTAACAAAAAGTTGACTAACGAGCGTTCTAAAGGTTCTTCAAGAACTTGTTGGTTCCTGGAAGCGGGTCGTATAAAAGTGAATCTTGCTTTGAGCAATAGTAATTTTTATCACCCTAACAGGGCTGTTGAAATCTCATCTTTATTTCCTTCTTCTTCTTCTTCTTCTTCTTGGTTGGCTGGAGGATCTTCTAGAGAGCAAACTCGTTTGCAGGAATCTCCAAAGTCCTAACTTCAGGAAATTAGGACAGCAAATTAATTTGAATGAGGTCTCTGAAATCTTACATAATCAGAATAGAGAGCAAATTTATTTGCAAGAGGTCTCTGCTTGTGATCGTTGCTAAATCAGAATTGAGAGAAAATTTATTTACAAGAGGTCTCAATATTCTGACCGTTCCTCCATCTAGATCTGTTTCGGGAATAACAATCTTAAAGCAAGATTCAGATTAGATAGAGAACTACCATACAATCTTCCTCGATACAAATTTTAAAAAACTTGAGAAGATTGACTGGCATCACTTCCAATATTTGGATGAGAAAAAAGTTCTTTGTCAAATGGTTGGATGAGTGTTGGGCTTAACTATCCAAGGAGGATGGTGTATTTTACATGGCAGATCAGATTTGTCGATAGTGCTTGTAGATTGCAACTTATGCTAGAGCGGACGAGAAGTCTCTCAAGGAGCATCTCAAGACAAATGAGAAGAAGACCAAGGTATTTGTGCGTATGGCTCAATCTTGCACATAGGATATGTTTAGATTATGCGTATGTATGCGCATGTACTCAGATGATGCGCATCGGTTATATTCAGATCATACGTATGTGTGCTCATGGATACTGCTCGACATGGTGCATAGGTTTTGCTCCAACTATAAGCATGGCAGTGCATGTCGATTTTGGTGCATGACTGCATATGTGTATGGTAGAGTCTGCGTATGACTGTATATGTACTATTTGTATATGCACGTAGGGTGCTGCATACCTTGGCCCATGGTCTACTCGGATGAGACGTATGGGACAGCCCGGATGATGCGCTTGGATTGGTGCATAGGTTTTGCTCTAGTATGCGCATGGTTTCGACTGTATAAGTACGAAGATTCTCCAAAAGTGTTATAATCCTACATGAAGATAGTTTCATCTTGGTAGGGTTAGTTACGGCTGTGGCTTGGAGGGTCCTTTGAAGAAGAATTATAAAACCAAAATAGCAAGGTAAAACTAAACTTGGTTGTTTTGATTACTTAACTTGGTTGCTATGTATGCACAAGTTGAGTCATCTAATATGGTAGCTGACACTACAACAAAAAGACCTATTAATGACGCTTGATAAGTGGATTTTATGACGGTTAATAAAGAAACGTCATCAAAGTTCAGCAAGACTATATTCTATGACGGTTTTCTATATAAACGTTATTGATTGTCTCTCAGTGATACGAGCGTTATGAAAAAAAAACCAAAATTTAAGTCGAAACCTCGACTCTCCTGCACTTACTCCCGCACTTAAGGAAAAGTCTCAACCCCTTCTCCTTCTCTCTTTCTCTTCCCGCTCCCTGCTCCCAAACTCCCCTCAGCCCGCTCCTCTCCCGCTGTTATAATGCTCTCCTCTCTCGCCACTCTTCCTCTTGGTTCTCTTCCGGGCTTTCTTCTTCCTCCTTTCTCCTTCTTCCTCCATCCAAACCCTAACTCTAGAAAAGCAAACCCTAACCCTAATTTATCTCCTTTGATGTGAAATCGGACGAGACAGGTCGTACTCCCCACTACAAGATCCGGCGACGATGGCGCTCTTCCGTCGCTCCCTCGCGATCGGACTCTTTGTCGGCTCCGCCTTGGCGTCGATCTCTGGGGTTTCCGCTACGAATTTGCCTCTAGTCGGCGGACGGAGGGATCTATCGGAGAAATCCGTTCCAGGTCGGTGAGATCGCTAGTTATTTCTCTCAGTTTCTTGTCCATTGTGGAATTTTGAGTGGGTTTGGAGGTCCGGTCACCTCCATTGAGGTGTTGAAATAATATTGCTACTTCTACTCTTCAGCTGGAATTCGGCAGTAAAGTTTTACCTTTTTATGAAAAATCTTAGGAATTGAATGTTTTTTTGGATTTGGAAACGCTGGTTGGGATGGAATGGACAAAAATCCTTCCTTTCTTGGATTCTTTAGCTTCCCCAAGTTCCAAAGGTTCAAAACACCCCTTAGTTCTTGGTCGACTTTGTTAAAATTATTGAACTTCAGTGTCTAATCTGCATCAAGAAGGGGTTCTGAGTTGCAACCTGTGCTGCTTCATACCTGGCAGCCTGGCAAGCTTACAAATGCTAAGTTAATGGAGCTCTGTTATCTATGCTTCTTTACATCTCTAAATTTCTCTGCTTTTATGCTTAAATAATCATAAATAGCTAAAATATTTGTAATTACATCTTTGTATGCAAGATAGCTGACCTAAAATTTTGGTTTGACATCCTTTTAGGTGAGAAGGGCATTGGAACCTCCACTGCTAAACCGTTGCACTACAAGGGGTTGATTTTCCATCGCATAATCAAAGGTTTTATGGCTCAAGTATGTCGTCCAACTGATGCCCAGCTTACTTTAGTTTCTAAAAGGAAATTTTGTACTAATTTCTTGCCAATATCTACTACTGTTTATTCGCTCCTATTCATATTAACTTGTCATACATAATAGTTAAAAGAGTAGTCAGTGAGATAGTATAGGTATTAGTTTGTTGATTTGCAATACTCTTTAAACTACCTATGTGATTATGACTGGTAGAAACATGAATGACTTATTGCATTGTTTCTTCTTACAGGGTGGTGACTTTTCCGAACGTGTTGGTATTGATTTGATATGCTCAGGCCTTTTTATATGTCACTTGCTGTGTATACTCTGTAATGTAAAAGCTCAATCTTAATTGCTTTATCCAGGCAGTGGTGGAGGGAGTATATATGGTGGAAAATTTCCAGGTTTGTTTTCCTCATGAGAATTTGTTCAGTTTCATCGTACCAAATTGGGCACAATAATAAAAAACGGTGATATTTCTAATGTTGTTCTTTTATACACAACCATCGTCTAACTCAGACAGTTCAGATGAATCTGATTCAGATTCCTACTCTTCTGATAGTGAATCTGATTCATACTCTTCATCATCTAAAACTAGTTCATCGAGTGATTATCATCGCAAGAGGAGAAAGAAAACATCAAAGAAGGACAAACATAAAACTGGAAGAAAAAGAGAGATCGACGTAGAGAAAAACAAAAAAAAAGACGCAGTAAACGATCCAGACGCAAGTTAAAACGGTGTGCTGTTTTCATGTGGTTTCTTACACTTGTTTCCTAGGATATTTCTTATTACTATCAATAGCATTCTTTTTCGATTTCTCTGGAATGTTGTGCTTCCTCACATGTTTCTTCTAATCTTATTGATAGGTCATCAGACAGTTCCAGTGATTCTGAGACCACCAGTAGCTGCAGCGCAGATATTGAAAAAGTTGATAACCGAAAGGTTACTGATGGAACCAAAGGCTCATTGCATGTTGCTAAAGAATCTGCAAAAGCTCCTGGTACTAGTTTTTGTTTGTGTTCTACCTTTTCTGACCTTCAGTTTTTAACGATGCCTAAATGGTTTATTTCTTTTTCTTTGAGTCCAGTGATATTTGATTTGGTACTATTTCCAATAGTTTTCTGGTATCTTGTTTGATTCCATTTGGTGTCTGTGTTTATCTTTACTATCTCAAATAATCGTTCTTGCAGTAGTAGTAGGAACAAACATCCTTATCTTTCTCGTCATCATGATAAAAAACTAAAAAATGTTCGAAGTGTACTCGTAGTAGTACGAAACAAAATTATATTAGACATCAAGTTGTGATTAAACAAGGGGGGATGCATGGTATTGAAAACAATTGGCATCACAATGAGTCATAACTGGCCTCTGCCAACAATGTGAAGTCGTAATTTGGAACTTCTGAATGGGGCTAAAAATGTAATATACTTTGCAACTAAGGTAACATGCAAGTTCAAGAAGTTATTCTTTAATAAAATAATATTTAGATAAGCTTGTCCAAGTGCAAAGAAAGTTTCAAAAGAACCAACCATTAAAAAGAATTATATGGTAACCCAATAGGTCATCACTATTTCAAATAGGATTTTGGTTTAGAATTGGATAGCAATGTAATAGTCAACTATACAATATACAATACTCCATGCAGTCTTTGTCTGTAACAGAAACTACACTTGTATACAAGGATAGCAAGGACAGACCAGTATAGCACTGATACAAAGTTCAATTAAATAGTTAATCAGCTCTTTCCATTATTTAACAACTGGATAACATCACCCAGTAGCTGTGAAAAAAGTATACAGAAGAAGGCTTCTCTATATGCAAGCATTTCAGCAGTATTGGGCTGGTTGGCATGTAGACTAAAAGAATAAATAATAACCATGCTACGTGAAACAAATGAAAGGGAACAACCAGAACTATCTACTTCTATTTTCAAGTCACTTAATTGGAGAGTTGAGTGGCTCAACATCATGTGCATACAGTTTTTAAATTATCCAGGGATCTCGCCTCGCTATTGATTCATTTCTCCTCTTTTGTTGCTAATCAGACCTACTAGTGGCCTGAAAGTTCCATCATATACCATGATACTAAATTGTGAGTTTCTGCATCAACAGTTCTTGAGGCATCTTCTTTTTTATCCAGTGTGAAGCTCATGCATGTCAGGTGTTATACTGTGCAGTTCAATGATGCTGATACCGAGGTAGAGTTGAGGCTAGATATTGGATCATTTGATATTGAGAGCTCCAAAGATATATTTGTAGATGCGGACGAAACATCCCTACTAAGTTTGTAAATACAACAGATTACATGCAACCATTCTTATTAGTTTTCCAAGCTAAGTTTGTAAATACAACAGATCTACTTGCTTCTGGGGCTGCAGATGAATGAGCAGCTTGCAAGCTCGACTTGGCTTAATTAACAAGTTCGACGAATAATCTGTGGCAACCATATTCATTAATGGTGTCGTAATTTGAATTGCATAGATTGTTGAAACTTATAATACCAAATATATGGTATTAGATTGTTCTTTTATCCATATTGCATAGTTGTTATGTGCAGATTGAACAAATGGGTCGCGTTGTTAATGAGCTGGATACAATTCATTTCTATATCAAGAAGGCTACTCAATTGGTGAAGGAGCTTGCTAGACAGGTAATGCCTTGTCATCTGTACTTTGTATAATTTATCATCATTTTATGGTTTGACAAAGCCAAACTCTGCTTTCAGGTGACCACTGATAAATGCATCATGGCCTTTTTGTTTCTAATTGTTTGTGGTGTTATTGCAATCATTGTTGTGAAGGTGATCTCTCTCTCTCTCTCTCTCACACACACACATATACATATGCACACATGTTTTATCTTTTGCAGGGTACATGTGCTGTGGACACAGGTCTTCATGTGACTAAGTTGAAGCTAAAGTGTGGGATATTTTCATGTGGATAGTTTTGATATAACTAAAGTGTATTCTATATTGGATACTCTATATATTTTGAGAAGATGTATATGGCCTGAGAAATGTAGAATGATAGCTAAAGTACTCTATTTTGAGACAATGGAATGTAGCTAGATAAAGTACTCTATATCTGTGAGATGTTGATGTACCCTATTTTGAGACAATGAAATGGAGATTAATGGTACTTTATATTACATTTCAATATTTTGTTGTGAATATGGTTCAAAGTGGTTGTTTTCGAATTGAATTGAGCAGTGTTTGGAATGTATAACATGCAGTATAGAGCGTTATAAAAGTGATACAATGACCATTCATAACGCTTTCAAAATGTCCCGACTTCTAAACCATATTAACTATTTATAACGGTTCTACATAACTATCCATTACGCTTTGAAAATAAAATATAGCAGAAATTCAACCTATTAATGACGTTTTCGGAAGAATTATCTATAACGCTTTGAAAAACATTTATAACACCCGATTTCATAACGCTTGGATTAAGAAAAAAAAGCGTCATGGTTTTTAATTAATGACGGTTTTTAGCCGTCATTAAAATATATTTTTGTTGTAGTGTGACTAGTGGGTTGACACTAGTGCATCTAGCCACATGTGCTCTAGAAGGAGTTGTTCACCTCGGATGACCCTAGTTGTGAAAAAGGTCTCGATGGCGAACATATTGGTAGCAGAAGATCTGGGGATCGGGATCATAGTCTTAGACTTTCAAAAAGTCATTGACACTAGTATACGTGTAGCACGTACCAGTTATTTCTGAGGACCTGATCTTAGGAAGTCTGTTGTTCGATACGGACATGAAAATGGGCATTCATGCTGGCAAGATATTAGTTCTTGGCCAAAAACATGCTTTGGATAGATGGTCAGTATCAAAAGAATATTCAGAGTTCTGTTGATGATGCAGCTTCTTAATTGAGTTATGACGAATGGACTAGGACATGTGCTATGTAATAGCAGACTTAAGATGTCTAGTCTAAACCTTATCTCTAGAATATAGGGTTAGGGGGTGGAGGATTATGAATTCTCTACATGGAGCAAAGATTTGTAGAGGCTAAAAATCAAGCTGCTCCACCCATTAAAGTGTGCGATCATCAGGTGGCGCCAAATCATTATGTTGTGCCAGACCATTAAGTTGCACAACATTAGGTTATGCCAATATCAGGTTGCGCGAGCACCACGTGGCGAACTTCCTCGAAAAGCTGTAACGACATCATCATTGCCTGACAACTGATAGCACATATATCAAGGAAAATTCGTTCGAATCCCGCACAACACGGCGCTCGAGAAGATTTTATCAGCATGTAATTAATGCTGACAACTAGTTCATGCAAGTCATTGTATGGCACGGGAATTAATCAGTACAACAGATAACCCAGTCAAAGGCGCCAGTTGTTGAGTTGTGCCCATGCGCAACCTGGCTAGTTGGCGCCACCTGATCAACTTTTATTTAGAAGTAAGGTGATGTGGCGCGCAAGCCACCAACTTCGCAGACCGTGTCTACTATAGTGCCCACGACCACGCACATCTCATCCACATGATACCACGCATCCACAGCCGTTGGTGCAACCGCTCGCGCAAGTTGTTACGTTGTGCCTCCGTACGACCTGATGAAGCATGCACAAGGCGATCGAACAATATCTAGAGCAGGGTGATGTGGCGCGCAAGCCACTAACTTTGCAGAACGTACCCACTATACTGCCTATGACCATGCGTATCTCAATCAAATGATGCCACGTGTCCATAGCAGTTAGTGCAACCGCTCGCGCAAATGAACAAGAGGCGCACAACCTGAAGTGCGCACAACCCAGAATAACTGCTAAACAGTTATTTCAAGAACTCTATAAATAGAGTTTTAAATCAATCTCAAGGCATCATGAATGATCATAATCTCCTGCTAAAGTGCTATTGCATCCTCTAGAGGCTCGTGTCTTCGATATCACATCGTCCAAGGGATAAAGTGATCATCTTCTGATCAGATTCCTATAGTTGTACTTTCCCAGAAATCAATTGTACTCTTGTTCTCTTTTCTTAGTTTGTAATAAAACTTTTTGTTTTTGCAAACAAAATAGCGATTCTGCTGGGGACGACTTTCTCCTTCGACGAAAAAGTGACAACTCAATGTGATACCGCGTCGATCGGCAAGACGCAGAAGACCCTGGTCGTTCAAGTCGACCAGACAGCCTACGAGGCCATGATCAATGTTGGGGGTGCCAAGTGCACTACTGCCACTGCTAAGAGCAAGACGCGCTCTGTCAGGACTCCTAAGTCCTCGATGGCACAACCTGCTGCCTCTGCGCAACTTGTGCCCATCACTGCCCTGGCACAACCTAAGGGAAACAGCCTTTTGGCTAACCCCTCCACTTCTCTGATCCTGAAATCGAAGGAGACTTCATCTCGGCACACTGCTGTCCAAAACAAAGAAAAGCGCCCTTTGGCCTTTTCTCAAGTGGCGCAACCTATGCCTATTCCTACTCTTGTGCAACCTGTGCACATTCCGGCCATGGCGCAACCTAAGGGAAATAGCCTTTTGGCTACTCCCTCTGCTCTTCTAGTTTTGAACTCGGAGAAAAATATGTCCAGTACTTCTGTAGGACAAAACAAAGGAAAGCGCCCTTTGGCCTTTTCTTCCCTGGTGCAACCTGAGCCTGTTCCTACTCTGGCGCAACCTGCGCACATCTCTGCATTAGCGCAACGTAAAGGGAAATACTATTTAGTGGCCCCCTCTTCGTCATCGTCAGAAAATTACTGGAAAATTATTAAATCAAGGAAAACGCTCTTTGGCTTTTCCTCATTCTGCTCGAGTCATTGACTGGGTAGAAAATATTGCTGATTGTGCTTTCGCGCCTCTCAACACAAAAGTGGATTCAGATAGAAATCCTACTCTCCTTAACAGAGACAACCAAATCTTTGTCAGGAAAATGGGTTCTATTCAGAATGAACTTTCTACACAAAAGGGTATTATGCCTACTCCAAAGAGGTCAAGGCAGGATCTACCGACCCTACGTATCTCAAGATCCCGATACGGTAAACTGCTAGTATCTCAAGTAGATGCACAAGTAGCACCCCTGTCAGACTTGCGCACTTATATCAACAGGTGCCAATTTGGGTCAACCTCAGGAAATAACAAAATGTATCAAGCGCAACCTGCACCAGTTGCTAACTTGCACGAGAGGAAGAATTATGAGGTGAAAAATCTTGACTTATGCTAACCAGCTTAGCATGTCTTTGTACACTCAAGGTACGGGACACCTCAAGAACAGGAACCATGTCCTGAATATCGTCAAGGGCGACATTCCTGCAACTTCTTCTCGTCATGTTAGTGATCTCCGTAAACCCTTGATTCAGAAGTGGAAGGTTGCAAATCCATCCCGTCCAGCGGTGGTCCAACAGCAAGAACATCATTACAATCACCACCATGAAGTTGTCATCAAATGCTGCTGTCAGTCAGCTAAACAGTCTGTCTTTGACCGTTTGAATTATGTTTAGACTCCTGAACCTATCCTAGTGGACGAAGATGAACTACTCTATGCTTCTGTCAACATAGCATCTCGAAGCACTGGGGTAGAAAACGTCCAAGACGTAATGTATCCCGCAATTCCAGTCAACAATACTTAGATCGGATTCATGAATACGGCGAAGGAGTATACCAATATACTAGATCAAGAAGTCGAGACACAATCGGTCAAAGGAATCTTCCTTCCAACCAAGATTCTCTCAGTCAATAGGATACCCATATCACTTATTCTGGGGGTGACACCTTATATGACTTTGATGCTGATAGTAAAAGTTCTGAAAAGACCATCTTTTCTACTAGCTTGTCTTCAATAGCTAGAGAAGTGACTGCTTATGTCGCCACAGAAGATCAAGATATTTCCAGTTCTAACAATCACGAGCAAAGAATTGCTGCTTTGGAGGCTAGTTTGAAGAACATGGCTGAGATGATGACGAGCATGCATGCTGTCATTATGGCACAACATACAGTTCCACCGGTCGCGAATCTGATTCCGACTCAAGAACCTGTAACAACATCAGCTCCCATCAATATTGTTCTGGGGGTACAATCTCCTCATACCGCTTCCATTCCTGCACAGGCAATTCCAAGTCAATCTGGTGCCGGGGTGGTACTTATCATGCAGTACCCCTACTAACATATCAAATCAATCCACTGCTCCACAATCAACAGGAGATACCAATAAGGCCGTAAAACTTTTACGTACTCAATTCGAAGCTTTCAAACAGAAAGATGGCTTGCAGAAGCTTGGGATCAAACAACCTTATCCCATAGAATGGAAAGAAGTTCAATTTTCTCCTAAATACAAACCCCCTACTATTATGCTGTTTGATGGCAGCATATCGCCAAGTCAATACCTCAATCAATTTGAAGTAATGAATGATCAACTTCAACCAAATGATGCTTTTCTTACTAGAGTATTTGTCGGCTGTTTACCTGGTGCAGCATATGACTGGTATCGTAGTTTACCAGATAGTTGTATAACCTCTTTCTCTGGCTTCAAAAAAATATTCTTGGAACAATTTTATGAGGGAACCAATGACATGACTATGTCTGCTCTCATCAAAATCAAACAATGACATAATGAAACTACTGAACATTTTATTGAATGATTCTACCGTGAAGCACTCAAAATGCCTCTCGGAACTCCAGATGCTTTGACTATAGACACTTGCAAATCAAATCTGTTGTCTATAATCAGCATATGGACGGGATCAACACAGTTCCAGTACTGGCCTTCCTTCATAGTGAACGCCAAAGCAGCAGAAGAGAGCGCTGACAAGTTCAAACAATTAGGTATTCAAATGCCTAATCTTGAAAAATATGAACATTCTGCAACCAACAACGGCGGTCGTCAAAACAATCACAAGAGCAAAGAGACTTTGGCTATTAATCTCAAAGGCAAAGAAGCTCTAGCTATCAATGTAAGTCAGCCAACATCTACCCCAACAGCACCACCGCAAAGGACACCACGTCCAAAAGAAGAATACTCTTTTGATGAAGATGATATCATGAGTATATTTGATTGTCTGATCAAGAGCAACAAACTTCAACTGCCAGAACCAAAACGGCCAGAGAAAATTGGTAAGACTGACCATCCCAAATATTGTGTTTACCACAGATTTATTGGACATCCAACTCGAGCATGCTATATGCTCAAGGATATAATTCAGGAGATGGTCAATTCCGGTACAATCACTCTCCAACAAGATGAGAAAACTATAACGACCAACGTTGTCTCTCTACAGTTTAGAGATTTTTTGGCTCAACTTGTGTAGGACGACGTTATCCCTATCCCGAGTACTACTCTGGAGATTGTTAATCTTTCACCTGCACGAACTGCTGGTCTTATTCCTCTGTCTACTAACAAAGGAGAAATTATGTGGATCCATCTAGATTTATTAGCTGACTTTAAAATACCGTCTGAAAAGGCCACTAAATATAAATCATGTCATATGATTTCGTTGGGTGAATATTGTTTTCCACCTCTAACTGCTACCTTCATCTCGGCAGCAGATAATCTTTTTTCTTCTTTCCATGCTGAGACAACATTGTCAAAGTTAGAAGCCAAATATCAACCAGCTTTCCATCTGTATAGTCCACAGTCTCGTGAACTAATGACGAAAATGGGATATGATCTACAAAAGGCCTCTGGTTTGAACCGTGGAAAGGGATCTCCTGTACCTCTTTCTTTATGTCTTTCTCACAACCAATCTCGGGTTGGCTTGGGTTACTGGACAAACTCTTCATCTTGCCAAAAAAAACCTTCCAGAAACAAGATCCAGACAAAGAGTTGCAATATAGTGTCCTTCGAACCTGTATCCGAAGAAGAAGCCTTAACTGGTACTAAGTCTTGAAAATCTTACCTAAGAGATTATTCAGAAGGTCAAGAAAACCATGTTCTAGCTTTGGAGGCTCCTCAAGCATCATCTTCTCCTGCTGTCAATGTTCCATCAGCTTCATCACCTCCAGTAGAACCCACTCTTCCCAAACTGACGACAACCGACAAAGGGAAACAATATGTCCGTTTTGATAAAGTATTGAAGAAGCCTCCAACTTTGGGACTCGAGAAGCCGTATAACTTTGATATACTGGCTCAGCTGGCTAGTACCCCGGCAAGATTGTCAATTTTTGAGCTACTCCGTCTTTCGAAGAAAACTCGAAAAACGTTGAGTGAAGCTTTGATGCAAGATGATACTTGTCTAACATTCCTCAAGAAGCCAGAAGAAGTGCCTATAACATGCCTTCATTGTCATAGTGTGATGGAACTGATACCCAATATCACCTTCACACAAGATGATATGCTGTTGGAAGATAATCGTCAGGACCGACCCCTCTACTTCACGGGATATGTCAATACCATGAAGGTTGATCGTATTTTGATCGATCCTGAGTCTGCACTTAGCATCATACTAAAGACTCTACTAGATGCATTAAAGATTCTTTAACACAATCTTTGAACAACCATCACGACAATCTTAGGATTCAATTCTGGAAGAAGTGAACCTCTGGGAAAGATTCGTCTGGAGATTCAAATAGGCAATCCTCGTACAAAGGTTACTTTCAACGTTATCGATAATCATGGCTCTTATAATGCTTTGCTGGGAAGACCCTTTCTGCATGAGCATAACATTGTACCATCCACTCTTCATCAATGCTTCAAATATGTAGATGTCAATGGAGAGGTTTAGAAGGAAGTAGCTGACTTAAATTCTTTCAGGGGCATTGAAGCGTATTGTACTTAATCTCGGATGTACAAGGAAGAGTTCATGAAGGTTGTATTGGCGATGGATAGTGAGGAGGATCAGAAAGATACTTCAAAAGATGTTCTCATGATCCCCGTCAAAGGACGTACTACTTGCCCCTCTTATTCTTAGACGTTGACTATCCATCTTTTCTCTCATAACAAACAGCCTCCTACTGTAGAAAGGGAACAAAAGGAGATCACCCTTCTGAGCCTCTGATTATCGACCTTCGTCGTAACATAACTTCACCTTCTCATTCTCCTCCTCTGGTTATCAACCTGACTAAGCCTTTTGTTAAGGCTAAGAATCCTCCTTCTCATCCTCTGGTTATTAACCTTACCAAGCCTTCTATTAAGGCTAAGAATCATATTCTAAATGATGATGTACAAATCAATAAAATAGCATCTCCTTTACATTATACTGATGTTCTTTATTGTACTAGATGTTATTTAGAAATGTTAGATAACTTCGAACTACTTACTATAGGAGCAGTTCAACTTCTCCAAAACAAAGTATCGCTTGAGCCAATGCAGGACTCCTTCTTCTTAGTTCCTTCCAGGAAGAAAGATGAACTTCCTATACTTTTAGTAAAGGAACAGAACAGAAGATCACGCCCAATGATGAAGAAGAAAATCACGATAACGGAAGACTTCAACTACGTCGTTATAGTCAGCAATCAAAAGATATCATTCAAAAGATGGGCTATAATTTTAAAGCTGGTCTCAATGGCGGTAAAGGAAGGCGAACTCCTATTCGTGTCCCTGCTCCAAAAAGAAAATCACAACAATACTACAGCAAAATAAAGCGTGGACTGGGTTATACTTTACCAATTCCGACTCCAAAAGCCTCCGAATTCGATGTAGAAGAACGATATAACTCTTCTGATTCTGTTTCGTGGGATTCAGACACCAGTATAGGGCATGTCCATCGAGTAACTCTATATTCCAATATGGTAACTGTCGAGTTCTCGGAAGATGATGAAGATTTTGCCGAAGTCTCTGAATCTGATCCTTGGGCACAAAGGATGGATACTCAATGGGAGCTTCGCTTCGAGCAACGTGAGCCACCCATCGAAGATCTGTTGGTTCAAGTCAATATTGGAGATGAAACTTCCCCAAAACTAATATTTGTCAGCAAAAGCCTCCCTGAAGCAGATAAGCAAGAACTGATCTAACTTATTAGGGAATACATCGATGTATTCGCTTGGAGCTATAAAGACATGCCGGGCACTACCAAAATATGTTGCTTTAGCGACGGCCATATTTGTCAACCTTCCGTCGCTAATCCAGATTAGCGACGGATCACAGACGGATATTGGTCCAAAAAATATGTCGGCAATCAGCCCGTCGCTAATAAAGTCCGTCGCTAGGTAGTCGTCAATCGACGGAATAGCGACTGTTTCTCGTTGTTATTATTCGTTGCATTAGCGACGACTTATCGACGGCCTTTCGTCGAATTCAAGTATTAGGTATTAAATTGTAAAGTCTCTTAGCGACGGATAGTCCATCGGTAAACCGTTGTTACTTTGTATCAGAGGTTATCGATCCGTCGCTATTCCGTCGTAAACCGTCGCTAACTAGGGACGGCTTAGCGACAGACTAGTGGCGGATAATCCGTCGACCTAGTTCTGGAAATGTTTGACATTGCCAGAACCATAGCGACGGATAGTCCGTCGGTAAACCGTCGTTACTTTGTATCAGAGGGTATCATTCCGTCGGTATTCCGTCGTTATCCGTCGCTAAATAGGGACAGCTTAGCGATAGACTAGTGGCGGATAGTCCATCGACCGAGTTCTGAAAATGCTCGACATTGCCAGAACCATGGTGACGGATAGTCCGTCGCTAATCCGCCGACCATGGCGACGACTTCCAGACGAAATGTCCGTCGCTACCTTTCTGAGTAACCTTTCAAACCACCAGAACCTTGCCGATGGATGTTCCGTCGACCAACCGTCGCTAACTGGAAAATATTTAGAATTCTCCAGTTAGCGATGGATGTTCCGTCGACCATCCGTCGCTAACTGGAAATATTTGGAATTCTCCAGTTAGCGACGGATATTCCGTCGAAATTTAGTCGGTAACTGAAGTTATCCGTCGCTAACCCGTCACTAGTCCGTCGCTAACTGAGATAATTAAAAAAAAATTGCAGGGCTTTCCCTGTTCACACAATATCCGAACATCGGACCAATATATAATCACAATATACAATCACATAAGACCAATATATAATCCAATATAAATCACATACGAATATAATGCACACCAATTATCCAAAAATTAGATAGACCAATATAAAATAATAATTACCCAAACCAATATAAAATACACAACAATTATCCAGAAATCATGAACTAATATCCATCGTCATCCCGACATTCTGGCAGGCGGATGAGAAAATTCTTGTTTTTCAGCTCTGAACGCGTCCTTGTTCTTTCTCCAAGGATGACTCGCGGGCAGAAATTGACGGTGACAATCAAAAAAAGAAGTTTTTCCTCCAAGCTTAAGGCAGAACGCCTTACTATTTTCCATGCATATCGGACAAGACATGGTGCCGTGAGTACTCCATCCCGACAGCATACCGTATGCGGGAAAATCATTGATTGTCCACATCAGTGAAGCTCTCATCTGAAAGTTCTGTTTCCTGGAAATATCATAGGTCGCGACGCCGATCTCCCACAGCTGTTTCAGCTCATCCACCAACGACTGTAAATATATATCGATGTTCTTCGTCGGATTTTTGGGACCCGATATGATAGCTGTCAAGAACATATAAGGAGTCTTCGTACACATCCATGGTGGCATATTGTAAAGGGTAAGAATGACTGGCCAGCAGGAGTATTGATATTCCGACTGCCCGAAAGGGACGAAGCCATCAGAACATAGCGCCAGATGTACATTTCTAGGCTCTACAACAAAATCTGGATGACACAAATAGAAATATTTTTACGCCTCTCTATCCGAAAGATGTGACAATTCTCCATCGTTCTTTGTGCGTTCTTCGTTGTGCTACGTCATGTATTCTGCTGTATTCTGAGACATATACATCATCTGCAAGTGCTTCGTGATCGACAAGTAATGCATATACTTGTAAGGACATCGTTTTCTAGTTGACTTTCCTTTTCCCCTGACTGGCTTGTAACGATCTGTATTATAGAAGCTACAACTTTCTATGTCCTCGTTCTCCTTGTAGTACAACATGCATCCGTTGCGACAACAATCTATCTTCTCGTACCCCAGTCCCAGTTGTCGGACCATCATCTTCGACTTGTAGAAGTTTTTTGGAAGCTCTTTTGATTCCTTCGGTAACACCTCCTTGATTAGTTGTATAATACGATCATAGCAAGTTTGTGGCAAGTTAAAATCGGACTTTATGTTCAACAACCGCATCGTCACTGACAGTACGGAATGAGGCTCACAACCAGGATATAGAGAAGTTTTTGCATCCTGAAACATATCATAGAACTCCTTCGCCTCGGAATTAGGATCCTCCGGATCAAAATTAGGCCCTGCCGCGTCGTACACCATTTCTCGTGCAAGGTTCTGCAGGTCTCCATAATCAGCAGAGCATTCGTCGTCTTCGATGTCAAAATTCGTTGCAGCATTATCATCAAAAGCATAAGTAGCAGCATTCACAACCTGTCTTTTCGCATATAGTTCACCTTGCGATGACCACAGGCCGTAATTACGTACGAAACCCTTACGGGTCAAATGATCTCTCACAGTCACCACTTTTTTGTAACGTCTATTGCGACAATTACGACATAGACACTTGATTTTGTTACCGTCCATATACTGAGCTTTGCTCATGACATACTTAAGAAACACTTCTACGCCTGCCTGAAAATCTTCACTCACACCTATTCTGCTCTCGTGTTGTCGTTTGTACATCCATGTACGATCAACGAAATAACGATCCATCACAGATTGGATGTAAAAATCTGTATTGTAAGACAAACTAAACAGAATTAGTATATAATCATGTAACTGGTGGATCCGCTGGTATATAGGCCAGATGTACTTAGTATCGACTGCATCAGATTAGTATCGGTCTATAGGTTTGGTATAGGCCGTATCAAATTGGTAGTGGCCTTAGCGAATTGGTAGATATATATCTGATATGTATCGGCCGTGTAGCTAGGATTCGTATTGGCCTTATCGATTCGGTATCGGTCATATCCGATAGGTATCGACCGTATCGGATATGTATCTGCAGTATCAGATTAGCATGGTGGAAGGTTTAGTAACAACTGTACTTGGATTTCTCTCTTCTCGAGCTAGAATACCATTACAAGAGAGTCACGAAAGAGTAAACAAATTTCCTACATATTGATGTTTACGAGAGTGATTGGCCAATTACAGCAACATACATGCTGCATTTTCCATCATGGAAGGAGAGATTGAAAACAATAACATATAGAGTTGTATTTCGGGAGAAGAACTCGTATAAACTCTTTGTTCACAAAATAAGCTATAGAGAATACAGAACAAGTATCGAGTTCATAACCTACTTCGCAAGAGAAGTATCTTAATGTTCTCAGTTATCTCAGGCTGATCTGACATAAAACAGTAAGATACTTCTCTTGTGAAGTAGATTATGAACTCGATACTTGTTCTATATTCTCTATAGCTTGCTTTGTGAAAAAGAGTTTATAGGAGTTCGTCTTCTTCCGAAATACAACTCTGTATGTTATTGCCTTCAATCTCTCCTTTCATGATTCTATGCGGCATGTATGTTACTGTAATTGGCTAATCACTCTCGTAAACATCAATATCTATGAGGTTTTTTACTCTCTCGTGACTCTCTTGCAATGGTATTCTAGCTCGAGAAGAAAAAAATCTAAGTACAGTTGTTACTAAACCTTCCACCATACTAATCTGATACGGCCGATACATATCCGATACGGTCGATACCTATCGGATATGGCCGATACCGAATCGATAAGGCCAATACGAATCCTAGCTATACGGCCGATACATATCGGATAGGATGATACCAATTTGCTAAGGTCAATACCATCCGATACGACCTATACCAAACCGATATACCGATACTAATCTGCTACGATCGATACTAAGTACATACGGTCGAGAAGGTGGATCCGCTATCGATAGTTCGATACCGATACCGATAGTCCGATACCGATAGTTCGATACCGGAAAAAATTCGACGCTAAATAGGCGTAGCTAAATATTCGACGGTAATCATCGGTGATTTGTCGAAAGTCCGTCGCTAATTTCGACGAAAAAAATTCGTCGCTAAATAGCCGTAGCTAAAAATCCATTGTTAAAATAAAAATCCTTCACTAACATATACATACAACTCATATAGCCATAGCCTATAACACAACTCATATGGCCATAGCCATTAACACACAACCACTACCTACATATATCATATATGCATACATACATACCGATACCGATAGTGCGATGCCGATAGTTCGATACCGATACCGATAGTCCGATAGTCCGCTATCGATACTTCGATACCGATACCGATAGTTTGATACCGATACCGATAGTCCGATAGTCCGATACCGATAGTCTGATAGTCCGCTACAGATAGTTCGATAACGATACCGATAGTTCGATACCGATACCGAGTTCTGGATACCGATACCGATAGTCCGATACCGATAATTCGATACCGGAAAAAATTCGACGCTAAATAGCCGTGGCTAAATATTCGACGGTAATCCGTCGGTAATCCTATACCAATACAACACTAGGGGTAATAGATACATACAACTCATATGGCACATCTACACCAGCTAGTATAGGACACATAGCCTATAACCAAAACACATAGTTATGTGACAAGCCACACATCTATGTCACATAGCTAGCACCCAAAACCAATGTACGTGCTACACAAGCACATAAACACAATCTGCATATAAATATATATAAATGATAGCTATATATAAATAGACATATATATATATATATATATATATATATATATATATATTTATATATATATATATATATATATATATATATATATATATATATATATATAGAGGGAAGAGGGAACAAATGTGAGTGAAAGAGTGAAAGGGGCTGGACAGTGTTATCTCAGGGTTGTGTGTGTGTGTGTGTTGCAGTAAAGTGTGAAAGAGAGGGAGTGAGTGTCAACATACAATGTATAGGTGTGTGTGTGTGATGTATAGATGTGAGTTTGACAGATCATTAGGATGTGTATGTGTGTGTATTGATGTTCACAAGGGTAAAAACCCCGCAGCCCCTGCCACCCACCGTAGCCCCTGCCGGCAGCCCCCGCCGCCCCCGCAGCCCCCGCCACCCACAACCCCCCGCCACCCCCTACCCCCCGCCACCCACAAGCCCCACGCCGCCCCTCGTAGCCTCGCCACCCACAACCCCTCGCCGCCCCTCCACCCCCCGCTGCCCCCCCGTCCCACACTCCCTGCCCCGACCAGCTTCCCCCCACGCCACCCACAACCCCCGCAGCCCCCGCCACCCACAACCCCCCACCGTCCCCCGCCACCCACAACCCCCCGCTGCCCCCTGCAGCCCCGCCACCAACAACCCCTCGCCGCCCCCCTAATCCACCGTCGCCCCCCACCCCCCGCCTCCCCCACCGCCCCCAGCCTCCGACGCCCTCGCCGCCCCCGCAGTGACCGCCGCCCCTGCAGCCCCCGACACCCCCGCTGCCCAACTGACCACCGCGAGAGAGAGAGAGAAAGAGAGAGAGAAAGAAAGAGAGGAGAGAGAGTGAAATTTGGGGGGAATGAAAAGTTTTTCCCGTCGTTTCAATTTAAGTCTGGGGCGTATATTTAGCGACGGACTAGCGACGAATTATATCCGTCGCTCCGCCGACGCTATATTGGAAAACTAGCGACGGCCTATCTGTCGCTACGTAGTCGACAATTTGTCCCGCCACGTCTTCCAACATTTTCTGCCAAATAGTCAACAACATAGCGACGGATATAAATCCGTCGCTATATCTCCGACGCCTTAGCGACGGACTGGCGACCTTTTCTCACCCTAAAAATAAAAATAAAAAATTATCGGTTTATCATCGGTACGTCGTCGGTGATTTGTCGCAAATTCGTCGCTAATTACGACAAAAATAATCCGTCGCTAAACAGCCGTCGCTAATTGACTGTATTTTTGTAATGGGGATTGGATCCTCAGATCGCTACCCATAAGCTCAACTTTCTGCCGAATGCGAAGCCAGTCAAGCATCAACTGTGTCGATTTCGACCTGACATGATGGATGCCATAGAAGCTAAAATCAAGAAGCTTATTGCCTGTGGCTTGATAAGAGAAGAACAACATCTGGACTGGGTAGCTAATGTTGTCCCAGTTTTGAAGAAAATATGGAAAGTCCGAGTCTGCATCGACTTCAGAGACCTTAATGAAGCTTGTCCCAAAGACGAATATTCTCTTCCTATCACTGATGTCATGATCGACAATACTTGCAGATTTGAACGTATATCTTTTATGGATGGATTCTCAGGATATAATCAAATCAAGATGCATCTGGAAGATGAGAAACATATATCTTTTCGTATTCCTCTTGGAGTTTATTGCTATACAGTCATACTGTTTGGTCTCAAAAATGCTGGTGCAACTTATCAGTGGGCCATGTGTACTATCTTTCGTGATCATTTGCGAAAGACGGTTGAATGCTATGTACAAAATATTGCTGTCAAAAGTCGTCTTAAGGAAGACCACATTCAAGACTTGAGAACTATATTCGATTTAATACGCTGACATCAACTTAAGATGAATCCCACCAAGTCATTCCTGGGAGTCTCTAGTGGCAAATTTCTCGGATTTGTCATTACCTCTAAAGGTATATACGTTGATCCCGAGAAAATCAAAGCCATTCAAGAGATGCGTCCTCCACACAACCTAAAAAAGCTACGAGGATTCTAGGAACGGCTTGCGTACATCAGGAGATTCATCTCAAATCTCTCTAGACATTGTAGACCGTTCACTCAACTCATGAAGAAAGGTGTGTCTTTTATTTGGACTGAAGAATGTCAACAAGCATTTGAATACATAAAGCGGTACTTGATGAACCCTCCAGTTCTGGTGCCCCCAGTCTCAGGAATACCCTTCCTGATGTATGTTCGAGCAATGGACCATTCAGCTCAGAAGAATAAAGAAGGTCATGAACAGGCTATCTATTATCTTAGCCATACAATGATTAGAGCTGAACATTGATACCCCCCAGTGGAAAAAGAATGTCTAACTTTGATGTTTGCTTTCAAAACACGAGATATTATATCATTGGCCAAACTATTCATGTTATTTCTAGAGTTAACCCTCTCCTGGTCCTGATGAAGAAGCCCAGTACACTCAATTCCAAGCTTGTACTATGGGCTATATTGTTAGCACAATATGATATGGTTTATGTTCCTCAAAAGTCTGTTAAAGGTCAAGCCCTTGCTGACTTTCTGGCAGGTCATCCAGTTCCCGAAACGTCTAAACTCTACGACGAGATTCCAGACGAAACTTTGGAGTCCAACATGATTTCAGAAGAAATTCTTACATGACGTCTATTCTTTGATGGTGCATCCAGAATCGGACCAAAAGGTGCTACTGTTGCTGGAGTTGAAATCGTCATCGTCTCACCAGAAGGGTTAGTTATTTAAAGAGCTTATTCTTTAGATGAGTCTTGTTTCAATAATGTGGCTGAATATAACACTCTGCTCATTAGTCTCCAATTGGGTAAACAATTAGATATTGAGTATCTTGAAGTTTACGAAGATTTTAAACTGATTGTCAACCAAGTTAGAGGTACATACGAAGTTCGACATCAAGATCTGGTCCCATATCAAGATGCAGCGATCAGGATGGCTACTTTATTCAAAGGCTTCTTCATCGAGCATGTACGCTGAGCGTGTAATACAGAGGCTGATGCACTCGCTAATCTTGCAGGAATATTAGCAATTCCCGTAAGAAGGCAGCAAATGATCGTCATCACTAATAGAGAGTTATTTTGCATCGAGAATAACTTAAATATTGAAGTCAACAACTCAAACATGGAATTCAACAATTTGGTTGAAATTTGTATTATCAGTGAAGATTGGAGGACTCGTTTCATAGACTTCATGGTCTATGATATCTTACCCGAAGATCCTAAGGAGGCTACAATAATTCGTCGGCGGTCACTAAGATTCTATTATAATTATGCTACGAAGACACTCTACCGACGAACGTTTGACGACTTACTCTTACGCTGTCTCACAGGAGAGGAAGCAAAACAAATACTTCATGATGGTCATGACGGTATTTGTGGCGCACATCAACCTGGTCCTAAATTACAGGATCGTATTCGCCGTATGGGCTACTATTGGCCCTCAATGGTATCTGATGCAATCGACTATGCAAGGAAGTATCGAGCACGTCAAATCCATGCTGACTTCATCCATCAACCATCAAAATTTCTTTACCTGACCACAGCATCATGGCCCTTTGAAGCTTGGGACATGGATGTCATTGATCCTATTAATCCTCCCTCGTCTGGAGGACATCGGTTCATATTGGTCATAACTGATTATTTCTCAAAGTGGGCCGAATCTATACCTCTAGCTGAGGTCAAGACAAGCAATGTTATCAATTTTATTAAGCATCATGTGATCTACAGATTCGGTGTTCCTTGACGAATCATTAATGATAATGGGCCATAATTTATCAGTCAAAAATTCACTCGATTCTGCGATGACAACAGGATCAATAATATTGCTTCTATAGCTTACAGTCCTACAGCTAACGGGTTGGCAGAAGCATTTAACAAGATCATCATCAAAATCCTCAAAAAGTTTATTTCTACCAACAAACAGAACTGGAGTGAAAAGCTTGGAGAATGTCTGTGGGATTACTATACTACTATACGTACTCCTACAGGCTGCACACCTTTCTCTTTGGTATATAGATGCGAGGCCGTCTTACCATTGGAAATCCAAATCCCTTCCCTAAGGATTGCCATTGCCAATGAACTCACAACCGAAAACAATGATCGTCTGAGACTTCAGGAGCTTGAAGCGCTTGACGAAAAACGGCTCCTAGCTCAACAACATATTGAGTTATACCAAGCTCGTCTATCAAAAGCCTTCAACCATAAAGTCAAAGTCTGAATATTTCAGAAAGGACAACTAGTTCTAACGGTCAGACGTCCTATGACTATGACGCACATGAGCAAAGGCAAATTCGAAGCGAAGTGGGAAGGACCCTACGTTGTAAGCAAAGTTTTCCCTAACGGAGCTTATCAATTGACGGGTATGGATGGTCGAGTCGCCATGATGCCTATTAACGACAAATTTCTCAAGAAATATCATGTTTAAAGACAAAAAGATTTCAACACAGAGAATAAGAATGTAAATAAATTTTTTTATTGCATAATTCAAAACATAAAATCAACGAGGACCAGGGCCCTCCTGATCGAAGACAAATTTTACAAGGAGCTCGAATACATTATTGTTGGATGACACTAATAATTCTTATGCAGCTTTCCTCAGAGCTTCTTCCTCGACAGTACTCCCAGGCTCCACCAGTTTGGCAAGAATGTCCTGCTTCCATCCAAGAACAGCCAAGCTTTCTCCTACTTCTGGCTGGGTAGGTGGCAGAGGCTCGTCGGAAGGAGTGTCGAGGGCGGCTTTGATCTTCATAATGACTTCCGCCTCCTTAGGCATATCTTCTGAAGACATTTACAAATTAAAGAAAAGGGGTGAATAATATTCTCAGAAAAGTTCCACACTATTTATAGATAGAAAGGCCAAATATTCTGTCTCAGGAATCGAAACAACCTTTCCTCAAAAAAGCATGTTCGTTCATTCATCTCCTTTCATCTCGTGAAGAGGTCTTCATTTATTCTCTGTCTCGAGAAATGAAGTGACCTTTCCTCGAAAATGCATACTTATTCACTCATCAATCTTTTTATAGCCTACATTTATTATCGTTTATTTACTTTCTCGTAAATAAAGCTACAGATAATAAATACTCAAAATCTCCGTGGAGTCCATCCAAATCATCAATTCTGTCTTTTGAAACCCATATATTTTAAAAGGTATCTTTTCTTTATGATAAATCCATATTATCACAGATATCATCTTTTTAGACATGATATCCTGTCTTTGAGTCCCAGCTGACTTGAAGATTATCAATAGAAAAATGAATTCACGTCCACATTACCTCTGGATTCTATTTTCTATATCATCATATCAAATCAAGTCATAAAGGAGAGAAAATCATTCTTTATTCTTTCTTTAAAAACATAAATACATCTTAATGGAAATCTATTACATCTCAGATTTTCATTCTAAATATAAAAAATGAAGGTCTATTGCATCTTTGGATCTTCTTGTTGGTGCCAGTTCCTTGTCGACTCAACCTGAAGCAGCGAGCCAGGCAACGAAATCAACTTTGGTCCTCTCTCTCAAAAAGACGAGAGAAGAACGACAGAGTGCAGCAGCTCGAAAAAAGTTGCTGTCAACACAACTGGTGGAGAAAAGACGGCCCTTCGTGAGAAGTAGGAATGAGATCACCCTTGTGATACGATTCCTAGTTCTGTGTCTCCACCATCCAACTCTCATGTATAAAGGCCCTTTCCACCGTCTTGAGGAAGCCCTTTTAAACATGAAGAGTTCTGAGCTCTCTGATGTGCGTGTCAAAGTGGTTCAACTTCATAGCATCCAAGATCACCGATACCAGTTCTGGGAATTTTTGTCAGTTGATCCCCTACAAACATCAGAAAGAAGAATAGAATACAGTAAATGTTCTTTTCTTCTCGTAACTATTTATATGCAATTGAAGATGAAACGTTATGCGCGTCCATAGGCGTATATTTCAGGAAGAAATGCCACGTGTTGTTCGGAAGTCGATGCTGTCAGAATCGAAAAAGTGCAGGATATATTAAGACAGTTACACAACAAAGCTCACATATGCCCAAAATCGAGACGTCTCAACACAGTTACGCGACAAAAGTTCAAATGTGCCAGGATCTATAAAGTTAAACTATTTTTCATTTCATAATAAAAAGAAAAAAGAGACAGACACTACAAGGCACTATGGCCATTATATAAAAATGACGATCTCATGTCACGTTATTTCTTCTTCCCACCATCAGCCTGACGCAAAGCAGCGCTCAACTCCTCTATATTGTGGATCTACGAGCGATACATCAGACGGAGGAATCCTTCCCTCTGTTCCAGTGCGCCATGATCTTCGAAAGACGATGGCCCACCTTGGGAACGAACGAAGACTGTTGGGGTCAGGCCAAAGCAGTTTAGGAAGTTCTCCGCCCTCAGGGACGGGTCGGCTTCCAGCAGATATGTCGTAGGCGCAGAATTCGACTTCTCTTTAGAAGCCTCGCCATCAACAGTAAGGTTCGCCTTCTTTTTTATGCTTTCCTTGTGTACCATGAGAATGAATGAGGAGGAAGGATTGCAATCACATGCCTATATATACAGTGAAGGTCGACTCCCGTCGACGCTTCGTCTTCCCAGTAAATGGGCGCGTAACACTTAACGAAGGAGAAAAGAAAAAGATGTTTCGAAAAGGAGCGCCCCATAAATAGGTTCTTCGTTGGGAATGAACCGAGTTTTTAATACTCTGTTCAGTCAGGTTGCGCGACACTCACATTGCAAGGCAATCAGCTTGCACGACTATCAGGTTGCGCATCAATCATGTTGTGCCGCATCTTGTCGTGCAGCGCGTCAAAATTGTGCCCAAAATATAGCACAAATTTTGAAGCATCGTACAACATGGGTCAACAGCAACCAAATCCTAAAAAGGGAGGTGAAAGTTATGAGTTGCGCCCTACTCTAAAAAGAGTGGGTGCACGACGTTAGGAGCCGACCAAACCCTAAATAGGGTTGTCGATGATCGGGTCTATGATCAAGTGCTTACCTTCTATGGTCGGGTTGGCCATCTCTCGGCATGATGAGGGTAGAGCTCGCGTGGATGGCTCGGCCACAGTCTTTCCTTTCTCAACAGCGGAGTGCTTGGGTGCCATTCCTGTCGGTCGAAGCCCTCAAAGATCGAGAAAAGGAGAAAAAGATAAGGTTTCTCGCAAGCAATCCCAAATGATGTGAAGAATGAAAAACTCCAAAAGGGGGTACGGCTATTTATAGCCCAAATAGTTACGCAAATCTATGCTAAAGAATCGGGCTCGAGTTGACTGCCGTAACCCAGACAAAACTAGCATGATTCAAAGTATTTCAAAACCTTGAAGTATTTTTAAGTTTCAAAAACTTTGAAGGGGATCTTGTAGAGGCTAAAAATTAAGCTGTGCCACACATTAAAGTGTGTGATCATCAGGTGGCGCCAAATCATTATGTTGTGCCAGACCATTAAGTTGTACAATATCAGGTTGCGCCAACATCAGGTTGCGCAGGCGACAGGTTGTATGAGTGCCACGTGGCGTACTTCTTCAAAAAGCTGTAGTAGAATCATCATTGCCTGACAACTGACAGCACGTATATCAAGGAAAATTCGTTCGAATTTTGTGCAACGTGGCGCTCGAAAAGATTTTGTCAGCATGTAATTAATGATGACAGTTGGTTCGCACAAGTCATTGTGTGGCACAGGAATTAATCAGTACAGCACAGATGACCCAGTCAAAAGCCCCAGTTGTTGAGTTGCGCCCATACGCAACCTGCTAGTTGGTGCCACATGATCAACTTCTATTTAGAAGTAGGGTGACATTGTGCGCAAGCCACCAACTTTGCAGAGCGTGCCCACTATACTGCCCACGACCACGTGCATCTCATTCAAACGATGCCATGCGTCCACAGCAGTTGGTGCAACCCCTCGCGCAAGTTGTTACATTGTGCCTGTACGCGACCTGATGAAGCATATGCAAGGTGATCGAACAGTATCCAGAGCAGGATGATGTGGCATACAAGCCACTAACTTCGCAGAATGTGCCCACTACATTGCCCACGACCACGCGTATCTCAATCAACCGATGCCACGTGTCCATAGCAGTTAGCACAACCACTCGCGCAAGTGAACATGAGGCGCACAATCTGAAGTGCACGTAACCCAGAATATACTACAAGAAAAAGCTTCTTTTATGGCAACGACTTACGACAAGATAAAATGTTGCCATATAATACAGTCATAATACGGCAACCTTAAAATTGCCTCAGAAGACAAGATCCTTTTTGGCAACAATTAATATTGTCTATAATTGTCAAATCTTATATGGCAACAAAAATGGATGCCATATTTGATGGGGTCGTTTATGGCAATAATAACGCATCCCATATTTGATTGGGATATATTATGGCAAGTTATATTTTGCCATAATATATTACGCTTAAATATGGCAATATTTTACATGGCCGTAAAATAATTAGTTTATGGGTTGCCATAAAATAAATAATATATTTCAATTTCATGTCAATTTTTTTATTTATGTAATAAATTTATGCATATAAATATAATTCAGAATTATTTGTCTATTTATGGCAACTTATGTGGGGTTTAATGGGTTAAAATTTATTTGTATATTCAGGAAAACTTATATGGAAATATAAAATATTGGCTGTGTCTATACATAAGGCCAAAAGACCGGGAACATGAAATATTTCCCTCCTTTCTTCTTTTGCTAAATCTCAAATCCCTATTCTCTCTCAAATCTCTTTATCTTGCTCGGGTTCTCTTCCGCTCCTTCAACCTCTCTCTTTCGCTCCGCTCCTTCAACCTCTCTCTTTCGCTCCTTCAACCTAGGTATTTTTAACCTCTGTTTCTATCTTATTTCTTTGATTTCTAGATTTTTTAGGAGCGACACAATTTAGGATTTTGGGTTTTGTAGGTACTCGACCGCATCTACCATCATCAAGTCTGAGTGTTCGACAACCGATCGGTATGGTTCATTTGAATTATTGTTTTATTTTGTGTTCTAGTGATGGATAAGGAGAAGTTTAGGGTTAATAAATGCTTTTGATTAAATGTGTCTGTGCTTGGTTTTGTAGAAGTGTTTGATTAAATGTGTCTGTGCATTTTGTCTGTATTGACTCACAATTTCGGAAACTAGAACAGAGTCAGATTTTAAAAAGTATGGAGAACGTTATGTTAGTAGTCATTACTAGATTATATACACCCTTGCAACACATTGTACCATAATCATCACTAATGGTATCCTCTGGTTTCATTTGACAATATCTGGTTCATTATTTTCCTGTTTCTTGAGTAGTTGATGTGCGACACTCATCCATCCACATATATTGCACTTTTATTAAATCTGGAAACACTTCACTTCTTCCAATATGTTGCTATGTTGCTACATCCAATATATGTGTTCTGCCATGAGTGGCTTGGTTTTTATAGTATCCTTGATAGAGTTTTTGGTATCTGTTGAATAAACATAGTTCGAAATTGTTCATTAACATATAGCCAATCGTTTGCACCAAGTAGTAAGAGTAGTTATAGTATGAATGCCATACAAAATTGTAGCTGGTTCTAGTTAATTTCTTTCCATATCCTTAATTAGCACAACTAATTAAAGTTGCTGCATAGTTTATGGGGTTTCAAGCTTATTACTACTTTGAGTTGGCTAAATGTTGTTATTTCAAATCAAATACCATGATTGAGTCGTAAACCTTTACCAACTTTGGGACAAGTATAGACAGTAAATTGTCATAGTATCTATCAAATTGACTACTAAATATGATAAAATATTGCCATTATGCTGCTTCTCCATATGCTATTGTAGGTTTTTTCCAACCATATATTTTAGTTTATGTTGCTTACTTACAATGCTACATTTCTTATTGGATGGCTATTTAAAATTTGTAACTTCAATGATCCAATTTATAATTGGGTTTTTTTTTGTCAAATGTTTATTTTTCAGTCAAGTGCATTTTTATTGGGCTATCTAAAAACTGTAACTTTAGTTGCAAGACTCCATTTTTGTGATGTCATTGGTAATTGGTTTTATAAATTTGTCTCATTCTCTATTATTTTATAAGTTTGTCTTCTTCTTTATATATTTATCTACTTTTTTTTATCTCTAAATCTTTTTTATTTTTCAAATGTACTTTATTTAGTGCAGAATGGACAAGAATTGGATTCAGTTTCGTAGAGGAACGATGGAATATGATAGGAGAATATTAAAATTTCCTGATGATGCATTTTCATGCCCATGGGTAATAGATAAGATTAAATGTCCTTGTCGAAAATGTAACAATGGGTATGATCATACAAGGAAGATGGTTGAACTACAAGTGAAGCTTTTAGGCGAGTTGTTGGTCAGGCCATGCTAAAGGCTATGGTTGTGGTCCGAAGGGGGCTACCACTGGAACAAAGAGAAGCTTTCAAGAGCGTGAGGAACAACTCACTAGAGAACGTGATGAGCTTATGAGTAGGGTGGCTCACATGGAAGATACATTTGATGCTTGTGTTGATGCTCGGGTGCAGGCTGCTGTCCAGGAAATCATGAAAAAATTCTCTGGATCACCTATAGTTTCTGAGGAATCCACTTCGAATGTATGTTTAAATTTCTGAAGTTAGTTAAATAAATATTATCTACCATGAATGATATATACTATTTAATAATTTAAATTTAGTTAATTTTTTCTTCTAATTTTTATTATGCAGGTTAATTTATAAAAAGTTTTTTGGTGATATATATGAAGACATAAAAGGTATTATCCACTACTCTCGTATGTTATCAGTTTGTCTATTGCACATTTTCACCTATTTTTCTTAAATTCTTCATATAAGTGGTGGGAGCAATATTTTGTGAATATTTTGTTGTTTATAAACTAATTTCATTGTTTATCCATACCAGGTTACACAAAGATTGTCGAGCTATCAATTGGTGCGCCACAAGTGTCATTGGAATCTTTTTAGACATGTTAATATGGAGGTAGCAAGGAGACAACAACTTTAATTTTAAGTTGGGAGTGTTAAGTGCCTATTTTAATTTTGAACCTCATATAGGAATTGTGTTGTCAAGTACCTATTTAAATTTTGAACCTCGTATAAAATAGAATTGTGTTTCAGAATGTTGAATATGATAAATGTGGATTCTTCATTCTTGTTGAAGTTGGTTTTATGTAATTTGAATGATGTGGTAATGAAACAACCAATTAATTTAGAGTAAATTTTAATCTGAAGTTTACAAATTAGACTTTATTTTATTCAATTTTTGGTTAATGATCTATTTAAATTTTGGCAATTGAAATTTAGGTGATATTTCAAATATGTGGCATCTATTAATTGTCACATTTTGTCAATCAAGGCAATAAATAGTCAAAAATAATTTGTCAAATACGGCAATAGGCAGACACCTCATGTTCTCAAACATGGCAACAAAGAGGTGCCTTGCATACTCAATTGTGGCAACAAAGAATTGCCATATGGAATTACAATTACGACAATAATATAATGCCATATAAGGCTGCTACTTTACGGCAACAAAATATTGCCATTAAAGTAAATAAAATATTTGACAACATAATCTTGCCATTTATGGATTTATAATGTACGACAATAATATATTGCCATATATTATTCAAAATTACGGCAACTAAACATTGCCATTAATAATAATTTTCAGAGGCAACAAAAAGATTTCTTATAAGGCAACAATTAATTGCCGTAAATTAGTTACTTTATACGGTAATAACTTAAAGATGCCGTAAATAAGCAATACTGACGCAACCTTTTACGGCACAGTACGACAACGTCAAATTGTTGCCGTATTTGTGTTTATGTGGCAACATTTGGTTTTTTAACGACATTTTAAGGTTGCCGTATAATGGATTATTTCTAGTAGTGATAACTGCTAAACAGTTATTTCAAGAACTCTATAAATAGAGTTTCAAATCAATCTCAAGGCATCACGATTGATCATAATCTCCTGCTAAAGTGTTGTTGCATCCTCCAGAGGCTCGTGTCTTTGATATCACATCATCCAAGGGATAAAGTGATCGTCTTCTGATCAGATTCCTACTGTTGTACTTTTCCAAAAATCATTTGTACTCTTGTACTCTTTTTAGTTTGTAATAAAACTTTTTGTTTTTGCAAACAAGATTGTCAGGAGGCTGCTCAGACGATTATACTAAAGTACAAATCTTAGGAGTTCGAACACTCAGCAATATGTAATTCTTTCAACAATTCTCCACAGAAGCCAGTTTAAAGTGTATTAATACCTTCACAGACGATTTCTCGAAGTAGTCGTATCGGAAGATGGAGCGTTCGAGAAGTTTACGGACTTTAGGGCTGATGCTGAACGTCTAGCCGGTCGACAACTCACGAGACTCATAAGTGGTTGAGATGGAAGAGTATTTTTTACTTGGATTCACATCATTCTGTAATGAATTTGGAATTGGCTATAAAACGACTACTTTGTAGTCTCTTTATATGCTCAGGATTAATCAAGGCAGAGAGTATTGTTTTTTTGGATTCGCATCGTTCTGATATGAACATGGAATTGGCTATGAAATAACTGCTATGTACTATCTCTAATCCAAAGGAGTTTCAAAGAGGAAGATCATAACACTGTCAGAGATGATGATATCTACACTACGTATCTTTCAATATGCTTCTGGGATAGATTGTTTATACGGCTATGTTTATTGCTGAATAAAGTAACATTGTATATCTGACTATGATTGTTATTAACACTGGTTCAAGGTCTAACTTGAATGTAATTCAAGTGTGGGAGTTTCTGGTGCACGTAAAGCTTTCAGATATCAAGATTCATAAGCCAGGGATGAAGACCAAGAAGACAGTATTCTGGATAAGTTGTTGAAAACTACGTTCGGAGATCCTTTGATATTATATCATCCATATCATTGAGTCCGCAACACGGAATTCTTTGAAGGTGGGTTTGCTAGGGACAAGAATATTTTTCTCGCAGATGTTCCAGAGAATATTATTGGTACCGAAGAAGTAAGTACTTCAAAAGAAGGAGTTAACCAGGGGAAGGTTGTCGTAGATGAGGCAACGCTTGAACCAGTATTCACTGAGCTGTTAGCAAAGCGAGTAAGAAGAGCCAAAATATTTTAGAGATAACCTTATCATCCATCACATGAAGGATGATGAGGTAGTAAAGTCCAGAGATACGATCTTATGGAGGATAGAGTCAATGATAAGATTGACTGCATAACATCCAATTATAGTTGGGTGTTGGTGAATCTTCCTGAAGAAGCTAACCCATCGAATCTTCTATATAAAGAAGAAGGAAAAGGACCAAGGAACTGTTGATAAAGTTCGAGGCTACACTGATAGCCAGATGAGTTTTATCAGAATAGGAGATTGATGAGTTTGACACATATGCTCCAGTAGCTAAGGTGTAAATTGTCGGGATGATGATGTCCAGGACTTCTTTTTATAAAGTTGATTCTTTATCAGATGAATGTCAAGACAATGTTTCTAGATAGAGATATGACAACATGGATTCTCACGCAACAGTCAGATGGATTTTTTATTCATGGTCTTGAAGGCAAAGTCTACAGGATTGGTAAAATCCATATACGGCCTAATGCAAGCTCCCAATCTGTGGCATCAGAATATTGACCTAGTCAATAGGTCAAATGGCTACAGGATCAGCGGGACTTATATGTGTAATTACACGAAGTTTGCTGATTATAGAGGAGTTATCGTTTGCCTCTATATAGACGATATACTGATGTGTCACTAGAACAAAGATGTTCCTCACATCTAGATTCTGTATAAAGGACATGGGAGATGTGGATGTCATCCTGGGGATTGAAATAATTCGGACGAGAATTGAGCTTGCTCTGTCACAAGCTGTGAAGAAAGATTCCAGGGATATCAGGATCTTCGAGGGATATCAGAATCTTCCAGGCATCAATACTCCTTGCAGGTGTGATCAAAAGCTGATGTCAGATTCTGAAGAAGCGTCATCTACTCAAGCATTATCTAAAGTTTGATATAGGATACAAGTACCACCAGGCCTAATATAACTTTTGCTATAGGCATGTCGGGTCAGTTTATGAGCAATCAAAGTGTTGATTTTTTTGAAAGTAGTGAAGAGAGTAATGGAATATCTCTCAGGGACTCAGAATAATGTACTACAGCGGTTACCCTGCATGGTAGAAAGCTTTAATGATGCCAGTTGGTGCTCAATGATGCCAGTTGGTGCTCAGAATGAGAGAAAAAAGAGGTTACATCTTCTACATGGGTAGTGCTGCTATATCGAAAAAGTTGAAGAATCAGATCCATGGATAGTACTTCTATATCGAGGAAGTCGAAGAAGCAGACCATTCTCTTACTATGGATTA
The DNA here is from genome assembly GCA_029216955.1 of Iris pallida. Lineage (NCBI taxonomy): Eukaryota > Viridiplantae > Streptophyta > Magnoliopsida > Asparagales > Iridaceae > Iris > Iris pallida. The sequence goes on from JANAVB010025200.1 coordinate 7,031,348, forward strand.
TGTGTTCTGTCAGCTACAGCAGATAAAGCAAAATTGCTTCGGGTATGAAGCAGAATAGCTTCGAAAGCTCAGAAACAATCTTTTTGTGGTTGTCACACAAATCTGGGCGATGTCGATGTATTGCGACAGCCAAACCTGACCATTCTGTGGTTGGTACAAAAATTTGGTTGATGCCGATGTAAACTATGTGGCCAAAGCAGTGACATCTGATAATCTCTTTAATGGCAAGAAGATGACTGTGTAACTAGGGCACATGGCACTGAATGAGCGCATCAAGCATAGATCATTATAGTGGTTGGTGTTTTGAGTTAGAAAAATCTGACGGATTCGTTCACTAAGGCCTCAATGACCAGCTAGTCGAAGACTGACAAGAAAATTGGCTTTACGGACCTCTAATATTATGTCTCTGCAATCCTACCATAAAGTTTTATGCTGATTGGTTTAAAGAAAATTATACCAGGCATCTTGCTTTTGGTTCGATAGAGGACCATTGACTGGAAGAATATCAGAACGGAGGATAGTCCTTTGAGACATTGAGGGGTTACGGACCCAGAACCACCTTTGTCTATAATTTGTTCTTTGTATAGAACAAGTCAGGTTGGAGGATGGCTTAAACGCCTTAATGAGTTCTTGGGCATTTTGAATATCCGATGTGCTTTAAATGAAGCACGGGTAGCACAGTATTATAAATGAGTGTAGTACTCCATGCTACAGTAGGGTGACACCACCAAGACGTACCTCATAAGGGTAAAGCCCCGGCTTTGGGCAATGTCACAGCGGCGTAGCACCCGTACATTGGCAAATGGTCTAATTCTATAGAGTAACGAGTGGTAAGCACCACTATAAATAGGTGAGAGCTCATGTTACCGTGGTGTGACACCACCAAGAGGTACCTAGAAAGGGTAAAGCCTCGACTTTACGAACCATGTCACTGCGGCATAACACCGCAAGCAAGTGAAAGGCTTCATGCTGGATAGGTTGGCACTAAAAAGAGGCTGGGTCCTCTTGCTACAGTGGTATGACACCATGATGAGGTATAGCCTCGGCTTTTGGGTCATGTCATAGTGACGTAGAACCGCAAGGAAGCAAAAGGCTTCATGCCAAGACTCTTTAAAAGAACTCACCTAGAGTGTACGAAAAGAGATATAGGTAGTCTCTTGAGGGTAAGCTTGTAGAAACCTAATATACATACACCGAAGCCAGGAGAGCATAGGGTCTTTAATGTACAACCAGAAGCACAGCTGATGTCATTGTGTTGGTGGAGGAAATTACAGCTATGGTGTATAAATAAAGGCTTAGTTCATTCTTGTATCATAACATTGTTTGAACTATGCGGGAAGATTCAAAATAATTTTTTGCATGTTTTGAGGTGTGCATATGAGGTGTGGTAGGGCACATATGGGTGCCATATGGGGATGTTTTCTTAGAAGGAAAAATGATTAACTCTAACAAGGAAGCATGTTGCTTTTTGTCGTTCGGACTCGAACATGGGCTCAAGGATGCTTCATGCATGCACGGGCGTGTATGGGAGGTAGGTGTGGACTGGCACACGACTATGCTGATTGTGGTATGGTCTAAAATATCAAACTATATTTTTGAGTATTGGTACTTTAGTCCCACGTCGAATAGAAGAAAAAGTGAGGTCTCATTCCACTCTATATATAGAGCCCCTGGTCTCCTTTGTATGATGCACCAAATAAGAAAGTAAAGGGATCTCGTTGAGTCCAAGGAGCCCGTTTAAGTCACAAAAAGTTAACTAGCGAGCATTTAATAGGTTCTTCGAGAACTTGCTGGTTCCTGGAAGTGGATCGTATAAAGGAGAATCTTGCTTTGAGCAACGATAATTTTCATCATCCCAGCAGGGCGGTTGAAATCTCCTCTTTCTTTCATTTTTCTTTTTTTTTCCTTTCTTCTTCTTGGTTGGCTGCAGGTTCTTCAGGAGAGCAAACTCGTTTGTAGGAATCTCCAAAGTCCTAACTTCAGGAAATTAGGAGAGTAAAATAATTTGCAAGAGATCTCCGAAATCCTGCATAATAAGAACAAAGAAAATTTATTTGCAAAAGGTCTCTACTTCTGATCGTTGCTAAATCAGAATTGAGAGCAAATTTATTTGCAAGTGGTCTTAATATTCTGATCGTTCCTCCATCTAGATCTATTTTGGGAAAAATAATCCCAAAGGTGGAGAGTATCATTTTTTTTACTATAACCTTTGCCTACTATTCTTTTCGTGCATTAAATCATAGATTTGTAGGAATAGCTTCCGACTTTCTTTTGAGCACCTATCGATTCTTTACGGTCCTTTTGTCCTTTGGCAACTACACCAGCTAATAAATGTGATTGGTATTTATAAAATGTCATATCCGCCAATAATTCATGTGTCCACTCTTATATATTCGTGTCTTCTACTGTCTCTATAAAATAATTGGGTTCTTTTTCGTTAGTCAATGACACATACTCACTAGTCAGTACCTCTTCGATAGTTGACGTTCCCTAGATTCTCTCATCACAAAAAACTATAGTGTTGGCTGTTGACCGTATATAAACTTTTTACCTCCAAGAACTATCCTTGCATGCTCATTCGTTGAAGATTTTCTTGATCATCATCAGCAGGCTGATAATCAAGGTTAGGAGCATCTTCAACTATCGGCTCATATTGTCTGGCTCATCTGCAGTAATAGAGGGAACTGGCTCGATCTCGACCAATCCTGTATGGTCAAAAAATATTTTGAACTCTCAGATGTCATCCTCAACAAACACAACATCGTGGCTTCTCAGGATCTTCTTCCTTAGATCCCATAGTCGAACTCATTATAACTGTAACTGATAAAGCGCACAACCTCATCACTGCCTCTAGATTTGACCTCTCAACCTTATTGTAACACCCAGTTTTCCAAATGAGGGTAATTTTGAACTTTTGTAATTATAATTATTATTTATTGATATTTATATCAAATTATGATTTTTGGTGATTTTTAATCAATTTAAAATTTGTTTTAAGTCATGACTTGTAATTTTGATGTGCTGCTAGTGAAACCCGAGAGACTGTCTGACATAGAGCCTAACCATGTGAATGGGATATTTATTTATCATTTTTAGCCTAGGGATACTTTGGTCATTTTGACTTATTGGAATTATTTGATTAATTATTGGAGTGGTGATTGTTATTTTTGACTTTAACTAGTTGAGACTTTGTAGGCTAACCTAGATATTGACTCTAGCTATGGTGACTTGGTTAGCATGGTGTGACCCTAGTCTAACTTAAGTCAATCCAATTTTAGTTATTTAGAATCTAGTTTCAATAGGAGGAATAATGAATAGGTGCAATGACTTATGACTTAGGAATTTAATTCCATGACTATGCAACTTGGCCCATAGCCCATTAGTGAAACCCTAACCCTAATTCTTTCCTTTATGACCAGCAACATAGGGATCCTCACCCTATTTAAACTCTCATTCCTTTGTTCTTGCCTCTTTTGTGTTATTCCAACTTTTAGAAAGGAAAGGTAAATTTCCATCTTCCCTAATTCATATCAAATCCATTTTAATTCCTTTTTAATTCAAATCTTTTGCAATAGATTCTAATCATCCTTTATTTGATATTCATGGAGAGTGATTTCAGTTTGTGAGCAATTTGGAGGATTTGGCTAGCGACGGAAATCAATCAATTTTGGGACTTTTCTTGGTCATTTGTACCTATTGGTAAAACTCCTTAAATTGTGTTATTATTCTGATTTCTTTGTATCCTAGCCTAGATCTAGGTGTCCCCTAGCTGTCCCTCAAGTTGGTAGGAAATCGTGTCCGTTTGGTGTCCGTATCGGACACGTGTCAATGTGTATGTGCATGTGTTTGTTAAAATGCCTCAAAGGGAAATAAATTGCTATTTTTGAAAAGTGATTAAATGGAAATGTTGTTTTATACATGTTTATTGCATTCGTATCCTACTGAGCATGTTTCCAAAACTTTTCGTGTCCAAAATGGGATACACACGCACGCACGAGGCCACCGTGCGCTGTCCTGCTGCTCGGGGTCGACACAGGACACGACACGGCACGAGACACCACAAAAATTTATGGAGGGGTGCAGAAAATCACTGACATGACACAAACAAAATTTGTAGGAATTTCATCGAGCGGATTGGGAGAAATCCCACCCGCACTGAATTTGTACACACACACACACACGCACAGACACGTCCTGATACGCGTCTCGTACGCGCGACACGCTTCATGTAGTCACGGGGAAGTCACTTGGACACGTTCCCCTATCCTCGGCAAACACGTGTGCACGAGCTCGACACACTTCGAGCTCTGTGTCGAGTCCACGATGACTCGATACGCGTGCACGAGGACTGGGAATTGCTGTTTCTTGAATTATTTTGATTTTGGGTTTGGACACCCTGTGTCCTGATTCTTGGACTCATTGGTGTCCTATTAGACATGTGTGACATGTCCACATGTCTGTACACACTTGACACACCCTCGAACTTGTACATCACTCGACCATAACTCACACATACCACTGCACTTGCTCTATACACACATACTTGACACTAGACACATTCATCTGGACACTTGTATTTGACACTACACTTCTTGACACTATGACACGCATGTGTGATACCTCATGGACACACACACGAGACACTTGCTATGGCACATACAGTTGTATTGCCTTGCCATGATACACTTGACATACTTAGACACATTCATGCCCTTGTTGACGCTCATTAGACACACTCTGACACATCCTATATTGCACTGCACTTGTTGACACTCTCTTGCATTAACACTGGATACTTGCTTCACATAACACCATTTCACTTGACAATCGAGCATGGTTAATGACAGATTGGTGGTGTTCTGTCCCTATTTCTCTTTTGTTCAGTCTGTTATATGAATGCTAACTTCTTATTCAGCCCTTTCACCTAGCTTATCTACCTTGGCCATGTTCAGATATCCCTATAATGGAATATCAGAACATCTATTAATGATTCAGTCACCAATTGATGTTCCTGTCTATTATATTTCAGTTCCCATTTATCCTTGTTCAGACCTATATATGTTATTCAGTTACTCTATGAGTAGATGGTTCAGTCCATGGTTTTATATATATATGTTTGTATCAAATATAGCTTATTAATGTACCAGTTAGTTGATTTTATATATTAGTCATGTAGATACCTTATATTAATCATTTAGGTCTTTGTATCAGTCACAAAGACTTTATGCATCAGATTATTAGGAGTGACAAGTGGTAATAGCAGTAGTAGTAAGGGTTAGGCCTTAGACTAAGAGTATGTGTGCTTGTGTTATGTAGGGAGTTCCACATGAGTGAGGGTGTGAGTATAGTACATGGCTGCAGTAGCCATGTTACCTGCAGGTAATAAATGACCTTGGACCAGGGGTAATGTTAGTAGCAGGTTAGCCTAAGTTTCAGATATGATGGTGTTGTATTAGAGGGGTTTGGGTGTCAAAAATTGTATATTCCAGTTGGGAGTAGTTAGGATGTCTTGAACCCAGCCCCCTTACTTCAGGTATTTGAATGCTCTATCTATGAGTAGCTTGTTGTCCTTTATTCTCCTTATTCCTTTCATATGAAGGTTCAATACTCATAGCACAGGCAGCCTTAGACATACCACAACCTGAACATTGCAGCCCCTTACTAGACCATGGTTATACTCAGTTTCATACATGGGTTGCCCTCATATGTTAGGCAGTGATATTAGATATTATATGTATATGAGGATGTGAGGTTGAGGGATGTGTAGTAGTGTTGGTATTTATAAATATTACTCCTGTCTTGGACTATTATATGTTAGGCCTATTGGTATACCCTATATATATCTATTGGGATATGTTGATACCTTGAGTATATTATATACTTGTGATATTTGGGTTTGTGTGTTTAAATTATAGGTTGAGCCATTGGTGACTTGATAGATAAGGATTGGTGCCTTATGCCCTATACTATTTTATGATTCATAGTTATAGGATTAGGATAAAGTAGATTTCGGCATATACCTAGTTACTTTCTACATGGCCAAATAGTCAACCTTAGACTAATAATCAAGACCAATGTAGACCTAATAGACCAAATGACTTAGTTTGACCTAGTTGACTAGAAAGTTGACCAAAGTTAACCAAGAGTTAACTTTGACCTAGATTGACCTAGAATCCTGTAGATTGCATTGTAAACTTCAATTATTACATATTGAACACATTTTAACCTGTATTGCTCTAAATAGGACATTGTGACTCTAGTTCGGACATCTGTATACATCAGTCGCTCAGGGTATCAGGCGAGTATATTCTTTGATAGTTCTCTCATTTAATTGTCAATTACTGTATGTAACACCCACTTTTCTAAAATAAGGGTACTTTTGAACTTTTGTAAAAGTTTATTATTTAATAATAGAATTTATGATTTATGAGAATTTTTAATTAATTTAATACTATTTAAAATTGGTGAATTATAATTTTGATGTGTTAGCTAGTGAACCCTAGAACTGTTGAGCCTAGAGACTAACCATGACCATATGGACCTAACCATGTGATTAGAATGACTATTTACAATTTTTTAGGCTAAGGGTATTTTGGTCATTTTGTGACTTTTGAATTATTTAGGATTTTGATTAATTGGTGAATTTTAGATTATTTTAATAATATTTAAATTGATGTATTATGATTTTGGTCATTTTTTATATTCTAATATTTTGGGAAAATTTTATAATTTTAATATTGTTTTTTATTGGATTTGTTTAGTCGGGTTTGAGTTTCGTCTCGTTCCGACTTGTATTGTGACCCGGGTAGCTTAAACTCTAGATGGGACCCAATATTAAGTTAAGCATGACCCACAAAACCCAACATTTAAGTTAGTTAGTTAGACTAATTTTTATCATGTTAGAATGGTTAAGTTAGAGACTCAAAACTAGATCCTTTTGACCCCAAACTTGAACCTAGTCTAGACTTAACCATATGAGACTAGAGAGGGGCAATTAGGACATTTCCCATTAGTCCTAATGGACTCTTTATGGCCGCCACCTTTAGGGGAGAATGATTCATTTCATTCATTACAATCTTGTCTCTTTTATTTTTCTTTTGTTCTTTCCTAATTTTCGTCATTACGAAGCCAGAAAGAATAGGCCAAAAAGCAGTCTTGCCCACGCCTTTAGCCAGGAGAGGGTTTTGGAGAAAGGAGAGCCTTCCCTTTGATTTGATCTCCAAATCAAATCATTCCTTCACCAAATATTTCCTCAATCATTTCCATTAACCAAGGGCAGGGTGCTATCAAGGATTGGAAGAGAAGTGCAAGGAGGAGTGTCCACTTTGAGGGATCTTCGTATCGGAGCCGTGTCCTAAAGGATTTCATTGGGATTCTACTCCCAATAGGTAAAATCTATCCTCTAAATCGATTTTCTTTGCATATAAATTAGTTTTGAATCCGTAGAATCCATCCTCATGCATGTGTCCCTTTTAGATTCAAATTTGAGGCCATTTGGAGCTCTCTTGAGGATTTTAGATATGTGTCGTGTGTCCTACTTGATAGATCCCAAATTAGGACATCCCATGTGTATGTATGTATGATAATAGTTTAAATAGATATTTAAATTTAGTTTTAGAATGGTTAGAGAGTGGATTGATCTTAGTTAGGATGGTTAGAATAATTTTTATTTGGAAACCTATGTTAGTATCCAAGTATCTTGGCCTACATGTGTTTCTTTTGTCGAAAACAACTCAAATTCGTCATAATATTCATCCATGTTTTTATTAACTAAAGCAACTTAGAAATGTCATAACTTTTAGCTTAGAACTCCGTTTAATCTTCCTTTTTTTAAAAGAACCGTATCGAAGTTAGCTTTCCAAATATATATTTTAATAAGCCAAATCGTTCTGGAACCTTTTATAAAATTATTTGAGTGTCAGATGTCCAAAAGACAAACGTGTTTCGGTGTTTTCGCAATTTCGGGAGCTTCCGGACACGAAAATACGATCCGTTTGAAGTTTCAGAAAGCCAACATAAAGGGCTACGACATACTTTAATCCTAGAATTTAGTGAAGATCCAATTGGTACATTATTAGTTTTAAGTAGAAGAGTGACTATACGACATAGGCATTTTGTGTAACCTATGAGCCTATGTAGTATGGATATTAAATGAATGTAGAGTATGTAATACATGATATGTTAGATGAATAAAATGGTATATATATGATATGTATCCTCTTTACATTAATGTATATATATGGTTTTATGCAAGCATGTAGGAATGCAATTAATGTAATATATGTAAGCAATGCATAAATGCATGAATGAAAGAATAATATACAATGTATGCATAAAAGTATATAATGAATGCTAGATATGAATGCAAGGTATACATGTAATGATGGATAGGAATGCATAATGTATACATAATGTAATACAATATATAATGATAGCATGTATGGTAATGTAGAATATATGATGCAAGCATGCATATGTCCACTGTTTTCCCTTTTCCTTACATTTTTCCTTCCCTTCCCTTTCCATTTCAGTTTTCTCCCCTTTTTTCCTCTTCTATTTTTACATGTTGTATACAATGTATATAATGTATAGATGCATGTAAGTATATAATATGCATGAATGACATGTATATAATAAAAATAAGTATATGTATGCAACTTAATGATATGTGAATGGATATAATGCCTGAAATGAAGTATGCATGTATATGGGATATGAATGAATGATGTATATATGTGTTAAGGTAATATAATATATGTATTCACATATATTTTGAGTTAAATATATGAGTTTGTATGCATATATTATATGTATGCATGTATGCAGGAATGAATATAATATAATGTAGAGTATGTATATATGAATATAATGTATACAAGTATATAATGTATTCAAATATGTATGTATGTATGCATCTATATATGTATGTATAGGTGCATGAATGAATGCAAGTATGCATATATGATATGTATGTAGGCATGTATGCAATATATGTATGTATACATGATATGTATGTATGCACGTATGCAATGTAAGTATGTATGTATGCTTTTCTATAAACTGAGTTAACCTATAACCTTTTACACACATGCATTCATACACCCTTTGACACTATGTATCCCATGTCACAGACACCTACCTATCACTAAATCTGAGAACATTAACATATATCCTTTCACACACATGCCAAACACACACACACACACACACACACACACACACACACACACACACACACACACACACACACACACACACACACACTTACTTACTTACTCTTTTACCTCTCCTTCTATATATATATATAAATGTATGTGCCTATATATATAGCTTTTCTATATATATCTATGTATATGAATATGTGAATGTGAATAATATATATACATTATATGACTAAGTTTGTGTGTCTTGTTAGTTTATGGTTTAGTTTTGTGCTTGGTTTAGCAAGTAACTTAGGCTATGAGTTATTAGCTATCTTGGATACTTGATTTGCATAGACTAAGTTTGTTTAGACCTAGCATTGACTAACCCAGACTAGTTGACCATTGTTGACCTAACCCTAGCTAGTTTGACCATAGTTGGCCAGAGTTGACTTTGACCTAGATTGACTTAGATTCATGTAGATTGCATTATAATTTTAATTACCATATAAATTGAGCTCTTTATAACCTGTGTTGCTCTAACTAGGACTCTGTGACTCCAGTTGGCCATCTTTTTATATCAGCTGTTCAGGGTATCAAACGAGTACATTCTCTGACCGTTTCATACTTGCTAGGACTATATTCTTGCTCTAGATTATTTTACTTGATGTTGACACGATAGAAATACGGATTAGTACTATATGGATCTTTTCATACGATGTTATCCTCCTCGGGTGCATCGGATACATCATGTCATGTGCGTTTCACTTTCATCATGTATTCCTGTACTTTCACCATTCATGTGCACTCTCGTGATCCATGTACTCTCATGTTCACGGACCCCCATGTTTATATTCATGTGCACATATTTATGGGCCTCCATATAAAATCATGTACAATAACATAACTTGAACGGATCCTTGTATATTGATTAGGGTACGGGAGAGTATAAATAGTCATGTGGACAATTTCCAAAGTAGTGTAGCCATTTACAACCTCTCATGTTTATTATCAAGCCGTTCACATGTCTATCTTGTACTCTAAATCACTAGTTCACTGTAGCTCTTTACTTATAGTAGATATTTCATTACAGTCTTCTCTTTTACTCATGTATACTCTTCAGCGTTTCATGTATCTTACTCTATTGCCTGTATTATATTCTCGTCATGATATGAACTGCGTGAGATGTTTTGTCCTCGCTCCTGTCCTGACTGGACCTGTTAAAATTTTTACAGATAGCTTGGAGGTTACCTGCTAGCCTAGAGGAGACAAAGTAGAGGTTGGAGTAGATGGCTAAAGTTTTTCTTATTTTATTTTCAGTTGTCTTGAATTGTATTTATTTTATGCTTGTTTGAGTTGGTATTGATAACACCGAGATTTATTTCTCTCTGTTGTACTTCTCTTGTGGATTCATAGTTATCTTATCGTGCTACTTCTAGTTTTGGTGATTGAGTTGTATCCTGCTGTGATTGTCCTCCGTATGGAGAGTGTATCATATTGTATTTAGTTTTAATTGTGACCTAGAACAACGTTCTACAGCCGACACTGCGGCGTAGGCTGGACGTACCCACTTCTTGTGCCCTACACCGGGTGCGGGTCGTGATACGTTTTAAGTGGTGGCCCATGCAGGTCGAGATTCGCATTTGTACGAAGTCGTGGTAGTACGACGATTAGTTGTACTGCTGCGCACCTGCGATTAGAGTTAAGGAATATGTGTTAGAATGAGAGGATACTCAATCACTGTTAGGATTTCTTGAGAGATTCCTGGGACGACCCTTGAGAATCTTATTTTAACTTCGATTTGAAATCTCTTTTTCCCTTGATTTGATTCACCCTTACTTCCTGTTATTGAATTTGTTTTTGATGGATTATTGTTGAATTTTGAATCTTGATTTTAGTTGTTGAATTTGAGTAAAATATATATATATATATAATATATATATATATATATATATATATATATATATATATATATATATACATCTTTTTGGAATTAAGGTATAACCTGATAACATACTTGATAAGGACAGTGAGAAAGGTAAAAGTCTACTTTATTTATGGAGTTTAGAATTTATTGCAGTCATATTTGCTAGCATGACAATGACGTAGAGCCTGATTTAGATATACTTATCCTAGTTATGAAATCTTGATTTTCTTGCAGCCAAACCGGGGTGGCGTGGTAAGAATTCTAGATAAAATGACTATAGGGTGTATACCTTCGTTATGGACTCTATTGTTTATTACAGCTAAGCTTACTGGCGTGGCAAAATTCTGACAACATGATTTCAGAAAGACGTGTATGGTATCAGATTTTATCTTAAATGGGTTCATTTCTTTTTAACAGTTGATGAAGAACATATTTTATCATTATTTCTTTCTTGCCATTATTTTTTGTATTACCATTTAAAAAAAATTAAATTGTTCTGATTACATCAATCACCTGTCTCGTATCTAATTCTGTCAGCTATACTTTAAAACCCTTGAATCTCCATATTTTTCACCTTTGAAAGGTCAAGAAGTAACGTAAATCATCTAACTCGGAAAAGACTTGATTGTTATCTTGTGATAATCTTGCTAGGGGTATAATATGATGGACCTTGATATAGGATAGGATAGAGATGCGACTGAAATTGAGGATAAAATCAAGAGATTTATATTATCAATTTAAGAACAATAACACTTAGAGAAATCTTTTGGGTGTGAATAATTCATAGATGTATTTCATAACTGATGAGGATATTCAAGGTCAACTTAGTTTCGAGAACTTGGATAAATTTTAGTTATTGATTCTTGAGACGTTACACTTTAAGGCTATGATGTTAAATTTAGGAATTTAGTAATAGAGAAGAGATTTTAACTATATGCAATGATGATACGAAATTGAATAAGATATTGCATGAAATGGCTAGAAACAGAAAGAACGCAAAGATTTTGAATTATATAAAATATAGAAATTTTATGAAAATTTTAAATTTCAGGAGAATAATATTGAAGGTGTACGTTGAAGGAAATATGAAGGTTGAATTTATAATGAAGAATAAGTTTTGTAAGGCCTAGTGGGTTTAGATTTAAATAATACAAGGAGAGTAAATTGAATAAGTTCAAGGATTACATAAAACTAGATTTAGAGGCTTCGGATCCAATTTAGGACAAGGTGGAAGAATTTAGATTTATGATGATTAAGTGGTCAGTTTTGATTCCTAGTAAGAAGGGTATGCTTCATGAATAATGTTTCAGAACTTAGAAATTTAGCCTATGGTGATCATGGCAAGGTCAAATCTTTATGACAAAAGGATATAATTTTGATGGTAGTCATATAAAGGTTGATTTTTATATTGGGACTTGTGAGAGAAAATATGATTGGCAAATGATAAACTTCATAGTATCAGAGAGAGATGATTAACTTGACTTTTCTATGAAATTTTTTCTCTTATTTTCCCTTTAAAAGGAGAAATTTGACTTATTCCATATTTTTGAATCACCCTTTAAAAGTTTTTAATATTATTGAATCCTAGTTCCCTTAATCACGACCAATCGACTTTGATCATCTTTTCTTATCATATTAATATCTTGGGTCGTACTCAATTGAATTAAATTTAATTGTGACCTGAATCACCATTCTTGTATGCTCGTGCTCAGACTTCGATGACCTTGTCCTCCATATTACCCAAATCTTGATTACCCAGAATTGATCAACTTTGATCATATCGAGACTAAATTTTCTTAATATATATTGTGATTGGATTTCAATGCTATTGACTTTCGTTCTTTAAACTTTTGATTTTGATTCTTCTTTGAATAGTACCCTTTTATAGATAATTTCTAGTTATCTTTTTTGATAATTATCATTTTTTATATGGGATGGTAGACTGCCTTACAGCCTTGATGATTTGTTGTTTCAATAACTTTTCCAGTTTAGCACCCCAGATTGCTTGTATGTTTTGATACCCTTTGACCGTTTTGGTTAGTATGACTAGTATACCTAGATGAGACTTTCAACTGCTACCGTATGCCATGACCCTGTATGCCATTCTTTTAAATTGTATGATTTAGGTAAGTTCTGAGACTTTGATTGTTGGAGACGAGACTCTAGAAGAAGTACGACCATCTAATTTTGAGGACAAAATTTTCTAAGGAGGGTAGACTTGTAACACCCACTTTTCTAAAATGAGGATAATTTTGAACTTTTGTAAAAGTTTATTATTTAACAATAGAATTTATAATTTATGGGAATTTTTTAATTAATTTAATACTATTTTAAAATTGGTGAATAATTTTGATGTGTTAGATAGTGAACCTAGAACTGTTGAGCCTAGGATAACCATGACCATGGCGACCTAACCATGTGATTAGAATGACTATTTACAACTTTTCAGGCTAAGGATATTTGGTCATTTTGTGACTTTTGAATTATTTAGGATTTTGTTAATTGGTAAATTTTAGATTATTTTAATAATATTTAAATTAATATATTATAATTTTGTCATTTTTATATTTGAATATTTTGAGAAAATTTTATATTTTAATATTGTTTTTATTGGATTTGTTTAGTCGGATTTGAGTTTCGTCTCGTTCCGATTGCATGCCGGGTAGCTTAAACTCTAGATGGGACCCAATATTAAGTTAAGCATGACCACAAAACCCAACACTTAAGTAGTTAGACTAATTTTTATCATGTTAGAATGGTTAAGTTAGAGACTCAAACTAGATCCTTTTGACCCAAACTTGAACTAATCTAGACTTAACCATGAGACTAGAGAGGGGCAATAGGACATTCCATATCCCTAATAGACTTTATGGCAGCCACCTTTAGGGGAGAATGATTCATTTATTCATTACAATCTTGCTTTTTTATTTCTTTTGTTCTTCCCTAATTTAGAGAGCCTTCCCTTTGATTTGATCTCCAAATCAAATCATTCCTTCACCAAATCTTCCCTCAATCATTCCCATTCTCAAGGGAAGGGTGCTGCTACCAAGGATTGGAAGAGAAGTGCAAGGAGGAGTGTCCACTTTGAGGGATCTTCGTATCAGAGCCGTGTCCTAAAGATTTCATTGGGATTCCACTCCCAATAGGTAAAACCATCCTCTAAATCTATTTTCTTTGCATATAAATTAGTTTTGAATCCGTAGAATCCATCCTCATGCATGTGTCCCCTTTAGATTCAAATTTGAGGCCATTTGGAGCTCTCTTGAGGATTTAGATGTGTCTTGGTGTCTACTGATAGATCCCAAATTAGGACAACCCATGTGTATGTATGTATGATAATAGTTTAAATAGATATTTAAATTAGTTTTAGAATGGTTAGAGAGTGGATTGATCTTAGTTAGGATGGGTTAGAATAATTTTCAGTTGGATACCTATGTTGGTTTCCAAGTATCTTGGCCTACATGATTTCTTTTGTCCAAAACAATCAAATTCGTCATAATATTCATCCACGTTTTATTAACTAAAGCAATTTAGAAATGTCAGAACTTTTAGC
>JANAVB010025200.1:7048445-7068445 GCA_029216955.1 Iris pallida
CATTGTTGACCCAACCCTAGCGCTAGTTTGACCATAGTTGGCCAGAGTTGACCAAGAGTTGACTTTGACCTAGATTGACTTAGACATGTAGATTGTATTATAATTTCAATTACCATATAAATTGAACTCTTTATAACCTGTGTCGCTCGAACTAGGACTCTGTGACTCCAGTTGGCCATCTTTTATATCAGCTGTTCAGGAGATCAGGCGAGTACATTCTTTGACAGTTTCATACTTGCTAGGACTATATTCTTGCTCTAGATTATTTTACTTGATGCTGACACGATGGAAACACGGATTAGTACTATATAGATCTTTTTCATACGATGTTATCCCCCTCGGAGAGTATCGGATACATCATGTCATGTGCGTTTCACTTTATCATGTATTTATGTGCTTTCACCATTCATGTGCACTCTAGTGATTCATGTACTCTCATGTTCACGGAGCCCCCATTTATATTCATGTGCACCCATTTATGGGCCCATGTGAAATCATGTACAATAACATAACTTGAACAGATCCTTGTGTATTGATTGGGGTACGGGAGAGTATAAATAGTCATGTGGACAATTTCCAAATTAGTGTAGCCATGTACAACCTCTCATGTTTATTATCAAGCCATTCACATGTCTATCTTGTACTCTAAATCACTAGTTCACTGTAGCTCTTTACTTATAGTAGATATTTCATTACACTCTTCTCTTTTACTCATGTATACTCTTCAGCGTTTCATGTATCTTACTCTATTTTCTGTATTATATTCTCGTCATGATATGAACAGCGTGAGATGTACTGTGCTCGCTCCTGTCCTGACTGGACCTGTTGAAAATTTTCAGATAGCTTGGAGATTACCTGCTAACCTAGAGGAGACACAGTAGAGGTTGGAGTAGATGGCTAGAGTTTTTCGTATTTTATTTTCAGTTGTCTTGAGTTATATTTATTTTATGCTTGTTTGAGTTGGTATTGATAACACCGAGATTTCTTTCTCTCTGTTGTACTTCTCTTATGGATTCATAGTTATCTTATCGTGCTACTTATAGTTTTGGTGATTGAGTTGTATCCTGCTGTGATTGTCCTCCGTACGGAGAGTATATCATATTTTATTTAGTTTAAATTATGACCTAGAACAGCGTTCTACCGCCGATACTGCAGCATAGGCTGGACGTACCCACTTCTCGTATCCTACACCGGGTGCGGGTCGTGATACTGTACTTCAGTTCTAGTTAGTTTTATGTGATTCTCTGTTACAACACGTATGGATATTTCTGGATTCATGTATGCGACACACATACCATATTGTCTGGCCTCTATTACTAGAATCATTCTGGAATCATTGTTAGTATCATCATGTTTGGTTGGACTCATCTCGATTCTCGTGTCGGATTCTGGATTCACTTGTATTGTGGGACAGGAAAATATTGAGTAAGACATGTAGACATACGCCAAATCTGAATCTCCCAACTGGAATCTACTAAAAGCATAGCCATCTCTCGCCTGATCAGTGAGTGATGTGCCTGATACCTACAGCCATTTACATGTCAATTTCGGTATTTTAAAACACATTGTTAGAATATAGCTGGTTTCACCTGGATTCTTGATCACTGACTAGAATCGTTTTGTACTGGATTCATCTTGTATTAGATTCGTCCCGTACTAGATTTACAAAAGATTTACACTAATTTTACATTTACTGTCTGGACTTATCATGTTACTCTAGTTCAGTTAGAATTTTATTTACAGTCTTCATTGCCATGATTCTTCTCTTGTTTAGTTACCTTACTTTCCTTGTATCTTAACTGTTTCTCTATACCATCACCTGAATATAAACTACCATGTTCATCAATAAAACTGTCTATAACTGCTTTATAGTTCTCTGTCATTTACTTGGATTTTCTAGATGAGATGTGCTCGTTCCTATCCTGACTGGACCTGTTGAAAATTTTACAGATGATTGCCCTGAGGACACTTACCCTACTTACAATGGACCCGGAGATGGCTTAGCTACCTTTGGCCCCGACACTCAGGAGTGATCGAAAGACTAGCTAGTTGACTTGGTTTAGTTTTCATATTTTAGAACTTGAATTGTAATAAGTTGAGATATTGTTTTGTTTAGAGATTACTATTATTTAGTAGTTAGTTTTGTTGTTGTTATTTAGTCTTAGTTATAAACTTCTGTGTTTCCATATCGTGCTTAGACTGTAATTGAGATTTCATTATATCTATACTTGACCTCCGTTCGGAGTTGAGATTTGACAAGTACTTTATATAATTGCATGAGTTATTGATTAGATAGTAATCTAGGACAGCGTTCTACCGTCGACACTGCGGCGTAGGCTGGACGTATCCACTTCTCGTGCCCCTACACTGGGTGTGGGTCGTGACACTTATGTACATGCATAAAAGTTGTGCATCCAAATATCTATAAATGATTTAATAATAGCTCCTTATCATACCAGCCTTTGTCAGGTCCCCACACCCTACAAAGAAGCACTAGAAGAAATACTAATAACATAAGCATCCTAATAGTTGTCACGTCCCGACTCTGCAGAATTGTTCGTGCATTAAATCGTAGATTTGTAGGAACAGCTTCCGACTTTCTTTTGAGCACCTATCGATTCTTCACGGTCCTTTTGTCCTTTGGCAGCTACACCAGCTAATAAGTGTAATTGGTATTTATAAAATGTCATATCCGCCAATAATTCATGTGTCCACTCTTATATATTCTTGTCTTCTACCGTTTCTATGAAATAATTGGGTTCTTTTTCGTTAGTCAATACCACATACTCACTAGTCAGTACCTCTTCGATAGTTGACGTTCCCTAGATTCTCTCCTCACAGAAAACTATAGTGTTGGCTGTTGACCGTATATAAACTTTTTACCTCCAAGAACTGTCCTTGCATGCTCATTCGTTGAAGATTTTCTTGATCATCATCAGCAGGCTGATAATCAAGGTTAGGAGCATCTTCAACTATCGGCTCATGTTGTCTGGCTTATCTGCATTAATAGAGGGAACTGGCTCAATCTCGACCAATCTTGTATGGTCAAAAAATATTTTGAACTCTCAGATGTCATCCTCAACAAACTCAACATCGTGGCTTCTCAGGATCTTCTTCCTTAGATCCCATAGTCGAACTCATTATAATTGTAACTGATAAAGCGCACAACCTCATCACTGCCTCTAGCTTTGACCTCTCAACCTTATGTACATGCATGAAAGTTGTGCATCCAAATATCTATAAATGATTTAATAATAGCTCCTTATCATACCAGCCTTTGTCAGGTCCCCACACCCTACAAAGAAGTACTAGAAGAAATACTAATAACATAAGCATCCTAATAGTTGTCACGTCCTGACTCTGCAGAATTGTTCGTCCACGCATAGATTTCTACGGAATCGATCGTCGTCGTTGGGGTGTGATGTCGTACAAGTCTAGATTGCACTTGTACAAGACAAGAAGATAAAACATTAATGGTTATCTCAAAATGACAACATTCACTACGGAAGAAACAGTCATTTTTATGTAACAACAAAGTATACGAACAAATCTCCTTAAATTAATAATGAAGCTGATTACAAACAGTCTCAATATCTCCAATTAATATATCAAATTGTCTTACAACACCCATGATCTCTTTTGCTCGCAAAGGGTTTTATTGTTTCATACATCATGTCTTCTATATACAAGCAGCATCCTCGACTGAACATATTTATGTTGTCAAATTCGAGCTTCAACGCCTTAGTATGATCGAACGAATCTCCGTACCTGGGGGGTTGGGTATCATTACACATCTTGTACTAGGTTAGCGGAGAAAACCGCTCGCCTAAGCCGACACTAAATAATCATGTGAAGCATACAGTTTAATTGGTGATCTTTCTATTTTTGCCTTAGGTTCGGTTTTATGGCATATTATGAAAATAGGAAGGCATGTACGCATGTTATACTTGATAGCATAAGCAAAGAAGGAAACATATCAAAACTGCATCTCATAGCAGTGACTTCTAACCCACACCGACTTACCCTTGCACTAATGCAAGGTTAATACTTACAATCGTTCCATTTCATGTTAAAGATAACATTTATAATATAAATGTGCTAGAATCTGTGTCCCCGTGTCACGACCCGCTCCCAATTTTGGGATACAAGTTCGTGGCCATGTCCAGCCTACGCCGCAGCATCGGCGGTAGTACACTGTCTATGATAACAATGGTCCACAACAAGCACAACACGCATATATATCATTCACAACTAAGCTAGCAATAATCACCAAAATATCCAATAGTCTCAATATTATAAAATATGAAATAATCCACTACAACTCAGAAAAGTCTCGGGAAAAAACCCGGATAGTAGAAAATAAAATAGTCAACTAAACTCCATAACTATAACTAATAACTAACGCGAATCCATAAGGAAGGAAATATGCTAATTCGCATTAGTACTGGAATCGGGTACGCCAGTGATGTCAGGGTCGCCAACTTACTCACCGTAGACCTCGGGGCAATTCTCTTCGTCTAAAGCTGAAAAATAGTTATCCAGTCAGGATTGGAGCAAGATCACTATAACACTACATTACACAATATATTATACAAGCATGAAGGAACGATAAAAAGAATTTAACTGAAGATAAGTATTGGCATGAAATTGTATGATAAGAAAGTACCTTTAAGACGTGATAACAATATGAAGGTAGACTTGACATACCACTAAGACATGATAACAATAAGAAGGTAGACTTTGACGAAAGAAGAACAGTAGACAATAGAGTAACTATAATTAAGTCACGTGTACTGTGTTTTAGAATACCAACTTTCAGCATGTAGATGGCTTGGGATATCCGTCAGTCATACGTGTGGTGCATGACAGATATTATGCAATCAATGTATAGGGGGTCTGTATCCAATTCGTTGACCACATGCTTTCTTGTTGTGTTCCCCCGCCCGACTCACTCTCAATACATGTCCACTACGATAACATTAGCAATATGATAAACTGTAAACAATAGGAAACAATGAGTAAGGCATGAACATGTATGTATATCCAACTGATTCTAACTCTCGTGCACAATAGTAATCATGAACAATGACAATCATGAACCATAAGGGAGTAATAGTGAAAAGTCGACATAAAACATACAGTATAAAAAAAAGGAAACATAGGTTATAGTGATACTTGCCTGCTCCGATAGATGATAAAGTCACAAGTCAAGACGTCGTAGTCCGATCCACCCCGTCACATAAAAACCACAAGTTAGATCAACGATTCCCACTCTAAAAATCCTAAAAAGTGGCTAATGGGTTAAACTAATTAATAATAATTTAATTCTAGAATAAATCATCTAAAATCCTATTTTAACCTATTTAATTCTGAAATAATAATTTACACATAAATATTTGGCCAAGGAAAGTCACGGTTCCAAATTTGGGACTCGTGACACGCAAACCGAGACATACTGTTGACTAACTAGTCAAATATTATGAATTCAAAAGTTTAAGTGTGTAATATGGTAGATTTCAGTGCCATGAGTGCACTAGAATTGACCGTGCCGTAAAATCACGATTTGGTCAAAAGTTATCGCCATTATGGCTAATCATGACCAAATCGATGAACCGTTGACCAAATCTGACTTCTATGAACAAAATAAAATATTAGATTAAACTTTGAATTTCTGGAAAAATTATATTTGTATAGCTCGGTGTCAGCTTTCCAAAACTTTAAACGGATCACGAAACGGAGTTCGGGATCGCACGAAATCTCAAAAACCGTACGACGTGTTAATTTTTGGATAACCGACACTCAAATAATTATTCAGAAATTCGAGATCAAAATACCAGAAAATAAATTATATATTCAGAAAACTAACCTCAATACGCTTCTAACAAAAAAATGGTGCGCAAAACGGACGTCTAGATCAACGGCAATCCCTCCGCGAAGTCGAAGAATCCCTATCGAACTCTCCCACAGAAAGCTGCTGAATTAAAATAGGGTTTTCGGAAACCTAAAATATACTAATATATATAGGGAAAAGGGAGTCGGTGGAATGGCTTGAGGCGACTGGGCGGGGACACGTGGCAGCATCTGCTGCCTCGCGCCCAGATCCAATGGGTCATATGTGAGCCGGCTTGGGGGTGAGCCAGCTCAGCCGCTTGGCTCGGCTTCCAATTAAGGAAACCCACGTGGAGCTCACCCAGACGCTGACGGGTGGGCCTGCACCTCCCCGCTTCAGCGGCTGACGGGTGGCCCCCCCCTGGCTGACTGGATAATAGAAGGGAAAAATGGTTTTTAATTACAGAAAATTAAATAAAAATCAGGAAAAATCCTAAAAATTTTAAATAAATTCCAGAAAATTCCTAAAAATTCATAGAAAAATGTAGAAAATATTTTAAGGGTTCTAGAGCCCAAATAAATTCTTTGGCCTCAAAACTACTCTCGGGTGCTCTCACAGTAAATCATAGAAGCTTAGAAAAAATAATAAAATCATATATAAAATTATCTAAAAATCTTCATAAAATCCTGAAAATTCTAAAATGGTGAAATAATATACTAGGGACTATCTAGGGGCCCCAGAAACCATATACGACCTAATTTTCTTATATCTAACCTATAGGCTTAGGCAAAAATCTTACGATCCCTTGTCAATATCCTAGTTAATAATTGATTCTAACTAAAATAAAAAAATTCTCCAAAATAGAAGATAGATTCTAGGAACCCAAATGCTACAAACTATCCCCCTTAAAAGATTTTTGTCCTCAAAAATCAAACATCACAAATAGCATAGTATAATACCTAACTCTTACAAGCAATAATTTCTTAAGCTAAGTCACGGAGAGATAATGGCTAGGAACATAAGGGAACTGATCGATAATAAGCATACTACAAACTAACTAAGCGTGCATAACAACTAAAACTAAAGAAGGCTTTCTAGAAAACATATTTAAGTTACCTATGCCTTGGGGTTGAGTCACAGCCACAAATGCTTGTCCTTGACGTTGTGCTCCTCCAGACTGTTATTGCGAAACTGGCTTATGACACTACAACAAAAAGACCTATTAATGACGCTCGACAAGGAGTTTTAATGACGGCTGATACATAAGCGTTATCAAGTTGAAAAATACCTTTTTTCTATGACGGTTTGGGCTAATTCTGGGCTTTTTATAACGTTTATAAAATAAAGCGTTATTAATAGTTTAGAGCGGTGGCAAACTTGTAATAAATATTCTGTAATATATTCCATCCCCTCCTCCGATTTTACACAGAAGAACTCTCATTCTCCTTGCTCTCCTTCTGCCCCCTCTTCCCTCCTCTCCCCAAACCCTAAAATTTCCCATCTTCTCCTTTCAATCTTCCACAAACCCTAACTCTAGGTCTCACTCTAAACCCTAGCTCTAGGTCTCACTCTAAGCCCTAAGCCCCCAACCCCTCCTCCCACGAACCCTAAGCCCTAAGCCCTAAGCTCCCAACCCCTCGCTCGTCGACGGAAGCGGCGACAGCGGGAACGATGTGGTGGGTCGAGGTCGTCCAGGCGTTGTGGCTCGGGTTCAGAAGATCGGGGAGGTCGGTGCTCATAACGAGCGGGACGACGCTCGGTCGAGAACAGAAAGTGGAGTCGGAGGAGGGCTCGGGAAGGCGTAGGCTCGGGATCCGGTCGGTGTTGTCCTCGGCACGTAGACACGTCGGCATCGACACTGGATCACAAACCCCATCTAGGTATCTACTTTCTTTATTTCTTTCGGTCGGTTCTGATGGGAAATTAGGTTAATTTTCTTCTTGTAGCTATTAGATTCTTGTGAATTTAGAAAGTTTATATTTTTTCATCGAAATATAATTCTTGTGATTCTGATGGGAAATTAGGTTAATTTTCTTCTTGTAGCTAGTGGAGGCGGCGGTGGCGGAGCCCTTGGCGTCTCAAGCCGAAACGATCACCTGTAAATTTGCTGCGGCCAGACTTCGATTTGAATTTTTCTTTCTACAGAAGAGGTAATTTCTCTACGACAGCATTTTACTCTTATTTATAGGTTTTTTTTTGTCTCAATTGTTGAGATTTGTTGCACTGTTGTAATTTCAATTATTTGTTCCTACTTTTTGCTGGATTTGACAGGATTACAAGAATAATTTGTTTTTGTCGGAAATCTTATTCAAGGTGTCCGCATCGGTCCGTATTGGATACTTATAGTCCGATACGCACCGATACAATAAAATTTCACTGTGTATATACTTTTTCTTTTCCTGGAGTATCGGATCGGACACCTCCAAGTCCGATCCCATCCGCCGAATGCCGATAAGTATCGGCACTTTGAACTTGGACCAAGGTTCAAAGTATCGGACTCTATCGCCCAATGCCATGTCCATTTCTTTCTCTCTGAAGAGGACCACCATTAGGCTCTGGTTGTTGCAGAGTATGGATTTAGGAACTGAAACTTGCATTGTTGTAACAGCGAGAAATATGGGTCGCCATTAAAGTGTTATGAAGAGACTTTATATTCACAACCATGCACCAAACACTATCAAATAAATATTACTTCTGCTCCATATATACTCCCACATATTTGTAGAGAAGACGATATAGTTTCCACATTCAAACGCACACAGAGGAAGAAAATTCCTATTTCACCATCCTCAGGAGTGGTTCTCATGGTATACATTTGAACAATTGATGGTTGCTATAACTTGATCATCATAAATGTCCGGTTTCTTGTTATTCCTTACTATTTGTAAGCTATATGTTTAATTTGTCCACCATGTAGATTAGGACTTCTGCTCAGGAATTAGTTTTCAGGGACAGCTAGATAAGGATTGTTTTGTATAAGGTACATGGTTTATGATCTGATTAGACTGTGGGTATTGGGTTTGTTTGTTTTAGACTTTGGGTACTCGATTTTTTTTAGTGACACAATTTAGCGAGTCAGTGACTAACATTTGTATTTAAAAGATTCATTTTGTTATTGAAAGCCCAATTTTGTCACTAAAAAAGTTCGAGTAGCCAAAGTCTAAACGGGACAAACTCAGTACCCAAAGTATAATTAGGTCCTAAACCTGGCTATCCTTATACAAAATAGTAGTAATTTATATTATTTGGTCTTACTCTGTCAGTGTTGAGAGTAATGTGTGGATGATATCGATTTTCCATGAATTTTTTATTCCCAGATCGACTTTTAAGAAGCAAATCTTGATGTTCGAGAGCAGGGGGAGTAGAAGCATAGGCGGGTGTTCCACCTACTGTGTGAGCACATATGAAACATATTTCGGTTTACTCTATCTTGTTTTCGTTTGATGAGAACTGTGTGTTGATGTTATTTTGGTGAGCTGTTATGTGTGACCTCATGTGTGCATGCTGAGTCTTTATTTTTGGGTGCCTGGATTGCTGCACCAAATAGTTATAATAGAACTTTTCTTAAAAATTTTTAAATTTATATTTATATTGTTCTTTTACTGATCTGAGGGGATGAAGCAAATCGGACAGTTCCCTTATGATAGAGCTTAGTTAGTTACTGATCTGAGGGGATGAAGCAAATCGGATAGTTATAATCTGGATTGCATCAAGATTTGCATCTAAAAACATGTCATGACCTGCTCCCGAATAATCGGACACGAGTCGGACACGCCCAGCATTCGTCGATGGATACGACGAAGTAAGCAGTATAATACTAAGAAAAACTCCAAGTCACAATGTAATGTAAACATCCACAGCTTTATATATAACGTTCCCAAAAAGATCACCAATATCCATCAACCAAATTATACAATGTTATCCGGAGACAAATCCGGTAAAATAAAATAATATACAATGATGAATATCCAAAATACAATCTCCAAAAAAATAAATGAAATAAATACTGCAATATACAATGATATCACCGCTGCTCTATGTGACCTCAAGCTCACCTGCAACGTATCCTGTCAGGTAAAGAGCAAAGTACAACCCCGACAAGAACAATATACAATGTAATCTGTAGTACAGAATACAAGGTGAAACCAGAATACCAGAACTGAAAATAAAACTAAGGTACCGAAAATGAAATGCAAACTGCAGACAATGGACGCAACAATCAATATATAAGATAATGAACACGACTATCAATGAATAAGACAATAAATACGACAATCAATACAAGTGTGACATTTTGAAATATTAAACTAATGCGTGACCGGCTTAGAACCACAATCCATAATCAATCCACAATCAATCAATTCTACAAGATGCGGCTTAATCGTACGTGAAGTGTACGATTAGGCTATCCACAATACCTATGTTGGGTGTGGTCACACAAAGTTAATATTTCTCCCAATCCCCGCAATAAACAATGACTCACAATACAATGAACAAGGTACAAGGCAATCGTGTGTATCTCGTGTCCGATATGAGAACATGGCCATAAATGTAAGACAGAAAGACAAAGTAAAAGTCGAGTAGGTGTACTTGCCTCGCCTTGGAAGCACGAGAGTAATACTGCATGAATATGAATAATCACCTGGTATTTATACAAGTTGTTAGGTTTTAAAATAATGCCATTATCTAGCTCAACATTACTGTTCCATATATTAGCTAAATAAAATATATTAGCTCACCACATTTTAGAAAATATATTGGTTTTATAAATTCAGTCACAATAATACTAGTGAAAACACTTTTAATTATTTTTAGAAAATATTAGAACATTTTGCTAAAAATAATAATTATAACTCTATAAGGTTTTTAGAAATATTTTTTATTTACTATAATTATTTAGCAAGAAAATACATACTAAAACATAAATATTTTTAACAATTCATATATTATAAGGGATTCAGTTTATCTATTAACATAAATAGAAGCAATTAATGATATTAATAATACCATATTCAAGTATTATCTAAAAAATATTACATATTAGCAATATTATATTATTTAGAATAATACTACAAATTCAATAAAATAAAAATGTTAACGATAACTACAATAATTAATAGGAATACTATTAAACAAAACCCAGCCCACGAAATGCTACTGCTGCCATTCCTAAATGCTACTGATTAATTCTCCTTCAAAGATAAACATATACTACCAGCCCACATATTTTTCCAATATTTCCACACAGATTCTGGCCTATATGGCCCAGTCCACATTTAATTAAATAGAGATCCTACATATATCAACTGTAACTTGCACAACCCAAACGTTCGAGCCTAAGAGATAGCCCGGCCCAACTTTAATACTATTGCTGCTAACTTAATTAACTAAAAACCCAATCCCCTTCCATATTTGTAGCGCTCCGCTTTTGATAGGCGACGGACTTCATAATCTGCTTACACCGAGTCAGATCGGCCGGAAACTTAGATAGCCATCTGACTGGATCGCTGAGCTTGGTAAACGATAACACCTTACGGCATCGATCAAATCGATTTGGACGGACATTACGAGAATCGATCCAACTAATGGAACGACTTCTGTTGGAATAAGTTCGAGATACAGCGGGCTGCGTCTCGGCGAGTGAGCTCTATATAAGAGTCCCTTCGACGGGACCGGACCGCTGTATGGTTTTCTTGGAGCTTTTGTCGCTGGGTTTTGATGAAGTACTTTTGCGTCGTTTTTCTGGATACAATCTACAAATTTTGAAGCAAGGGAAAAAGAAAGAATCCTAACAAAGTGTTGGTGCCATTGCAGGAGCTCGCGTAACTAAAGCTTGAACGTTGTGAAGCACTTCGACGGTCGGCACGATCGTGGAACTTGGTGGGTGATTCGGACCCTTCTTTTCTACTCTGTCCCGCAACCGAAATTTCCTTTGCCTTAAATTTATTCAAATCGACGATGACAAGTTAAATGCATGCCAATCCACTAAGGTCAAGAACTCAGAAAAAACGTATCGATTTAGAGTAATCTACTCTGAAAAATACAAGTTTATCACATAAACGAGAAAGTTTAAGGTTCTAGTAAAAAGATAGACTATTTACGTGCTGCAAAATAATATGAAACGTCGATCGTGGGTTATGATGCCTCGGACAATTTGGTGCCTACGGGACGCTAAATCGGGAGAAATGAATCATTGCATGAGTTGGGAGAAATGATAATGCCGTTCAATATTATCCGTACTATACAAAACTGTTGCATATATTAAACTGTTCACGCATTGGCATGGTCATGGACAGCTTGAGCACAAGTTGATTTTCCTCGAATCGGTATCCGGGGCATCAGAATCGAATCGGCCTAGGGAGAATGAATAATTATGCTTCGTTACTGATGCATTGCAGGACCGCCAGTCAGGCTTGCAACCTAGACTGAACAGACCGAAATATCGTTGAGTCCACATGATGTGTAACATCAATGACCGCACATATAAGATAGTAGCATGCTCACCTATTGTCTTATGCAGGTAGTAAATATTATCTCTATTTTTATGCAGGGACGAGCACGACCGTGGTAAGAAATATGATAAATCGCTATATTTTACTGTATGCTTTATTACTCAAAGATGGCTATCGATATGAACTGAATTCATTTAGTTCTAAATAGAAAGACAACTCTAAAGCATGCCTACCTTAACAATCAGAGTCAGTTTAGACGAGTGGGTTCGTCTCGTCCACTTAGCAAGTGTGCTAATCCCCTCCCCCAATTTCTCCAGGTGCGACGGGCGCTCTAAACTGAACCTGAAGTACGAAGAGGCATTTTGAAGCTCTTCCTATGCTGAAGTATTTGAAGCCAATTTAATCGAAGGCTTTGTATAAAGGGGCGAATGTATGGATCGGTAAGTGTTAGTTCAGGCAGCTTGTCGAGTATATTTTTTTCTGTTTTCAATCAATATAGCTGCAACGGCATCCAATGTAATTATGACTTGCACTTCGTTGCAAGCTATGAATGAAAAGCAAATTTCTATCTTCCTATACTGTATCTCATATTCTGATGTGATTTGTGAAGTTTCAACTTGGCGTATTAATATGAAAATGAATGTAACGTTCTTGCCTTGTACGAGTGTAATTCCAGGCATCACGCCTTAGCGAGGACGATCGAATCAGCAAAATAACACCGGGGATGAACGGTTTGTCAACTCGGGGCATGACAAATTGGTATCAGAGCATAGTTATGTTTCCTCAGATTTTCGAAAGATATTTCATTGTTGGAATGTCCGTTGCGATGGCTCGATTGAATGCTTGTCGACATGCTGCGTAAAATAAAAGTTCCATATAGGTAAGCCCGTAGATATTTTTGAAAAATACTAACGGGTTTACTCTGCTTTGTAGGAATGACTAAGAAAAAGAACAATGCCGGCACAATAACCCAAACCGTAGATAGTACGTCAAGCACAAAGAGTGGCCCTAGCGAGACGACTATGGAGAAAATGCTACAGTTGATGGAACTACAGCAGCAACAGCTTCAGATGCAATTTAAAGCCCAATTTGATGCACAACAGAAGCAGATGGACGTCCTGACTCAGATAGTAATCAAGATGGCAGGCAACTGTCGTGGTACCTGAGGAGAAGCAAGGTGATCAAGACGAAGATGAGGAAGTAAAAGCTCAACCGCAAATGATAAATTCTTCTTCCTTGTTCAAGGCAAAGGAGTTCCGCAAGATGAATCCACCAAAATTCAATGATCAAGCAGAGCCTGATGTGATCGTGGGGTGGCTCACGGAGATTGAGGACCTGTTTAATCTGCTTAGCATTAAAGGGTCCCAGAGGGTAACTTGTGCGGCATTACAGTTGCAATTGAGGGCCTACGATTGGTGGGCCGCTAAAAAGTAGGAAATCTACGAAGTGATACCGACACCACGATTTCTTAGAAAATGTTCAAGGAAGCTTTTCTTGAACGGTACGTTCCTCGTGCCGTTCGTCATAAAAAAAGACGAGTTCATGATGTTGCGACAAGAAAATATGTCTGTCGACGATTATGACTCGAGCTTCTCGAAACTGGCAAAGTTTGCCGGTGCCTTCCTACCCAACAAAGAAGCATGGTGTGAACGCTTCCAACAAGGCCTAAATGACGAACAACGAAGGGACGTCATGAATTAAAGGTATCGAACATACCGTAAATCCTACGATGCCGCTCTCGATAGTGAGCGTGTCTTTGGCCGCATGTCGCATAGAGCCGTGCCTGTTGTCCGTAACCACTTCAACAAGCGTCCTAACGACGCCGGAGGATCGGGAGTATCAAAACGTCGGAACAGATTTGATGATCGAGGCCATGGCGGACAACACTGCACCAGGTAAAATAGGCGTTGGAACCGAAGCACCGATTGTGTCACGGGATCTTACTACAAGTGTGGCGAAATAGGCCATATAGTTAGATTCTGTCCGAAAAATGATCCAAATCAACCCAACCCAACCCACCAAGGAACGTTCCGAATTCGAATAAAGCACCGATACTGCAAGGCGCAAATGCAGTGCCCGTCAACCCACAGAATCAACGCCACGGAGCTCAAGGCTGAGTATATGCCTTAACTCGGGACGAGGCATTCGCGTCCGATACTGTTGTAACATGTATATTACTCTACAAAAATATACTTCCTCAAGTACTATTCGATTCGGGTGCGACGCATAGCTTTATATCTGCTGATTATGCGAACAAAAATAAAATAACCATACAATCACTAGATATGAATATTAGCGTAAGCACTCTGTCGAAAGTTGATATGCCTGCGAAATTTATTTATAGGGATGGCCATATTTGCATCGGAGGAAGAAATCTATCCTTGGAAGTCGTCGTACTAGACATCAAAGAGTACGACATAATCCTGGGCATGGATTGGTTGGGCGCTTATCATGCAACGATTGAGTGCGCGGAGAAAAGAGTGGTGTTTCATCTTCCTAGTGAGACAGAGTTCTCATATTCGTACGGTACGGTCTCAAAAACGGCAATGATGGTATCGACAATCTCGGCGAGGCGTATGCTGCATTCCGGCTGCACGGGATACTTGGTATCAGTTCGAGACACGCGGAAGGATAATACAAACACAATGCAGACTGATGTTGTGGCAGATTTTCCCGACATTTTTTCTGACAAGATGTCCGGGATGCCGCCGGATCGAGAAATAGAATTCAGCATCGACACGTTTCCGGATACACGGCCGATATCAAAGGCGCCTTACCGAATGGCTCCAGCAGAATTGAAGGAGCTGAAGGTGCAATTAAAAGAGTTGCTAGAATGCAGATTTATTTGCCCTAGCGTCTCTCCGTGGGGAGCTACCATACTGTTTGTGAAGAAGAAGGATGGATCGATGCGGCTATGCATCGACTATCGTAAACTCAACAAGACGACCGTGCGAAACAAGTATCCCTTACCACGAATCGATGACTTGTTTGACCAACTATAAGGCACGTCAGTATTTTCAAAAATCGATCTTCGTTCAGGCTATCATTGGTTGAAGATCAAGTCTGACGACGTATCGAAGTCTGCCTTCTGTACTCGATATGGTCATTACGAATTCCTAGTCATGTCATTCGGTTTGACGAATGCCCCAGCCGCTTTCATGGATTTGATGAACCGAGTCTTCCAACCAAAAATCGATAAATTTTTAGTCGTGTTCATTGACGATAACCTTATCTACTCCAAGAATCGAGAAGAGCATGCAGAACACTTGAAGACGGTATTGCAGACTCTGCGTAAAAACAAACTATATGCCAAACAGAGTAAAATATGAGTTCTGGATGAGTAGCGAGACATTCCTCGGACATGTAATCTCTGCCAAAGGTGTCACGGTGGACCCAAAGAAGATCGAAGCGGTGGTAGATTGGAAACGACCTACCTCGGCTAGCGACATTCGAGTTTCCTGGGCTTAGCGGGCTACTACCGAAGATTCGTGCGAAGCTTTTCAAAACTAGCGTCGCCTATGACTCGCCTCACCCATAAGGGAGTAGTATTTGAATGGAGTAACGACTGTGAATCCAGATTTCAAGAGTTGAAGCAACAGCTCGTCTCAGCTCCAATCCTTGTACTTCCAAACGGTCCAGAAGGCTTTCAGATATTCAGCAACGCTTCGGGAACTGGCCTCGGGTGCGTACTCATGCAGAGAGATAAGTCGTCTCCTACGATTCATGGCAGTTGAAGTAGCACGAAAAAAACTACCCGACGCACGACCTAAAATTGGCGGCGATCGTGTTTGCGTTGAAACACTGGCGGTACTATCTCTATGGTGTGGCTTACAGAATCTACACAGATCATAAAAGCCTGAAATACTTGTTTACACAACGAGAACTCAACGTACTGTAGCGACGTTAGCTCGAACTCATAAAAGATTATGAGCTAACGATCGAGTATACGCCGGGCAAGGGAAACATGGTAGCCGACGCGCTTAGTAGAATATTTATGGGAACACTAGACATAAATAAGGAGATACGGCGACACCTTGAAGCGATGGGTATCGAACTCGGAATTGAGTATCGACACCTGTACCTAGCTCAGTTGAAACTAGGATCGAGCCTGCTTAGCAAGATAAAGACCGCATAAAAGGACGACTCATTCCCGAAGAAGATGTGCGAGCTGATTTCAACAGGAAGGGCGACTGACTTTGCGAAAGACGGAGACGGGATGATGCGACTAAAGGGAAGGCTATGCATTCCTGAAACTACCGAACTCAGAAAAGAAATTCTGACGGAGGTACATTATGTGAAGTACTCGTTACATCCTGGAAGCACCAAGATGTACAAGGACTTGCACACAAACTTTTGGTGGCACGACATAAAAAAAATGTGGCTACATTCGTGTCGCAGGGCATGGCGTGTCAGCAAGTGAAGGCGAAACACCAAAGGCCAGACGGAGACCTGCAGAACCTCATCGTTTCCGAGTAGAAGTGGGACAACATCTCGATGGATTTCATTGTGGGATTTCCGAAGACGCCGTGGGAAAATGATGTAATTTGGGTCATTGTTGATAGATTGACCAAGTCGGCTCACTTTATCGTAATTAAAGTAGGATAGAGTGTCAATCGGTTAGCGTAAATCTACATCGATGAGATTGTTCGACTGCACGGGTTATCGGCGTCAATAATTTCGGACAAAGACGGACGATTCCTATCGCATTTTTGGACGAGCCTACAAGCGGCAATGGGGACCAAACTAAACTTTAGTTCTGCGTACCATCTCCAAACGAACGGTCAGACGGAGAGGGTAAATTAAATCTTAGAAGATATGTTGTGTCTGTGTGCGATCGACCTAAAGACTAGTTGGGATACGCAATTGACGCTTACGGAGTTTGCATATAACAACAGTTATCAGTCGAGCATTCAGATGGCTCCATATGAAGCGCTCTACGGGAGGAAGTGTCGTCCGCCAATATGCTGGGATGAAGTCGGAGAGCGATAAGTGCTTGGACCGGAACTGGTGGAGTAGGCCGTCGAAAAGGTCTGCTTGATTCGAGATAGACTCCGTATCGCGCAAAGTCGACAAAGGAGCTACGCAGATCTTCGTCGATGACCGCTAGAATTCTTGGTCGGGGATCATGTGTTTCTGAAAGTAATGCCCATGCATGGTGTGATGCGGTTCGACGTTAAAGGCAAGTTGAGCCCGAGATTTGTAGGCCCCTTCGAGATCATCGAGCGAGTTGCAACAGTTGCTTATCGGATCGTACTCCCTCCTTCCTTGGCTGATGTGTACGATGTTTTCCATGTTTCATAACTTCAAAAATATGTCCATGATCCAAGTCATGTGGTTAGCTTCGATCAGTTGGAGCTACGTACTGACTTATCTTAGTCGGAGGAGCCTATTCAAATTTTGGACCGTAAGAAGAAAGTGCTACGAAATCGGTCGATATTTATTGGTCCGCGTGCTTTGGCGGAACCGTTCAGTTGAAGAGTCGACGTGGGAGATGGAGGCGGAGATAAAAGAAAAATACCCTGCATTGTTTGTCTAAATTAAGGTCAGACCCTTGTTCTTAAGTTTTGGGACGAAACTTTTTCTTAGTGGTATATTATGTAGCATCCCACTTTTGATAGGCAACAGACTTCATAATATGCTTGCGCCGAGTCAGATCAGCCGAGAACTTAGATGGCCATCTGACTCGATCGCTGAGCTTGGTAAACGATAGCACCTTGTGACATCGATCAAATCGATTAGGATGGACATTACGAGAATCGATCCAACTAATAGAATGACTTCTGTTGGAATAAGTCCTAGATGCAGTGGGCTGCGTCTCGGCGAGTGATCTCTATATAAGAGTCCCTTCGACGGGACCGGACTGCTGTATGGTTTTCTTGGAGCTTTTGCCGCTGGATTTTGATGAAGTGCTTTCGCGTCGTTTTTCTGGATACAATCTACAAATTTCGAAGGAAGGAAAAAAAGAAGGAATCCTAACAAAGTGTTGGTGCCATTGCAGGATCTCGCGTAACTAAAGCTTGAACGTTGCGAAGAGTTTCGACGGACGGCACGATCGCGGAACTTGGTAGGTGATTCGGCCCCTTATTTTCTAGTCTGTTTCGCAAATAAAATTTCCTATGCCTCGAATTCATTCAAATCGATGATGTCAAGTTAAATGCATGCCAATCCACTAAGATCAAGAACTCGGGAAAAACATATCGATCTAGAGTAATCTACTCTGAAAATACAAATTTATCACATAAACGAGAAAGTTTAAGGTTCTAGTAAAAAGATAGACTATTTCAAGTACTGCAAAATAATATGAAACGTCGATCGTGGGTTATGATGCCTCGGACAATTTGGTACCTACGGGACGCTAAATCGGGATTACGGCTTGGGGAAAATGAATCGTTGCATGAGTTGGGAGAAATGATAATGCCATTCAATATTGTCCGTGCTATACAAAACTGTTGCATGTACTAAACTGTTCACACATTGGCATGGTCATGGACAGCTTGTGCACAAGTTGATTTTTCTCAAATCGGTATCCGGGGCATCGGAATCGAATCGGCCTATGGGGAAAGAATAATCTTGCTTCGGCACGGATGCATTACGGGACCGTCAGTCAGGCTTACAACCTAGACTGAACGGGCCGAAATGCCGTTGAGATAGTCCCACATGATGTGTAACATCAATGACCACGCATATAAGATAGTAGCATACTCACCTATTGTCTTATGCAGGTAGTAAATATTATCTCTATTTTTATGCAGGGACGAGCACGACCGTGGTAAAAAATATGATAAATTGCTATGCTTTACTGTATGCTTTATTACTCAAAGATGGCTATCGATATGAACTGAATTCATTTAGTTTTAAATAGAAAGACAACTCTAAAGCATGCCTACCTTAATAATCAGAGTCGGTTTAGATGAGTGGGTTCATCTCGTCCACTTAGCAAGTGTGCTAATCCCCTCCCTCAATTTCCCTAGGTGCGGCGGGCACTCTAAACTGAACCTGAAGTGCAGAGAGGTGTTTTGAAGCTCTTTCTATGCTGAAGTATTTTGAAGCCAATTCAATCGAAGGCTTTTTACAAAGGGGGGAATGTATGGAACGATAAGTGTTAGTTCAGGCAGCTTGTCGAGTGTATTTCTTTCTGTTTTCAATCAATGTAGTCGTAACGGCATCCAATGTAATTACGACTTGCACTTCGTTACAAGCTACGAAAGAAAAGTAAATTTCTATCTTCCTATACTGCGTCTCATATTCTGATGTGATTTGTGAAGTTTCAACTTGGCGTATTAATATGAAAATGAACGTAACGTTCTTGCCTTCTACGAGTGCAATTTCAGACTCGTACGGCATCACGCCTTAGCGAGGATGATCGAATCGGCAAAATAACACCGCGGACGAACGGTTTGTCGACTCGGGGCGTGACAATAGTAACCCAGCCCAGCCCATGAACTAAACCTAACTATTAAAACCAATTCTTCTTTCTCTCTCTTCCATCTCATAATGTAAACCCCCTAAATTTCTACTACGATTTTTTTAAATAAATAAATTTAGTATCGATTTGTGCTTTCCGTAATTGTACGTACGAGCTCGCAATTTTTCGTATTTGGCTCGACTAGTGCAAATAAGTACGAGGTGCATAATTTTAGAGAACGTTTGATCTTTTTTTTAAGGAGGTATAATTTTTCAAAATAATCTATGATAAATATTTCTTATTTGCTAAAGGT
>JANAVB010025200.1:7073445-7128445 GCA_029216955.1 Iris pallida
TTGAATTTCAAGTTTGAAGTAATGATATTGAAATTCTGGTTTAAAATATCTGGAAGAAATAGACACGATTGTTGAGGAAATTTTCAAATTTGAAAGCGTGTCATTTGATTGAGGATTTACAAATCTCTTTAGATTTTGGGTTTAAAAAGTTGTGATTATGGATACCAAATTTTGGTAGAAAAAAAATTTATTGAGTTTAAAAATTGAATTGCTAATATTAAATTTTTGGAAAAGTTACTAACGACGTGATTTTGATTGATTAAAAGAATTACCATTTAAAAGTTGAGACAATGTTTGAATGACTTAGAATTCAAGTTATTATTGATGAGTGCGTAAAATATTGAGCAAAAAAAAAATTAGATTGCTCATGACATGCTAAGGATTTAACTTGAGGATTTTTGAGAAAATTTTGGAGTTTTAAAGTTATGAAGAAATATTGAAATTTTTATAGATTCATGGTTTATAAACTCTTGAGTTCGAAGGTTGGAGTGAAAATGTTAAATCTTGGAAAAGTTAGTAGTAACGGGATGAAAGATCACCTGGAGAATTATGGAAGGGATTAAACTTTTAATCATGATTAAATTAGACGGCTTGGAGTAAAACAAATTATGGTTGTTCATTTTGGAAAATTTATTTAGAAACTCTTTGAAGGGAACTTGGGTTTTAAATTTTAATGATAGGCCGCCAAGATAACCCTAATGGGTTAGAAGGATTCCACACTAAGTGCCATATCCCTTCTGGCCATGATAGTAGTATAAACACAAGTGTTGTTAGTCATCTACAAATCATGTGGTTATATTTCAATCTTGACTCACTCGACATTCCCTCAAGTCTAGATTTTATCGTGACCATCTAATTTTTTAGAAATGATTAGAATCTTTCCCTTGACCATGTTCCATCTAAGAGACTATCTTCTCTCTAGAAACCGTGTCCCTAACTTATTTTACTTTGATCTACTAGGTTCCTTAACAATCTTTATTTCGTGCCTTAACTTAATCCTTTTTATTTTCGTACGTTAATCATTATCTCTTGAACTCCCACTTTCTATTTTGATCATTTGGGGTCCCCTATCGTGGCATTGATATTTGGAGAACAATACTAGACTTTTTCCTCCAACAAATTTCATATGCAAGACCTAGACGAGCCCACCTTCATGTAGGTATATCATGTCCCACTAAAACACGCCCCCTTGTACCCTATTTTTATGATGCGACTTACAAGTCAAAATGGTTAGCTATAAATCCTACCATAATTCTATGGTCCTTTCTGACTTCGGTTAGAGATCAAATCTTGACTCAAGTCTTTCGACCCGATATATGATTGTGACCTACTTAATTCCTTATTATGCATCAAATTTTGTGTGTTAACTTGATTGCTTAACCTTGTCATTTTATTTACTTGCCTTATCTTGATTTACTTACGCATAACACCCTTCTACTCTCCATACAATATTAGCTATTTTTACTTTCCTCCTTTCCGATTAAATTGCTTCACTCATATTTCACCTTGATTCCTCCGTGGTTTATGCAATTGTGTTCATTTTATGAATTCCTTGTTCGAAGATGAAATTGGTCATGACATCCTTTGGTTGGAAAAAGGTTAGAGTAGAAAATCCTAGAAGAGAGAGTAGTGGTAAAACTGAATAAGATGATTGAATATGCATAAGTGACATATTGCGGTAAAACCTATGAGGCGGAGTATATTTTATGATCAAAGGAGAGTAGATTCTTGTCCGACAAATTGGTTCTTTATTCTATGAGATGATAAATAGAGTGTTTGAAGAATTCAAGAAGGGTATAATATCTAAAACTTTTAATGATTCAGAATTTAACTATGTGATGATTATAAATATAAAGGTCATATTAAGGTGAGATTGATTTTACTCTAGACCAAATCGAATGAAGAAATTTTTTTTAAAGGAATTTGGCAAGAGGAAACTAGCTTGAAGAAAAATAGGTAGAAAGAAGAGCAGAAGAGATTATTGAATTGGAAGTTTGAGCTTATTCAAAATTTTACGATTTGAGATATAAATTCATATCGAAGTAACTATGATTTTATCTATGACTAAATTGACTGAATATTTATTGAATCTTAACCTTCAAAGAGATTATGAGACGGAATTTAGCTTGACAAAAAAAAAAAAAGAAAAAAAAAAAAAGGGTATATAGATATGTTGAAAGAAATTCTTTTTACCGAATCCAAAAGTATTGACTTATCAAATTTCTATCGTTGCGATATTGAATTAGATATATGAAAATAGTGGAAATTCAAAACTTTTGTGGAGCGATTGTTGGAGGTAAAAAAATTTCAAAAAATGATGGTTATAAACCATGAGAGGATTAATGAAAATGAAAAGTTGAATATAAAAGGGGATTGATGATTATGACAATATCAAATGAAAGTTAAAAATTTTGAGTTATTGATCTTAAGTTGGACGGAGAAAACTTTTGCCTAATTGGGACTTACACAGTATGGATCAAAACCCGTTATTGATGGGTTGTCATGAGATATCTTCTAGCTATACCCGTGAATTTAATTCTTACTCGGTATTTAAATTTTTTTGATTATTCCAAAATTTATTCCATATGCCTTGTCATCTCGCCGAAAAATTTGATTGGATTTTCACTCTATCTCCTCCACCCAGCCTACCCTATTTATTCCTAAATTTCGAGGACGAAATTCTTTTAAGTTGGGTAGGATATAAATCCCATAAATTTCTACTACGATTTTTTTTATATAAATAAATTTAGTATCGATTTGTGCTTTCTGTAATCGTACATACGAGCTCGCAATTTTTCGTATTTGGCTCGACTAGTGCAAATAAGTGCGAGGTACATAATTTTAGGGAACGTTTGATCTTTTTTTAAGGAGGTATAATTTTTCAAAATAATCTATGATAAATATTTCTTATTTGCTAAAGGTTGTAAACATAATTCCAAGACTTTATTTTTATTTTATTTACCTTATATGAGAATATTTATTTGCTTAGGAAACTATGATTATATGTAAATATATAATTGTGTGCGGGTAGCATAAAATTACTTCATGTCCATTTGATTTCCTAAATATTAATTATAATCGTTTTATATCTTTATGAAAATATTCCAAAATATCTACATATATATGGTGATTTTCGAAATTAATTACTAATATATATTTATTAGTATAACAGATAATTTAGATTATGTTGGGGTTGAATGTTTAAATTGTCATGGTGATTTGAAATAAGATTCGACTTTATGGATTATGAATCTAAATGGTATAAAGTAAAGATAAAGTTTTAACTTGATTTAAATTAGATTTGAATTATGAAGTTTACCTTAATTTGATTTAAATTAAAAGCGAAATTTTTTGTTTTGGTTTAAATAAATCCTAGTATTATCTACCAAAGTTTTTTCTCAACCCTATATACATAGGGGAGCTCCCAGTTGATCTCTTCACCATCATCTCCACAAACATTCTACAAACCCGAATCATGCATCGTGTCCGTGTCGCACAACCCATCCACTATATTTTGTTCTTCTATATATACAAAACATCAAACCCAGCACTGACTTCCCGATTTCCCGGCCGCCATATCAACGATCCGATCGCACACCGTAGCCACCCTCTCCCTGCCGCACCTCACCGGGCAGCAACCTCAGCCCCTGTTTCCGGCTGTCAACCACCACCCTATGGTCCGGCTATCTACCGGACACCTCTATCAGCACACCTCTATGGTGTCAGTCGACCATCAACCTCTCCATCTTCATCGCCTTTTCTGGAGATCCACCGGTGAGGCCGCACTCCTCTCATGCCGACCGGAGTCCCAACCACCGTCGGAGCAACACCACATACACCACCATAGCCGCCTCCATCAACATCTCCTCCACTCCTCCTCCAACAAACGTCAACGCCAACACAGTAAATTACCACCGGTTCAACCACACCCCGTCGCCAGCCAAACAACACTACTAACGACAGCATCATCGTTCACACCTCCACCATCCCTAAAACCCATAAGTAGAGACAGGAAGCCCACACCTTGTTGCCGGTCTGTCGCGGCCAGCGTGTCGTCGCGACCCCGATCTCGAGCGGCCGTCTCGCCGTACCGTGAGCTCCGCCAGCCACGGAACTCGCAGTCGAGCACAGCCTCGGCGTCGCCGCCGCCACCGTGCTTCGCTCCCAGCCGCCTCACCGCGAGCATCGGACTCCCGCGGCCCCTTCGACCTCAGCGTCTTCCGCCCCTTCCGCCGGAACACCGCCACCCATCCCCCAGATCTCGTCGACCCGAGTCGCCTCCCCACAGCACAACCCCGCGTCGGCCGACCATCGCGGCCTCCTGGTCTACGGCGACCGCTGCTACGATCCTCCAGATCGGCATCTCCCGCCACAACGCCGTGAGCCTAGCGCCTCCATGACACCACCGCACCTCCACCACCTCTCGGACGGGCACCGCCCCGGAGTCGGTGGCCACTTCTACTGGTACTCTCTCTCCCGCTCCTTCTTCCTCTTTTTTTTATTTAAGCTTTGACTTGACTCTCTCTCTCTCCTCTCTCTCTCTCTCTCTCTCTTTCCCCTTTTTATGTGTTGAGATCGTGCATTTTGGGGACAAAGTCATTTAGGTATATTTTAATATAAAGCAAGGTTAATGTTTTGATAAACAGTTCAATTAGTATTAAATGGTATGTTATATATATATATATATATATATATATATATATATATATATATATATATATATATATATATATATATATATATATATATATATATATATATACTTATGGTTGTTATAGTATGGGTATTAGCAGTATATTGGAATATATATGAGCATTGGTTATTTGTTTTTAATTTATTCATTATATTCCAATATACTGCTAATACCCATACTATAACAACCATAAGTATATATATATATATATATATATATATATATATATATATATATATATATATATATATATAATATAAATATAAATATAAATATAAATATATATATATATATATGTATATATATATATATATATATATATATATATATATATATATATATATATATATACTTATATATAATTTTCCAAAAACAAATGGTGAATAAAATATGTGTTAAATTTTCTAAAATTATATTATTAGGCATGGATCCCATATATATGTATTCTAAACTAAGTTTAGACATATACAATATTAAATATTTTTTACTATTTAAAGTAAATAGCTATTTCGATCAACTAAATTTTTAACAAAACTTAGTTTTAGCTCAAAAAATATTTTTCTTGAAATATTTTGTATTTACCTAAAATATTTTCATCATAAAAACATAGATTCTACCTAAAATAATATTTTTGGCATAACTTAGAGTTTTTGTAGAGAAATGACTTTTGGCTTTTTAAAGTATTCAAAAAATTTATTTTTCCTAAATAAAATCTAGTTTTCAATTATTGTAAATAATTTCTAAAAATTACTATAGGTGTCTATCTCCACAATTTCTCCATGATTATCACCATTGACCACGACTACTCACGCGTTCCTATTTTTCTCGCGAATTCAGACCATGTTTGCATAGACCTCGGCGATTAGGCAAAACATGACATCTTGATCATCGCACAACACCCGACGGCACACCAGGCAAGATACCTTGCCATCTTTACTGCTTACATTTAGTTGCATTTTATTTCAGTTATTATATCTATATTTCTTGTTTATTATTTTTTTCTTGCATGTGGACTTAGAGTTAAGGGACTACCGTCAACTCAGTATATTTTATTAAACTTGTCACGATTGTATCACGAGTTGTGTGTGAGAGTTGTGAGTATCATATAGAGGTCACTTACGTGTGGGCTGATCCCCCGTGCGCATGCGTAGGAATAACTGTCAATAGATGCATGTTAGAAGACTTGACAGTTATCTATTATAAAACAGTGTGGTAGAAATGACACGTGTTTGTGTGTCATGGTTATGACATATGTATAGTATCATTGGGGGGAGCGGACAGCTACTAGCGTAGGGGCTATATTTACTTTTATACACATTTGGGAGATAGTATCTCGGATGAGCGCTACGTGTTATCCGACCGATAGTGTCTCGGATGAGCGCTACTTGTTGGCCACTCTTTATTACTTGCTTGCGTGAATCTGTTACAGCCCTTGCGTAGAACGTTGTCCTCTAAAGTGCATATCACATAGATGGTTAGGAACCCAGTTGTGTTGTAGTGTTTACATTGCAGTTATAACGTCATGTTCTTCATGTATCTTGTTACGTCCCTCTGAGGACCTGGTAATTTCTCCAGGTGTGTGTTTCGTGATTTCTTGCAGGTGCTCTAGCTAAGGCCATGTCTTCCTTCCTCCGTGATAATTGCTCTTGGACTCGTCATTTGCTTCGCTCGACCAAATCATTTATTTGTACATTTCTTCTAATTTAAATTTGTTGGTAGCGGATATGTCTCCGTCCAACGTTTGTACAAATGACTATTTGATCATATCATTAAACCTTAGTAATTATGGATGAGATTTATTTAGTTTGTCATGGCTTTCCATATTTCATAGCTTATGTATACATACGAACATCTCTTATACTCGTATATATACAGCTGGCATGATACGTATCTAGTCCCAAGTATTTTGGGAATGGGGCGTTACACATAAACTTCTCAGCCGACAGAAAACTCAGCCCCCCCTAAAACTCTTCTCCTTCCTCTAATGCTCACAGTCGAAACCCTAACCCTAATGTTTCTTTTTCTTCCCAATCCTTAGATGAAAACCCTAGAAATCTCGAGATCCTCTCACTCACAGCAACAATTCCTCAGTCGAGCCCATCTACTGGAAGGAAACCCTAACCCTAGGTCCATCTTCTTCAGCCGAACCCTAGTTTCTAGGTCATCTTCTCCAGTCTCTTTTTCTTTACTAGCCCGACCACAAACCCTAGGTTCATCTCCATGGCCGCACACTACTCTAAAAACACCCCAAACCCTAGATCTAAACACCAGAAAGAAGGAAAGAGAGGTTTGAGTGGATCGATAAGGAGACTCACTTTGGCGCGGTAGGGATGTCGATCCTCTAGCAGATCTGGCGAGTGACGGTGGCTCCGACCAGATCTGACTGGCAGCGATCGGCCTTGGTGATCCCGGCGACGACAGCTTCGACTCGACGGATGTCGACCCCGACGACGAGTCGCTGCGGGGGTCGGATGATGTCGTAGACGAACGACGAGGGCGGTACTCCAAGCTGTGATGGTGGCACAAGTCACGAGGAGGCAGTGACTCCTCGATCTTCAAGGAGTCGGCACAAAACTCGAAGAGACACACGAAACTCGAAGAGGTGCGCACGGTCTTCTAGGGATCTCACTGCAATCGAAGTGGCGGCACGGTCTACGAGGATGGCGTAGTCTTCGAGACTGGCACGACAGTCGAGGAGACCCGGCACTACGCGGCGGAGCTCCGGCTGGAAAGCACTGGAAAACCCCCGATGAGGTCTGCAGTCGAGGCTCGGTCGTTTGAGTGAACTACGGTGGTGCTCCATACTGGTGGCGGTGATGCTGGCTTCTGTGGTGGAGATGAGGAGTCTCCAGCGAGGTCCACGGTGGCGTACGGCCAAGGTCGGCCAGAGAGGAGAGAGAAAATAATGGAGAGAGAGAGACAGTCAGTGGTGATGTGATGTGTCAGAAAGTATTTTGGGAACTGTGTTGTAATAATAAAATATTAACTGGTATTTATAATAAAATATTGCAGTGGCATAGTTGTAAATAGGTGTAGATCCGGGGGTGTTCCCCAAGATGGGACAGTGGCAAAACTGTAAATAGAAATAGTTTTGGGTTTTTTTAGAAATAACTTC
Source organism: Iris pallida (assembly GCA_029216955.1). Lineage (NCBI taxonomy): Eukaryota > Viridiplantae > Streptophyta > Magnoliopsida > Asparagales > Iridaceae > Iris > Iris pallida. The sequence goes on from JANAVB010025200.1 coordinate 7,081,254, forward strand.
TAACAGATTTTTAAATTGCTAACTAATTTAGTTACTCTCAACTAATTACAGAATTGGTTAATAGCTAACCAATTAATTAACTAACTAATTAATTAGTTAAAGGCTAACTAAATAAATAATCATTAAATTAGTTAACTACTCACTGCCGACTAAAGTTAATAAGAAAACATAAACCCATTACTAATTAATCAAATAATAACACACTATTACGAATAAAGCACTAGTAGAAGGAAATTGAGATTAATAAGCAGGCTACTAAATCATAATCTTAACAAAACTAATTATGAAATAACAACAATCATGAGTAGTTAAAATTAATTTATGTAAAGAACTAGTTTTATCAATATAAAAAGTATTATATTCCCACCAGAAATATAGAACTTACCAAAAATCGGTTTAGGGAGTTACAGCAGGACCAAAGGGAGTCGGAGCAAACGAAAGGAGTCCAAGTCAGGCTATGATATTATACGGGCAAAATTGAAACTTGAGGAATGTTTGCAAAAACAAAATTTTTTATTTCACAAAATTTAAAGAATCGTACAAGAGTACAATGAATTCTGGAAAAGTACAACTTTAGAAATCCGATCTGAAGACGATCGCTTTATCCCTTAGACTATGTGAACTTTGAAGACGATATCCTCTGAAGAATACAGCAGCACTTGAACAAGAACTCCTGATCTCCGATGATCTCCAAAAGAAAATGACCATCCCCTTAATGCAGAACTTGAATCTCTATTTATAGAGTTCTAGAAATAACCGTTTTGTAGTTATTCTGGATTGCGCACAATGGACTGCGCCAGTGACAGACTGCACAGGCTGTAAACTACGCTGGCCTTTGGGCAGTTGCTCGATCGTGGGATAACTGTATTTAGACGCATGGCATTGTTTGATTAAAATGCGCTTGGTCGTGTACAGGCGATTGCCACGTGGCAAGCAATTAATGGTATGTAAGCCACGTAATAAATGTGAGTTATCTTCAAAAAGCTTGATGGATCGCGCCACTTGAATAGCGCTAGCTTCAGATTTCGCTCAGCTCTGGTCAATAGATTGCGCTAGGATTTGGACAGCTGGATCGCGCTAGGATTTAGATAGCTGGATCGTACTGGGATTTTGACAGCTGGACCGCGCTAGGATTTGGATAGCTGGACCGCGCTGGGATTTTGACAGCTGGACCGCGCTAGGATTTGGACAGCTGTCCTAGAATATGGTATGGCACGGGAAACGAGCAGACTCCTCGCTTTTTAGGCTGTTAGGCTGTCAGTAGATTTGATTTTCTTGTCAGGTAATGATGGCTTTGCCACGTCAGCATAGCGCGCTCGGGCAATGGCGCGATTCAGTCTAGCGTGGTTGATTTTTGGTACTGTTCATGTTAGCGCTGTTCATTGATGGGTATGCAGTTTGGACTTCAGTGCACTATTTGATGGGTACAACTTGATTTTTAGGACTTACAAGACCCCCTTCAAAGTTTTTAAAATTTGAAAATATTCAAAGTTTCGAAATACTTTGAATTTCAAATTTGAAATAAAGTTGCGCTTAGGCCTGCGCATTTTGAGGAATTAGTTCCGATTTTCTCGGCGTAATTGGAGGTGACTGTTAGGTTTCTGTGAGAAACTATGAATAGTTTCCTCCTTCGTTCTTTTAAGCTTTACTTGCTTTTGAATCCTCAAGAGAAAAAAACTCCTCCGAGGATTTGAGCATTTGTGATTCTCCTACTCCGACTTCTTCTTCCTCTTCTCGTCGTCGACACCCATGGCGCCTAAACGATCGGCCGCTGAAAAGGAAAAAGCTCCTGCCGAACCTTCGACTCCTGTTACACCGCGAGTATCTCATCATAAGATAGGCCACCCCGCTCTTCAAGGTGAATGATGGATAATGATCGAAACCCTTTTTAGGGTTTTTGATGATTTTGAACCTTCATGCCTCTCTTTTTAGAGATTGATGGTATTTTCAACCACTTGTGCCACCCTGTTTAGGGTTTTGGCTGCATGTACAACAGTTTTCATTTTTATGAAAACTGTATCTTGTGCAATCGGTTGGAGAGCGCTGACAGAGTGTTTAGCACAATCTGTCGATTTATGCATCAATACACAATCTGATGTTTTGCGCAACTAGGCTGTGCTGGCGCAATCGGATGTTTTGCGCAACTAGGCTGTGCTAGCGCAATCGGATGTTTTGCGCAACTAGGCTGCGCTAGCACAATCAGATAGATTGTGTATGAAATTCATTAAAGAACTTTTAATTTCTTTTACACATACTGATATTTGTCTCTTCATCAATGCAGTTAACCTCAAAGAGGACCCAAACTACGAGGTTCCTGTAGGAACTCTGTCCGAGTCAGAGTTCAAGGAAGATCTTTCACATGTCTCCTTTCCTCAGTATGCTTTACCATCATCACGACAGGCTGTCTTGATTGCACAAGATAATGAGACCTTATTATGTCTGATGAACGGGCAACCTCTACAGACTGCTGATACTGTCACACACAAGAAACCTCTGTTTTTGTTCGGTGAGGCTTTTGATAAGAATTCACAGCCGAGGCCTCGTATGGAACAAAGAATCTTCCGAAGGGGCGAGAAAACAATATATCTGACAGAGATCTCAAGATGTCTTCCTCTATCCAGATACGCTTTTGCGAGCTATCCCAGAAAGATAGAGTGGGACATAACTCCACTGCAGCAGGCCCGAGTGGATAACATCTATGTTAAGAAAGGGCCAGACAATAAAGATATATTCTACAGCTCTTCTGAACGACATTGCTCTTTGCTCCGAGGACTAAAACCCGATTGCATCCCACCGGAGGATTCTTCCCTGTTGTTGCCAGCGAGGACCCCAATATTTGTAAATGAGTTTGCAAAGGTAAAAGTGAGATATTCGGACAATGAACTACAGTTGACAGGTCTTGTGAACCCGGAGAATAAAAGATGGATCTGCGTGGCCAATTGGATATTGGTCCAATTTGAGAGTCAACTCAAAGAAATTGAACTGTATCTGGCAGTGTACGCCACTGTCTATGGGTTTCCCTCTAATCCACATTTATTCCTTGCGTTGGCGAAAAGATATAATTACAGAACCGGGACCTTCATGACGCCGCACGGGGAAATCGGCTTAGCCTTGCATGAAATGAAATACATCTCTAATCTGCCGATGGGGGATATCCCATACGAAGAGTTCGTCCCGACGAATGACGAATTGGACAATCTACGCAAGGAAAATGCCGACATGGTAGCTGTCTTCGAAGAGCTACTATGCCATTATAAGATTTGTTCTCTGTATTACAAGAATGGCACATCCGGCACTTGCTATTCAACCAAGTGGTTGCCGTATCTTTTTCTTAACCACATTATTGAGAAGAAAACTAAGGAACATGAGAATTGCAAACCCAACTTCTTCAAACCGCTGAGCAATAGCGAGGTGATAGAGTTGATAGAGATGCACAAGGAGATACATACCAAGATCGAAGATGATCTTCAGTACCCTCCTTTCAAGGAAGGAGACATCATCGAGAGTTTTATGAGGATGGGTTACAGGCCCAAGTCGAAAGAAGCCCAACTAGCAGGTTTCCTTACTTACTAGCTTCGATGATATGTTATTCCCGGGGCCAGTACAGTTGACCGCTTCCATCGCGGTGTATTGTTTGCTGCCGTGCGTCTAGTTTTTGGCTACCGGATGGATTTGTTATCAGCAATGACGTGGAGGATGAACGTCGGACTTCGTCTCTTTGTTGACTCAATGATCCGAGGAAAGGACGAAAAGGGATATTTTTCTCGGCTAGAACTGTCGTATACTTATTTATTTGGATGGCTGATTCTACACCATCCTTCTCTGATGAACCCTGCCATGGGGGCGGTAAGCGGCAGTTTCTTAAGAAGATACTCCGGATGCAAGTGGGTTTATACCACTTTGAAGGACTGCCGGCGAGCTCTGAATCTTGACAAGGGATGGAACTTTTACTGTGTTCCCCCTCCAGCTGGTTATAAATATATACCGACGAACCTTATCGACTCAGTGAGAGCGCCGCCCTTAGGCCATACAACCTTTGACTGGCTGAGAATGATTCGGCCATCGCATCTGGTGTGTCGGTTCGAAGACGAGTGTTATCTTGAACCCTATCTTCCAAGTCGTTTTGCACGTCAATTCGGCTACGACCAATTCCATGTGGGAAATGCCATGACATGCTTACAGGGAAAAGGTTATCTGATTGATGGAGCTCGACCCTGGGCCTATTACAATGCCCGGGATACCAAGACAACATTCTTTATGCCCACAAAGAACGACCGAGGCCCGCGCATCCTGTACACTTACTCAATCTTCTATACGTCAGCAAATACGTTTGCTAAAAATTTCAATTTGATGGACAGCTTTACGACGGTGACACATTTTAGGAAAGGGGCACCCGTTCTGCTACCTCCTGGAAATGATGAAGAACACGAACCTGCTGATGTGCCTTTGGAAGCTTCGAGGGAGGCCAATTTCCCTGAAGAAGTCTATGAACCGCTACGGGTTTCTTTAAAGATTGCAAAATCTTCGATCAAGGAGAAGAAAAGAAAGGCAGGAGAACCATCTTCTCCTGTCTTCAAGAAGAAAACTGCCATTGACTCTTCAGAAAGGGTCACTACTCGATCACAGTCTCGACAACAGGCTGAATCAGCTTATAGGGAGGAAGCGACGACCCCTACCTCAATCCAAAGAAAGACACAAGCTGTAGACGTAGAGAGTCCTGAAGAACCTCTATGTAGGAAGAAAATAGCCTTTAGAAAGAAAGCAAACACTCCCTCAAGACCTATCCAAACATCGGCCCTGGTTAATGCTGCCGCTGGGGTTATGATGCCTTTTCCTACACCTCCTCCTTAGCCTGGACAGGTGATAGATACACGAGAAGGAACTGCAAGCACATAAATAAGGGATAAGGCCACAGAAACAAGAGGAGAGACTGCAGAGACAAGAGATGAGGCTATGGAAGCAAGAGAAGGGACTGCAACTCTGATTACGACCATTGAGTCAGAATCGTCTCTTGAAGTAATGTCGCCTCCTATACTTGCAATGGAAGCAGCTGATCCTCCAGTTACACCAAATTCGCGTCGCGCTGAGGAAGATCGACTAATGATAGAAGCTCTAGATGGATGTGACTTTGACTTCCATGATGCAGATCTGATCGATGCAACTGATGATGGAGAAGCGCCAGAAGAGGCAGCAGGTGATGGAAAAACACCGACAGAAGACGTTAACGATAATATAGTTTCGGAAGAGGATGCTGCTGACCAAGCATCACAGGAGAAGAATGCTGCTGATGAAGTAGCACCGGGAGATGCAGCTGCCACCGTCCCAAAAGATCAACAAGGTATTGACTGACTTTAATAATCTTCATTTATAGATTAAATGACTGATGTTTTAACCTTCATCCATACAGAAATCCAAACTCCGACAATTCTTTCGACATGCACTGACATGGTCCAGACAGAGGTGATAGCCAGTGGCAGCCGTCATCGATCAGGTGGCTCCGAAGCAGGAAGTAGTCAGGCAGTAATGTCTGAAACTACTTCTGCGAGGCTCCAGCCTGTTTTACTAAATGACAATCTTGTAACCAAACCAAGCATTGGTAAGTTGCCTTCGTTTTGATCTTTTTGATAGTCCTTTGTGACAGCAAACTGATGATGTTCATTTGATTTTACAGAAGAACATCTGGGAGGGGCAACCAGCTCCACCATGGTTCCCATGTCAAAAGAGGCTATGGCCAATGTTCAAGATGCTGAACTTCCACCTTCGCAGGCATCCGCTGCTGAAGCTTCTATAGGAGTAGCTGACATACCTAGTATAGTGGCTACCAAAAAATTTGTAGTTGGTTCCTTCACCAATTTCTTCTTCATTTCATTAGGACCTTTAGTAAAAAGGATAATGGAGAAAGAAAATGTTGGTTTCAATACTGTCAGAAGTCCAACTTCCTACCTGATCGGCGGCATCCGAGATCAGGGTGATGAGGCTCAGGCTGCTTATCTTGAACATGTGTTGGATGAGTTGGAGGAATCAATCAAGATTTACAAAGACCTTAATCGAGGGAAAGTAGAGCCGCTCGTGACTGCCGAATTCAAGAGAATGGTTCAAGAAGCTGAGGTTTCGAAGGCTGATTTTAAGAATTTCTTGGACACTTTTGCTGCAAAATCTTTAGAGTTTGATTCTCAGCTCAATATAGTAGCGTCTACTACTGGGGAAAAGGAAAAGAAGGTTGCTGATTTGAAGGCAGAGTTCGCTCGGCTTCAAGAGGAGTTAAGAATCGTTTAACTTGCTATTGAAGAAGAGACCACACAGCATCAGGCCGCAGTTCAGCAACTAGACGTTCTGACCCATGGGAAGAATGAATTCATCAAGTTTCATCAGGATGAAATTGCTCGCCGATTAGTCACCTTGCCAACATTCGATGCAGAATCTGGAATGGCAGAGGCTAGGAGACGAGTGCTGGATTCTCGTGATGAACGACTCCAAATTTTGAAGCAACAGATTGCTGATCTTATGACCCCTCCGGCTGAATGAAAGAAAACTTTCTGTATTTTCTTCTTTGCAATATGTCTTTTAGTAATATCTTTCACCTTTATCAATGAATCATTGAAAAGACATTATTTTGTGGCTCTATTATTTGTTGTATAACCTATTACGGATATAAATAATAGCGATAGGAAATATATTCAGAGGTTCAGGACATGATATATTTCGTGATTTAGAAAATAATTATATTTCTTATATCTGCTCAGAGGTAATGTGGACATGGCATAATATAATTTTTTGAATATCATTATTTTGGTAGACAACTTAATCAGAGGTAATCAATACGTAACAAGTTGCTGATATGGATAAACGGTTGAGTCGTCAGAATGAATGAACGAAATGAATCATCGGGATAAACGGATGAACCGTCAATTGGATGGAGCGAACGGATGAACCGTGGGATGAATGGAATGAATGGATGAACCGTCGGATGAATGGAATGAATGGATGAACCGTCGGATGAATGGAATGAACGGATGAACCGTCGTAATAATGGAATGAATGTTGTGAAGACCACGTCGCTTCGGTTCTCGTAATAGACTATCTCAAGAATCTCTGCCTATAAATAGAACAGAAATTTAGATGGAATGATCAGTTTCAATTTTAACACAAAATGTCATCTGAAGATGCATCCAAGAAGGCTGAGATCGTCCTAAAGGTCGAAGAAGTCGCTGAGGAACGTCCAGCCGAGCCAACCCAGCCAAAGCAGACGAAGGCGGGCGAAGGTTCGTCTGCACCCAAGCCGCCACAGGATATCTTGGACTTCATAGTTGAGCCAGGGAAGACTGAAGAAGAGGAGGCTATGAGGATGGCCGCTTGCGCATTTCTAGTGAAATCGAGCAAGGATGTCCTCGGCTCTTTTGCCGACTATATTTTTAAAAAGGACGGCAGTGGTCCTCGTCCTGTCTTTAAAAAGGACGATAGTGATTCTCGTCCTTGATATCATGTAATATCGTTTATGATGAAATAAAAGAAAACATTTATGAATTGTCTTATCATATTTACAGGAAATCTCTTTTGTATTTATACATAGTACTTTTTAAGGAATTTGCCATTGATAGGCATCATCGTAAGTCGACCGTCCAGCTCTGTGAGTTGATAGGCTCCATTTGAGAAGACTTTACTCATGATATAAGGCCCTTCCCATTTTGCATCAAACTTGCCTTTGCTCATGTGAGTCATAGTCATAGGACGTCTGACTGTTAGAACAAGTTCTCCTTTCTAAAAGGCTCTGACTTTAACTTTGCGGTTAAAACCCATCGAGATACGGGCTTGATACAATTCAATATGTTGTTGAGCCAATAGCCGCTTCTCGTCTAGCGCCTCCAATTCTTGAAGTCGAAGAAGATCATTATTCTCTGTAGTAAGTTCGTTAGCGATGGCAATTCTCAAAGATGGAATTTGAAGTTCCAGGGGTAGAACTGCTTCACAACCGTACACCAGAGAGAAGGGTGTACAACCTGTGGGGTTGCGGACCATAGTACGGTAGGCCCATAGACATTCTCCGAGCTTTTCACTCCAGTTCTGTTTGTTAGTAGACACAAACTTCTTAAGGAGTTTGATGATAGTCTTGTTGAAGGCTTCAGCCAAGCCATTAGCAGCAGGGTTGTAAGCTGTAGAGACGACATTGTCAATCCGATGATCATCATAGAACCTGGTGAACTTTTGACTGATAAACTGAGGTCCATTGTCATGAATGATTCGTCGAGGTACACCAAATCTGTAAATAACATGGTGTTTGAAGAAGTTGATGACGCTGCCGGTTTTGACTTCAGCTAAAGGTATAGCTTCGGCTCACTTGGAGAAATAATCAGTTATTGCTAGTATACACCGATGTCCCTTAGAAGAAGGAGGATTGACAGGACCTATAATATCCATGCCCCAAGCATCAAAAGACCAGGAAGCAGCAGTCGGATGAAGGAATTTCGACGGTTGATGGATAAAATCTGCATGGATTTGACAGGCTCGATATTTTCGTGCATATTCGATGGAATCAAATACCATAGAGGGCCAGTAGTAACCCATTCGTCGGATACGATCCTGTAACTTAGGGCCAGGTTGATGTGCTCCACAGACACCGTCATGAGCTTCACGCAATACCTGCTTCGCTTCATCACCAGCAAGACAGCACAAGAGTAGGCCATCATAAGTCCATCGATTGAGAGTCTTGGTGGTCTGATTGTAGTAGAATCGAAGAGATCGTCGATGAATACTCGTAGCCTCCTTAGGATCTTCAGGAAGTATGCCATGAACTACAAAGTCAATGAAAGGAGCTCTCCAATCTTCATTGATAACATTGACTTCGGTGAAATTACTGAACTCAATGTTGCGATTGTTTTCAATGCAGAACAACTCTCTGTTGGAAACAACAACCACTTGTTATCTTTTGACGGGAATCGCTAAGACTGCCGCGAGATTAGCTAAAGCATATGCCTCAGTGTTGCAAGCTCATCAAACATATTCAATAAAGAAAGCCTTAAATGATGTAGCCATGTAAATCGCTGCTTCATGATAGGGCACTAGATCTTGATGGCAAACTTCGTATGTTCCTCTAACCTGATTGACAACCAGTTTAGAATCACCATAGAATTCAAGATATTCGACTTTCAACTATTTAGATAACTGGAGTCCAATAAGCAAGGCATTGTATTCAGCCACATTGTTAGAGCACGACTGGTCTAAGGAATAAGCTCTTTGGATAGCTAATCCTTCTGGAGAGACTAGAACAATTCCAACTCCTGTGACAATGGTCCCATTTGGTCCGATCCGGGATGCTCCGTCGAAAAACAGATGCCAGGTAGGAAATTCTTCAGAGATCATGTTTGATTCCAATGTTTCGTCTGGAATTTCGTCATAAAGCTTAGATGTCTCCGGAACAGGATGAGCTGCTAAAAAGTCGGCCAGTGCTTGACCCTTAACAGACTTTTGCGAAACATAAACCATGTCATATTGGGCTAGCAGAATGCCCTATGTAGCCAGTCGAGAATTGAGTGTGCTAGGCTTCTTCATCAGTACCCGAAGAGGATTAACCCGGGAAATAACGTAAATAGTTTGGCCAATGATATAATGCCGAGTCTTTTGAACAGCGAACATAAGAGCTAGGCATTTTTTCTCAACCGGACTATAACGGTGTTCAGCACCAATCATAGTACGACTAAGATAGTAGATAGCTTGTTCATGGCCTTCTTTGTTCTTCTGAGCAAGTAAAGCACCCAACGAATGATCCATAGCACGAACATATATTAAGAATAGTATGCCTGAGATTGGTGGCACCAAGACTGGTGGGTTCATCAGATACCGCTTTATATCATCAAATGCTCGTTGACATTCTTCGGTCCAAATGAAAGATACACCCTTCTTCATTAACTGAGTAAATGGTCTGCAACATCCAGACAAATTTGAAATAAACCTCCTGATGTACGCAAGTCAACCTTTGAATCCTCGTAGCTCTTCTAAGTTGCGTGGAGGACGCATCTCTTGAATGGCTTTGATCTTCTCAGGATCCACGTGTATAACTTTAGAGGTAATGACGAAGCCAAGAAATTTACCACTAGAGACACCCAAGAATGACTTAGTGGTATTTATTTTTAATTGATGTTGGCAAATTAGATTGAAGATAGTTCTTAAATATTGGATGTGATCTTCCTTTAGACGACTCTTGACAGCAATATCGTCGACATAACATTCGACAGTCTTGTGCAGATGATCTCGAAAGATGGTACTCATAGCTCATTGGTAAGTTGTACCAGCATTCTTGAGACCAAATGGCATCACAGTGTAGCAATAGACTCCATAAGGAGTGCGAAAAAAAGTATGTTTTTTATCTTCAGGATTCATCCGAATCTGATTGTACCCAGAAAATCCATCCATGAAGGATTTCTTTTCGAACCCACAAGTGTTGTCGATCATGACATCTGTAATAGGGAGAGGAAACTCATCTTTTGGACAAACTATATTAAGATCCCGAAAGTCGATACAAACTCAAACTTTGCCAGTTTTTTTAAGACTGTAACAACGTTGGCTACCCAATCAGGATCCTGTTCTTCTCGAATAAAGCCACAAGCTATGAGCTTTTTGACTTCATCATCAATTACATCCATCATTTCTGGCTTGAATCGCCTTTGCTGCTGTTTGACTGGCTTTGCATTAGGCAAAATATTCAGTTTTTGAGTAGCAACTTTGGGATCTAAACCTGGCATGTCTTTATAATTCCAGGCAAAGACATCAATGTATTCTCGAATAAGAAGAATTAATTCTTGCTTATCCGCCTCTGGGAGGTTTTTGCTGATGAATATTGGACGAGGTGACCCATTTTCTTCTATATCAATTTGAACCAATTGATCTTTAGTAGGAGGTTCCCGTTGTTCGAATCGAAGTTCCCATTGGGTATCCATTCGTTGAACCCAAGGATTTGTTTCGAGATTTTCTTCGATATCCTCGTCATAGCCTATTGGGAGTTCAGCGGAGACCATGTTAGAAGATACGATCAATCGATGAACTTGACCAATGCTGGTGTCAGAATCCCATGATCTGGAATCAGAAGAGTTAGAGCGCTCCTCATTATCGAATTCGAAGACTTCTGGAGAGAAGACTGGAGGTGAAGTATATCCGAGACCTCTTTTCGTCCTACTGTAGTACATCTCTGATTTTCCTTTCGGAACAATCGTATGGATAGGAGTTCGTCTACTCTTACCATAATTGAGGCCATTCTTGAAGTCATAACCCATCTTTCGGATGATGTCTTTTGATTGTTGACTATAACGACGAAGTTGGAGACGTCCCATATCGTTACTTTTGCTATCATCCGTATAGCTAAATTTTTGTTCTGGCCCTTTACTAAAAAGTATTGGACTCTCGTCTCTCTTTCGAGAAGGAAGGACAAAATATGAGTCATCTGGATGTTCAAATAAGACCTCTGTCTGAAGGGATGGTTCGACCCCTATTGTAAATGACTGAAAGCTGTCTAGCATATCCAAATAGCATTTAGTATGATAAATGACATCAGTATACTGGAAAGTAGATGCTTTTTCATTGATTTATACATCCGTATTTACAATAAGACCTTTAACCTTAGCAGGCTTGGTCAGATCGATTACAAGAGGAGGAGAAGAAGAGCAAGGAGGATTAGACTTGTCGCGACGAAGGTCGATAACAAGTGGCTCAGAAGAGGTGAGCTCCCTTTTATCCTTATTACGACGGAGGTCGATAACAAGTGGCTCAGAAGAGGTGAGCTCCCTTTTATCCTTGTTACGACGTAAGTCAATAACTAGTGGCTCAGAAGAGGTGATCTCCCTTTGATCTTGATTACCACCAGTTGATTGCTTTCGAGCCGGCAGGTGAATAGCCAGTAGTTTGGAGGATTGAGGATGAGAGACACGCCATTTGACAGGTATGATGAGAGTGTCATTGGGCACTGCTTCTTGTTCTTCCTCAACATCCATAGCCAGTACTACCTTCATAAACTCTTCTTTGTATATGCGAGCGTCATTGCAATATGCTTCAACGCCTTTAAAAGGGTAGAGATCCGCAACTTCTTTTTGGACCTCTCCTTTGTCATCAACGTACTTGAAGCATTGATGGAGAGTAGAAGGAACAATGTTGTGCTCATGAAGGAATGGTCTCCCCAGAAGAGCATTGTAAGAGCAACCATGGTTGTCTATATTGTAGAAAGTCACCTTCGTACGAAGATTGCTAATTTGGAGTTTTAAGCGTATCTTCCCTAAAGGTTCACTTCTTCCCTGGTTGAATCCCAGAATGGTGGTGATAGTGCCAGAGAGGCTATATACTGGAATCTTTAGAGCATCCAACATCGTCTTCGGTATGATGCTGAGTGCTGACCCTGGATCTATCAAAATACGGTCAACCTTTATGGTGTCGACATATCCTGTAAAGTAAAGAGGATGGTCACGTCGATTGTCTTCCATCAGTATGTCATCCTGTGTGAAGGTAATGTTTAGAATTAATTCCAGCACACTGTGACAGTGGAGACAAGAGACAGGTTCTGACTCAGGTTTTTTGAGAAGAGTTAGGCAAGTTTCTGCCTGCATCAAAGCCTCACTCAGTATTTCTCGAGTCTCTTTAGAGAGGCGTAAGAGCTCGAAGATGGATAGCCTGGCCGGTTTGTTGGCCAATTGAGCCAATATGTCAAAGTTATATGGCTTCTCAAGTCCTGAGGGAAAAGACTTCTTCAAAACTTTGTCGAAGCGGACTTGTTGTTTGCCTTTGTCGGCTGCTGTCGGTTTAGGAGGAGTTGGATCCACATCTGGTAATGTTGTAGAAGGGATGTCCTCCGTAGAGACAGGCTGCATTAGAACAGCCTCAGAAGATGAAGCAGGATTCTCCTGAGTTTCGGGATGCTCCCGTAGATAGGTTTTCCCTGACCTGGTGCCCAATAGGATCTCTTTTTCAACTATGGGGTCAAAAGACACCATATTGCAGCTCTTTTTCTTGCCCTTAGAGAGTTCTTTTTGCTTGGAGGAAGAAGGAACTTCAAAATCTGAAACAAGATCAAGATGGATCCACATGATCTTACCATTATCAAGGGATAAGGGGACAAGACCTTCACTTCGTAGAGAAGGAAGATTCTCAATCTCCAGAGTGGTCCTGGGAATGGGGATGATGCCACTCTGCACCACTTGTGGCAGGAAGTCACCGAACTGTACAGAAATCATATTGGCTGTAACAATCTTTTTATCCTTCTGGAGAGTGACGACACCGGCGTTGACCAATTCTTGAATCTTGCCTTTGAGCACGTAGCATGCCCGAGTAGGATACCTTATGAACCTATGATAAACACAATACTTAGGGTGGTCAGTTTTACCAACTTCGTCAGGCTTCTTCGGGTCAGGGAGTTGTAATTTATTGCTTTTAATCAAACAGTCGAAGATGCTCGCTGTATCATTTCATCAAAGGAATACTCTACTTTTGGGCGAGGTTCCTTTGGTGTAGGTACAGAAGGAGCAGAGGTAGACGTGGGTTGAGCTACGTTAACGGCCAAAGATTCCTTGCTCTTGAGGTTGATGTTCAAGGTTTCTTTGCCCTTGCGATTATTCTGGAGATTACCGCTAGCGAATGCAGAAGGCTCATCTCGATCAGGATTAGACATGTGTACCCCTAACTATTTGAACTTCTCGGCGCTAACTTCAGCTGCTTTAGCATTGACAATGAATGATGGCCAATCCTGGAACTGTGTTGACCCCGTCCATATGCTAATGATAGGCAACAAGTTTGATTTACAAGTGTCTATCGTTACAACAGATGGAGTTCTAGGAGGCATTTTTAGTGCTTCTCGGCGGAATCGTTCAATGAAACTCTCAGCAGTTTCATTATGTCTTTGCTTGATCTTGTTAAGGACAGATATAGTCATATCGTTGATACCTTCGTAGAATAGTTCCAGGAACATCTGCTTGAGCCCGGCAAATAAAGTGATAGAGCCGTCAGGCAGGCTGCGGTACCAATCGTATGCTGTGCCGGCTAAGCAGCCGACGAAGACTCTAGTAAGAAAAGCATCGCTTGGCTGGAGCTAGACAGTCATTACCTCAAAATGGTTAATGAACTGACTCGGAGAAGTGCTGTGGTCAAACAGTGTGATCATGGGAATCTTGTACTTTGGAGGGAATGGGACTTCCTTCCATTCAATCGGATAAGGTTGTTTGATCCCCAGCCTCTGTAGACCATCTTTCTCTTTGAAGGCCTCGAACTGAGTACGCAGAAGTTTTATAGCCTCATTGGCATCTCCTGAGGATGGAGCAGTAATAGGCTGGCTTAACATGTTAGGAGGAGGAACAGCATGGTAAGCACTACCCCCAGCCCCTGAATGACTGGGTGTAACTTGAATAGGTATTGAGGCTACTTGATGAGACGGTACCCCCAGACTTGCATTGACAGGTACCGATGATGCTATAATCTCGGGATTTACAGCAGGTGCAGTCGGTGATACTGTATGTTGAGCTATAATAACAGCATGCATATTTGTGATCATTTCAACCATGGTCTTCAATTTGTCTTCCAGTACGGCTATTCGTTGCTCTTGACTTGCCAAACTAGAAGCGTCTGGATCTTCAGTAACAACATCGACTGATACTCTCTGGGTACAGTAGAAGACACTGTCTGCTCAGAGCTTTCGCTATATGCATCATAATCAGAGAAAGAATCATCCCCTAAGTGAGAAATAGAGAAATGACCAGAGGGATCTTGGAGAAGATTTCCTATGACCGACTGTGTCTTGGCTTCGGGATCGGGTCTGTCGGAATACTCCTTCAGAAGATTCATGGAGTAAATCTAGATATCGTTGACTGGGCTTGCGGGGCTTGCCGTGCTTTGAACACTTCTTACGCCCAGTGTCTCGAGAAGCCATATTTACAGAGGCATAAAGCACCTTGTCTTCGTCTTCTGACATTGATTCAGAAGTTAAACGATTGAAGACAGATCGTTTTATCGTCTGGAAATAACACTTGATAACCACCTTATGATTACAATGGCGTTCTAGTGGTTGGATTGGAGGTGTTGAAGTGTTGTCCCGCTTCTGCTTGAGGTGTTCCCGAAGATCAGGGATATATTCTTTAACGACATTCGGAACATGATTTTGATTCTTCAGATACTTTGTCCCATGAGTATACAGAGAAGTACTCAACTCGTTGGCATAGGTGTCAGGATTTTTCCTCCTGGAAGTTTGCTTCTGATGCAATTTTGCCTTCGGCATTGGTTGCTTGCGTTTATTGAGATATGTCCGTAAATCGACAAATTCACCCCCAGGGGTCTCCGTCTGAGATACCAGCAATTTCCCCTGCTTTGAGCGGGATATCCGAAGAGTTGGGAGATCTAGGAAGTGTGCTACTGGAGTAGGCAAGACGCCTCTCTGATCAATATTCTTCTCTTTAACAGGGAGAGAAGAACTCTTGTTTGAGAGAATATTTGTACTGTTTGGTACCGAGACACGTTCAGATGGATCTTCTGAGGTAAAAACTGGAGAAGACTGGGAAAAGACCAAAGGGCCTTTTCCTTTATTTTGTGAAGAAAGGTTGGCCAAAGAGCGTTTTCCTCTGTTGTTTTCCAGGTTTTGGACTATAGAAGATTGAGAAAAGACCAAAGGGTCTTTCCGTTTGTTCTGAGATGGAGGAGGAATAGTCAAAAGACTACCCCCTGTGGGTTGCGCCAGTACAACAGGAGGCTTTGGAAGGGGGGCAGAGCCTTTCCCTTTGTTATTAGAAGAGGGGAGAATAGTCAAAGGACTATCCCCTTTGGGTTGCGCAGGAACAGAAGTGGCAACAACTTGCCCTCTGGAGGATATGACAGATGGCTCCTTGGCCATGGAACCAGCAGGGGGTGCAACCTATGCTCTGGAAGAAGCAGTAAGTGAAGCCTTGGCTACAGAGGGCTTAAGTTGCGCTCTGGTTGAAGAGGTAGTGGATTGCGCAGGAGGGAAAGAGGCCGCCAATTGCGCCAGAGGGAGAAGAGTCTTGGACTTTGCCATAGCAGCATAAGTCGTAGATTGCGCTATGGCAAGAGGAGTAGCGTACTGCGCTTGGACCACAGGAGCTTTAGATTGTGCTTTGGCGGAGTGGGTGGTGAACTGCGCAAGGGCAGAAGTGGCCACTAGTTCTCTATCAGAAGAGACAGCAGGCTGCGCAGAGGACTTCGGGGTCCACACTGAATGGACCTTGCTCTTGGCAGAGGTCACAGTACGCCGAGTAGCCCCAGAATTGATCATCGCTTCGTGGGCAGTCTGGTTGACCTTCACAACCAGCGTCTTCTGCGTCTTTCCGATAGACGCAATGTCACATTGAGTTGTCACTTCCTCGTCGGAGAAGAAAGTCATCCCCAGCAGAGTCGCCATTTTGTTTGCAAAAACAAAATTCTTTATTTTACAAACTTTAAAGAATCGTACAAGAGTACAATGAATTCTGGGAAAGTACAACTTTAGGAATCCGATCTGAAGACGATCGCTTTATCCCTTGGACTATGTGAACTTTGAAGACGATAGCCTCTGAAGTATGCAGCAACACTTGGACAAGAACTCCTGATCTCTGATGATCTCTAAAAAAAATGATCATCCCCTTAATGCAGAACTTGAAAATCTATTTATAGAGTTCTAGAAATAACCGTTTTGTAGTTATTCTGGATTGTGCAGAATGGATTGCACCAGTGACAGACTGCACAGGCTGTAAACTGTGCTGGCCTTTGGGCAGTTGCTCGATCGTGGGCTAATTGTATTTAGACGCATGGCATTGTTTGATTAAAATGTGCTTGGTCGTGTACATGCGGTTGCCACATGGTGAACAATTGATGGCATGTAAGCCACATAATAAATGTCAGTTATCTTCAAAAAGCTTGATGGATCGCGCCACTTGAATAGCGCTAGCTTCATACTGCGCTCAGCTCTGGTCAATAGATTGCGCTAGGATTTGGACGGCTGGATCGCGCTAGGATTTAGATAGCTGGACTGCGTTGGGATTTTAACAGCTGGACCACGCTAGGATTTGGACAGCTGGATCGTGCTAGGATTTTGATAGCTGGACCGTGATAGGATTTTGACAGCTGTCCTAGAATGCGGTGCGGCACAGGAAACGAGCAGACTCCTCGCTTTTCGGGCTGTCAGGCTGTTAGTAGATTTAATTTTCTTGTCAGGTAATGATGGCTTTGCCACATCAGCATAGCGTGCTCGGCAGTAGTACGGTTCAGTCTAGCGCGGTTGATTTTTGGCGCTATTCATGTTAGCGATGTTCATTGATGGGTGCACAGTTTGGACTTCTGTGCACTATTTGATGGGTGCAGCTTGATTTTTAGGACTTACAAGGAATATGCTGGATAGAGCATCGGAGAAACATGCAGCGGAAGAAGAAGAAGAGATACTAGATATAGGTGCAGCCGCCAAAGCAGCTAAGACATCTCATCATAATGAAGGTCCAGAGGTATGGTGCGGTTGGAGGAGGTTCACAACCGTGACACAATGGAAGATCAACAGGAAGGAGCTCCAGCCATAACTAAGGAGAATCCCAAGTGGAGATCATTGATAGGGGGAACAAAGCATGGGCAACAAAGAGATAATGAGGAACAAAGGCAAACAAACCAATCTGCTGAGACTCTCCTCCAACGTCCTAGAGAGAGTCAGAGACTGCAGAAGGACAACCGACCACGAAATTATCAATGATGGTCCTCATATGGAATGTTCGGGAGGGATAACTCCATTGGTAGGTGGAGGGAGATTAAGAATAAAATTCAAAAGTATAGATGTTCAATTGTGTCTATATTAGAGAGCAAGATCAAGTCTGTAGAGGTCATAAATAGACGTCTACCCCCACACTGGAATACTCAGCATAACCTGGAGCCTGGGGGCATGGCGCGTATTTGGATGATGTGGGATACGCATGAATGGTCTGGAAAAGCAAGGTTTCTCTCAGAACAGTTGATCGCCATAGACTTCATTAATAAAGGGGGTTTCCAGATGGTGGTCCTTGCTATATACAGCCACAATGACAGGAGAAAGTGGTTCGACCTATGGAAGGACATTATCAACTTAGCAACGGAGGTAAGAGGAGTCAAACCCTTGGTACTGTATGGGGATTTCAATGCCATGCTATACGCTATGGAGAAAATAGGGGGAAGACGAGTTCCGGAGCCGATCCTTGAAGATCTACAAAATTGCTTGATTAGCTCGAGGCTTATGTGTTTAGAAAAGATGGAACATTTCGGTCTTAGAACAATAGCTCCTCTATAAATCGAGTAGTTTGTCAACTCGATAGGGCAATTTATAACAATAAGTGGTTGGAGACTTTCTATGATAGCTGAGCAGAAGGACTTCATAGTGGCACCAGCAATCATACTCCCATTCTAATCCGACTAGTCGTGGAACCCCCACCGCGACGGAGGCCTTTTCAGTTTTGTAACTCATGGCAAACGGTTACAGGTTACCAAGAGGCGATCGATCTTTGTTGTGCGAGTCAATTAACTGGAAACGTACAATTTTGTCTCATGCAATGGCTCAAGATGATCAAGAAGGAGATAAAGAGATAGAACAGACTTCGACCGATACCAAATATAATAGAGAAGGAGCATGAGCTCCAGGAACTTCAGGAGCAGTTGCAGGCAAACCCAATGGATACTGAAGCTGCGGCGAGAGATGTCGATATGCAGTCGGAGGTCCGACGCCTTCATTTTCTAGAGGAATTACAACTTCAGCAGAGGGCAAAATGCGGATGGCTTAAGGAAGGGGATAGATGTTCAAAGTTTTTCTATGCTACTATCAAAGCCCGACAACATAGAAACTCATTCCAATCTTTCTTGGATACGGACGGAAAGGAGGTCACTGATGCCAAGAAGATGCAAGAAGAGATTGTGGCTTTCTACACTTTATTATACAACCAAACCAATTACAAGAGTTCTTTCCCAGATATTATATGCAAGCGGGTTGTAACTAAAGTAGGAAACGAGCTTCTACAGAAAAAAGTTTTACTGGAGGAAATAGAGCAAATCATTAAGAAAGCGGATCCGAATAAGGCTCCGGGCCCGGATGGGTTCAACACGGCTTTCTTTAAGAAGCACTGGGAATATTTGAAGGATAAAATCTTGCTTGTTGTGCAAGAATTCTTTCAAACCGGATGTCTCTTGAAGGAAATGAATCATACTTTTCTTACATTAATACCGAAGAAGGATGGAGCTAAGGCGCTGGGTGATTTCAGGCCAATAGCCTGTTGTAATTACTTATATAAGATTATTTTGCATCTTATGTGTAATCGAATGCAGACTATTTTGCAGGAACTCATATCACCTAACCAGACAGCATTTATAAAGGGAAGGTCGATTACAGAGAACTGCCTCCTTACACACGAGCTTGTACGAGACTTCAATAAAACTGGGGGAAGGAAAGGGTGTCTCATGTTAGATCTCTAGAAAGCGTATGATATGATAAATAGAGATTTTGTCCGCGAAGTTCTTCTTAGCATGTGCTTCGACTGATGGTGGATTAACCAGATCAGAGAATGCATTACCACCCCGACGTTCTCGATTCTCATCAAGGGACAACCACATGGATACTTTGGAAGCAACCGGGGTTTGCGACAAGGTGATCCACTTTCTATGTATCTATTTATCGTCGTTATGTAGTATTACACATGTTTGTTGGACTTAGCTGTGCATTAGAGAATCCTCACGCCGCTGTATTGGCGTATATCCCCGTTCGTGTCTCACCTTATCTATGCCAATGACCTCCTTGTCTTTATTGAACCGTCGCATACATCTATTGCTACACTTAATGGCATCCATGAAGAGTTTGGAGAGTTGGCGGTGCTGTAGTAGAACAAAGAGAAGAGCCAGGTTTATTTTAATAAAGATTGTCTAAATAAGGAGATGTGGTCGGCATTGCTAGGCATTGAGTTGGGTCAACTACCGGTGCGGTACTTAGGACTGCCGCTCTTGATCACCTATACGAGGGCCAAGGAGTGCATGGGGTTAATTCAGTATATTTAGAATCGACTCGAGGGATGGCAAGCCAATCTATTATCATTTGGAGGAAGGTTGGAATTAGTTCGATCTGTCATATGGGCGATAATGTCGTATTGGATGTAGGCAATTATCATCCCAATTAACATTATAAATATGGTGGAAAAACTCTGTGCCAACTTCGTATAGAGAGGAGGGATACATGTAATAGCGTAGGAAAAACTATACTAGGAGACAACTGAAGGAGGAGTAGGTTTATGGTCACTGAGGACGCTTCGAGAGGTGGAAAGTCTCAAATTAGCATGGCACTTCATAGAGGGATCATCGCTCTGGGCTCAACGGACTAAGAATAGGTATCTGAACACGAAGAATTTTTGGGTGGCGCCTATCGACAACATTTATTCGGCTACGTTCAAGTTGATACTCCGACAATGGCCCAGGCTTAAACAACTCATTAGTAGGGTCATCATAGACGGAAGGGACACGAGCCTGTGGTTGGACCCTTGGATCAATCACCGAAGCTTGGTCGAGTTGCTGGGATGGCCTACATACGAATTGATGGGAAATAATAAGATGGTGAACATGTTGTTTGGTGAAGGAGAATGGGATACCGCATCAAGGATGGAGGGGCGATGGTTCGCAGAGGAGATTCGAGCTACCAAAACTGATAAAGAAGGTACCAAGGACCGGTGGGAGTGGGATGGAGTCGCCAGTGGATAGTTTTCAACTTAATTCGTGTAGGAACAAATTCGAGAACACGAACTTGAGGTCGGATGGGCGAAGATTGTATAGATAAGACGGCTGCCACAAAAATGAAATTGTGTGCTTTGAAAGCCATTCGAAATCGTCTCCTTAACAAAGAGAGAATGGCAGGTTTCGGTACCCAAATGCCTAGTATCAACTGCATACTATGCGGGATCGAGATGAGCATAAAGATGAGAGATCATCTATTATTCAATTGTCCCATGATGGGACGGATATGGAAGCAATACTGGCAACTGATGGGTATCCCAAACAGAGGCCAAGAAGGGCTACTAAGTACTTTCGAGGAAGTATCGGACGTGAAAGCTCAAGGTGCCGAAGCTTATGTTGAGCGAAAATTAGACTCTTAAGCACGGTATTTCTTGTATGGTGGGAAAGAAACAGAAGAATATTTGAAGGCAAAGCAAACACTATAAATAGTGTACTAAATGGGATTGAATATGATATCCATTGTATAGAGAAAAAATAGCTGAGAGAGTTGAATTGGCTTCAGAGTTCTTGTACAAGGATGGAAAGTATTCTCATTTGCAAGCAATAAGAAGTACCCTTTTCTTCATATATATATATATATAGACAGAGAGAGAGAATAAGGGAGGTGGGATGGCCGAGCCGGCGTATTGGCGAGTTGTACTAATATATCGAAGTTATGGGGTTTAGTCAACCCCGAAGCACCTTCTTTTCTCAGAGGCCTGTCGAAATGAGCCACATTTTGCCTCTGTTTGTCTGTCGCTGGAGGTTTGGATGGACCCTCCCCTCGGGCAGCGATATTGGTGTCGGGAGGCGCCTCCCCAGTTGGAACCTCCTCCTGCTGAGTATTCTGTTGTGACCGTATCACCACTAGAAGGGCTTCATCCATATGGGCAGTGACCATTCGGTAAGACTTGGTCTTCTTGCCCTTGGTTTTGGTGGTAGGGCATACCACTAGTTGAGTCAATTCCGGAGCTAGGCATGGATGAACCCACATGATCTCACCCTGGGATGTAGTGAGTGACACCAGCCCACTCATGTTGTCACGAGTCGGTGGAAGGTTGGTTACTTCCATGGTTGCCTTTGGGATGGGGACGACGCCATCTTAAGCCTCAATCGATGGCATGGTACCAAACTGAAGAGACACCATGTTTGCGGAGATCGTCTTATCCTCATAGTCGAGGGAGAGGACATTCACATTGATCATCTATTGGATATAGTTCTTTAATATGTAGCAGTCCCAGGTTGGGTGTCCGACGAACCGATAATAGTGACAATACTTTGGATCGCCCACCCTGTCGACCTCATTGGGGCCCTTAGGATCAGGCAACTTGATTTTGTCGCCTTGTATCAGCACCTCAAAGACCTGAAGGGTGTCTTTGTCATTGAAGGAGTAAACCTCATTCTACTGCGGTGTGGTTGATAGCTTCTGGGCAGGAGTCGCTGCCCCATTGGAAGTATTAACAGTTAAGGTCTGTTTCCCTTTAGGCTTATGCCTTATTCTGTTGCTGTTGGAGGAGAGTTTTCCTTTGTCATCAAACACAGGGAAGCTAAATCCTAGGAGACGGGCATTGCGGGATTTTATTTCGGTATCGGTAATGAGTGCAGTCTAGTCTATGTATTAGGTGAAGTCAACCCAAAGTTTAATTGCTGGTGTCATGTTCTTGCGACAGAAATCCATCAGCACATGCTCAGGGATTCCGGAGTTAACCTAAGACATGCTTGTCGGAAGCGCTCTATGTAAGCTCGTACTATCTCCTTCTCCTTCTAGGTAATTTCCATGAGGGAAGACATAGTCATGTCCATACCGCCATCATAGAAGCAGGAAATGAAGAGATGTTGCAGATCCTCGAAGGAGGATATACCGTTATCAAGGAGGCTGCAGAACCATTCATAAATTACCCCCTTCAACGCTCCGATAAAGAGACTTGTGAGCAGGGAATCGTCCTTTGGCAAGTGCCCTGTCATGGAGGCGAAGTACGTCAGGTATCGACGGGGAGATTCTTTCTCGTCAAATGGCTCCAAAGTCTGTGGTTTATACTTAGGGGGATAAACCACGTTGTTCCACTCGGAGGGATAGGGCTGCCTAATCTCCAGCTTCTGGCATTCCTCCTATTTTTCCTTGGCCATCACACGAGCACGTAGCTCTCTCACAAGCTCGAATAACTCTTCAATAGAGCCAGGAGCAAGTGAATGAGGCAAGGTATGATGCTTAGCGCCCAAGGGAGCGGATGACCGGGGTAGAGTATGATGATATGTTCCAGAAGGTACTCTCTGTTGAGGTACATTTTATTCCCCATTGGCTCCTGGATCAGGACTTGTAGATGTGGGAGCCCTTGTCGGCAGTTGGAAAGCCAGGGTGCTCCAGATATTGAACACGACATGAGTCAGGGCATACATGGAAGTGGAGAGAGTTCTAAGGCCCGACTCCAAGGTGTCCATAAGCTGCAAGAGATCTGGAGCTGAAGCATCTCCCTCTTCTTCATTACCAACCCCATGTCATGTAAACATGCATGACATGGGTTGAAGTAGATGGAATGGTCGATCCTTCACTTTCAGCCTCATTTTCTTGCGGAAAGGTTGACATCAGAGTTTTCTTCTCTTAATCCAGAGTTGGCTACCCCCAGCCGCATTGGTGTCAGTTCCTGACATATATCCTCATCTTCGAACGAGGGGTTATTATGGATAATCGGGGTCTGGCTTCCCCTAGCCTATACCACCGATGCAATTTTTACCCTCAATTGGGTATTCTGGAATACCTGAGAAGTAGAAATTATTGTCTTCTTCCATTTTGGTCGGCTTTTTGATGAACTAGTCGAGCCCGGAGGGTTATTGGTCTTTTCCTGGGAAAAGGAGAATTGGAGATGACGTGGCATGAGGCACCCAGATCATTGGTGGGAGAGCAACACATATTGCGTGTCGAACATACTTCATGTGCATAGCCCACGTGGGCGCAAGGGTTCAACACTGCAAGATTTGCCCCCGACTTGATTCACGCACATGAAATGCACTCAAGTTGGAGGAGGACTTATTATGAGTCGAACCCACTTCATGTGCACAGCTCATGTGGGCGCATGGTTCCGACACCACATAATTTGCCCCTGACTTGGTTCATGCACATGAGATGCACCCAAGTGGAAGGAGAACTTTAAGAGTTGACCTATTTCGGGTGCCAAAGCACCTAAGTCAACTTTTTACAGCTTACCATCAGCTGCGTGCATGACTTTCAGTGCAAATTTCTGGTTTGCTGCTGACATAGCACTTTAAGGACGCATGGCCCGTGCCGCCATGAATTTATCTGTACTAGCCCACAAAGGCGTATAGTACTCAGAATTCAACTTTCCTTAGCCTTGACAGCGAGTGATTCTGTTAAAGTCAGAGAACTTTCCATATGCAGCATAGCTCATGCGCGGGAGAGTGGCTACGCCCTTGTTCCGTTGGCGCATCTTCTTTGATTGGGAAGAAGTGGGGTGGGAGTTGTAGTCAGCATTGTGCTTCCCTGGCTAATGCATTGCCAAAGTAGCAGCATTTTATTTGCTGATGATGTCAGCAAGAAGGGATGACTGCATCGGCACAGCTCCTTCGATAGTGGTGCTAGGCACATCGTCTTTGGGCACTCAGACTTAGCGAGTCTTCTTCATCTTTAGCAGCCGCTTCGAAGAACTCACACTGCCTTCAAAGATAAACTCCCCGTATGCTTGCTGATCGAAGCACACTACCAGTATCTTCTGAAAGGAGACGAGCTTATTTTCGTCATATTGTGATACAACCTTCTCGTTGGAGGAGAAAGTGGTCCCTAGCAGAGTCGCCAGCTTGTTTGCCATTAAAAAGTATTAAGAAAAACTTTTATAAATAACAAACTAAATAGAGTACAATTTCGGATCCGATGAAATCCTTCGAGTACACTTTTATTTTTATCTTGGAACCATGGCAATAGAGAGTTGATTCTTTACTTCATTGACGATCTGACGATAATCTCGAGCTCTTTGAATGTCTAAGTTGCTCTAGGGAAAGAAGAGTGTAGAGTGAAGAATATTGAATAAAGGAATGATCCATCTATTTATAGGCAGTAGAATGATCCACTCATGCGTGCATATGTGATGTGCATATCGAAAATTGGCACGTAGGGACGCTACGCACATGACCTTGTTGGGCGCAGGGACATTGTGCCAGGAAGCTTGAACTGAATCTGTTTAAAACTGCACTATTAGGCTGCGGAGGAGCTGAAATGTGGCAGTTGTTGAGATTCGTTTGTTGTTGAGTTCTTGAGTGGTTAGTACCCGTTTGTGAGCATAACTGAGTCAATGACAAGTGCCGAGTGTACAAAAGCTCAAAAGATCTCGTCTTGTTTGAAAGATAACGGGTTTGATGCGCCTGGCGCATGAGGAGACTTTGGTATATAACTTCTGGGGAAATAGCATGTCTTGGCGCATGGCTTTAGAGGCGCATGCGAAGTTCGGGCTCATGGTTGTAGAGGCGCATGCGAAGTTTGGATCAGCCACGTGGCGGAGTACAGCTGTAACCGACAAAAAGGTAATGATTACACCTCTTCATTTTATGAAAAAGTTGTCATCATTACTTCCTTCGAGTGGCGTGCTGTTGACTTCTTACATTCAGCATTAAATGCTCTGATCGACGATGAGCTTTGTGTAGGCGCATTTACTTATGGGCGCATATACCACTGAGCGCATCAGATACGAGGCGTATGGAGCTGATGGGCGCATCAGCTGCAAGACACATCATCCTCGGTCAGCCTGTTTGAGCATTTCAAGGCTCGAATTAATGACTTCGACTTAGCTGAATTTGAGATAGCAAATTAATTGCCATTAATGCTAGGTTTATCGTATTAACATCGGGTTGACTGCCACATGGCGCATGGGTTTGGCTCCACTTCGGCCTATAAATAGACATGTTCGTGGTGAAGAGAGTTTGCTCGTTCTCATTTCACCCAACTTCTCATTGAGAATGAACTCAACCTGTCCTCCTCCTTCGCAAGATGTTGCACTGCAGGTTGTGGGTCTCCTTGTTCAAAGAGGCTTTGATTTTGATGAAGAACTCCTTCAGAAGGCAGAGATATGCCGAGTTAGCTATGGACAGAGCAGTTCCTTCTCGAGTACCTTGCTGACAGTGTTCTTCTACGAGACGACATCGAGTGCCAAGTTGAATGCAGGGTTTCGGGTTATCATGCCCCAACCTTCGTTATGCTGGAAAAGCCACAGGCTGGCAGATACGCCTGTGCGTTGACGAGGAAGTGATTCGCTCGGTGACAAGGAAGTGATTCACTTGCAACGAGAAAGAGATGCGTCTGTGCTGAGACGTCAAAGTGATGCGCCTATCCGTAAAGTTTAGACTAGGCTGTAGTAGACTTTCTATGTAAATGATAAAGAAATCCATGTAATAGATTTTCTTATCAATAAAGATCCACTTTTCGTACATCTTCATTTACTGTATTTGTATGATGCGCTGACATTTTCTAGTGTCCTAGGCGTAAACTGTTTGTGGCGCATTGAGATTTTGGCCTTTTGATGCGCTTGAATTTCCATGCTTCTACATGTCCATCTCCTTCTTCGTCTCCTACAAAATTCTTCCTTTAGTTACTCTTTGCGTCGATCTCCCGGAAGTATAGTCATCGCCTTCTAGTCGTTGATCATGTCCTTCAATCTTTTACTTGCAATGGTCATGTAGCACTTCTAGATCGCAACATCTATATGCTTCGTCCACCAATAGCTCATCTACAAATATAAAAATAACAAATAATTAGAAATTAGAAACTATATAACTAATGATTTGAAGAAAAAAATAATATGAGATTTAATAATCTTATACATATCCCTAAAATCTCAAGTCAAAAGAATTTCTTCTTATCCTGTATGGACCTAAAGTTGAGATAGGGACCATGAAAGTGGTCTCGCATGATATTCCCCAGCCCATTGCCGGCTCTAAGAGGAAAGAACATGAAACAAGTAGACAAATTACAATTAAAATAAAATAAAGCATGAATAAATATATGAACTAACAATAAAATAAAATTATTTATTTACGTCGATCCATCAGCCTATATATCGGTCCGTCCAATACTAGCAGGCCTCTTTGGTGCAGTAGGGGGATCAAGATAACCTGGATGACGCACATATACTCCGTTGTCCAGAAACGTCAGGTCGGGATATGGATTTGTCCTAGTAGGAGCAATAGTGGCATCTAGTAGTAGTAGTAGTAGTAGTAGTAGAGTAGATGTAAAGGAAATAACAGAAGATGGAGCAGCTCCACCTACTGATGAACGAGTAGAATGTGGGGACAAACCATCATCTTTGTCGATGATGCCGTCTTCGCTAGCTCATCTACGGTGTGTCTCTAGAGTGTTTGGGAGAGATCTAGATGAAGATCCTCGACTTCGAACTCGTCTCGCCATAGGTAGATCTGTAGAATAATAAATAATATTAGTGTGATGTTACTGATAATTA
The DNA here is from genome assembly GCA_029216955.1 of Iris pallida. NCBI lineage: Eukaryota > Viridiplantae > Streptophyta > Magnoliopsida > Asparagales > Iridaceae > Iris > Iris pallida. The sequence continues at coordinate 7,108,418 of JANAVB010025200.1, forward strand.
ACGGTGTTATGATACTATAATAATGGTAGTGTCATGTTTCGGATTTAATAATCAAATCTAATGTATATATTTCACTAACAAAAAAATCCTCATATGCAACAAATATTTATGAGGGTTCTTGGAAAAATTTGTATTACGACCAAAAAATTTGTTCCGTCAGAAGTATCTCATGAAGGTCCATATTATTTCCAACGAATAATGTGCTCTCGGAAAAGATCTTTTTTTTCGTAATTACTCAATAATTGGTGGGAGTTGTTGGCACCAAAACTAGTACCGACCAGAATGTTTTCTCTCGAAAAAGAGTATCATTATTTCTGAGGACAAATAAGCCCTATCGTAAATAGTGGCCTAATTGCGACGACATTTACAGTTGGTCGTAAATAAGAATTTATTTATGAGAAACCCTAGATATTGTCGGAAAACAATTTGTATTTACGAGGGAACATAAATATTGCCGGTGAAAGTATAGGTTTTTCCAAGGATTTTTATGTCATCGGAAGTAGTTGATTATTTCCTATACCAAGTAAACATTGTCGAAAATAATAATAAAATAAAATTCCAAATTATTCTCCAAATAAATCAAAAAGATTTATCCAAATAATCAAATAATTCACCAAAAAAACTTAAAAAATACTAGTAGATGCACCTGTGTTGCACGCACAATTAATTTAAATATAGAAATTTACGATATTATTGAATATAAAAATATAGATGTAGAAATTTATTAGAATATTTTTAATGATATTATTTAGCTAGTTTAAATATAATTTAAATTTTAAAATATTTGGGGATTTACATATGTCAAGTAGTTTGGAGAATTTTAGGTTTTTTTTTTAAAATCAACTACGTGAATCAGAGTTTTTGGATGGAGAAGAAGAAGCCGGTTACAAATTCAAGAAAGAAAGGTTTGAAAATGAAAACACAAGCTAAGTAAAATTTTCCAATCTGATTACATTCATTCCTAGCTCCTATTTATAGATTTTGATACGTGGCTCCCAAATACATGTCAGTGGGGGGTATAGCCCGTTGGGTACACCGGAGGGACCTGTGGGGATGTGCACGGTTCGAGTCCCCCTAGTCATTGCCCGCCTACCCGAAGAAAATAAAACTTCAAAAAAATCAACTGGGGACGAGTTATGGCATATTCGTCTGAGCTGGCAAGTCGGTGAGTTGTCATACTTGTATGAGCTTGCAAGTCGGTAATGATGAGGTAATGAACTGAGCACCTATCAACATATGACATAAAAGACTCAATTTGGAGCATGTTCTAAGTCGCATTGTAACAGTAGAGATTTTCCAAAAAAAAAGAATTTAAAAAATGAAATAATTCACAAATAAATAAAAAAGAGTTTGAGAAATAATCAAATGATTCACCAATAAATTAAAAATATTTCTCCAAATAATCAAATAAGTTAAAATATTTCTCCAAATAAGTCAAAAAGATTTATCCAAATAATCAAATAATTCAGAAAATAAATTAAAAATATCTTGTAATTAAATTAGAAAAAGTTCAAATAATTAAATAGTTCACCAAATCAAACTGTTTAATTTTTTTTTCAAGTAATCAAATAATATACCAAATTAAACAAAAAGATTTCTCAAAATATTCAAACAATCAAATAATTCACCAATAATTAAAAAAAATCCAAATAACCAATATAATGAATCTATGTTAACAAATGATCACCTAAACTTTTTTTTTCAAAATTACGTGAAGAATAATTTTGGTTGAATATATTCATTTTTTCAATAAAATTTAGAAAAGATTTGTGGTAATCCCGCCCCCAACCCCTCTCCATAATGTGGGTTGTATAATCTCGCCTCATGCCCTCCTCAAAATTTTCGAAATAATCCCGCCGCCTCCCGCCCCCCCCTCAAAGTTTTCGAAATAATTCCCCATTATTGGTAATACCCTCCTCATTAAAACCCTCCAATCGTACATGCTAAAAGAAACAAAAAAGAAGAAGTTAGGTTTTCTTCTCCACTGCGCCTCCTCCTCAATCGCTACTGCTATTTTGTGAAGGATAAGTCCGGTGGTGAACAGGAAGAAGCACGAAAATTTTTGGTATTCTTCCTACCTTCTTTATTTGTGTACTTTTGTTGTTGTTATTTCATCTTCTTCTTCTATATGATGTAAACAATTGAAATTGGTTTTTAACAATCAGAAACCAAGTTATTCTTTGCAAACCCAACCGAATTTTGCTTCTACTTTTTCCAGACACCCGATCACCGAATCGATACTATATGTGAGGACTGCAGTCAGTCCCAGCTGCTGTTATCCCATCAATTACAAACTGCCTACAAGTGAAACTGAAAAATTGACCATGAAATATTATATGTATAAATGACACTCGATCAATAGTCCCAGAATACAACCAGGTGTTGGGAATGCGGTGTGACCCGAACCGGAGTTGACCCATGAGGTGCGATATTGAATTGGGTCCATGTGCCTTAAAAGAGAATTCTCATGTAAGGCATGAACCAATCATAATTATCTACACCACATGATCCCACCTCCTAACCGATGTGGGATTAAATTACCAACTTCATTGTCACCCCCTATTTGAGTGCTCAACCGGAAACGAGATACAACCCAATAATCTCCATCTTAGCTCGTTTCTGCTGACCGAGCAACCTATCACACCCGGCTACCTTTTGTTCGTTCCCACTAGCCGAGCACCCTTAGCACACTCCGGCTACCTTTGCTCATTCCCGCTAACCGAACAACCTTAGCACACTCCGACTACCTTTGCTCGTTCTCGCCAGCCGAGCATCTAGGAGATCCAACATATTGTCATCTCGATCCGTTCGACCACAGAACCAAGCCTGCAGTTCATCCACACCACAATTGTGTACCAACCACAAAGCCTTGCTCGACCTTAGGCTCGTCAAACTCTCCTTTGAAGCCAATTCTTGTAGTGGATGCTTCTACTCCACCTTGAAAAGAGTCCGTATAATCCGATTATACACATGAACGTTCAGCACCATCTGTCTCGAACCAATTAGAGCCGTCCAAACTAGTTCCGTAACCATGGGCTCTGATACCCCCTGTTGGGAACGCAGCGGTGACCCGAACCGATGTTGGCCCATGAGATGCAATATTGAATTGGACCCATATGCCTTAAAAGAGAATTCTCATGTAAGACCTGAATCAATCCCAATTATCTACACCACATGATCCAATCTCCTAGCCAATGTAGGACTAAATTACACCCCCCCCCCCCAGCGCTCAACCAGAAACGAGATACAATCCAACACCAGGATTGCTTCTCAAGTAATAGAAACTGGATAGTTGAATCCAGCAACTTCATCTATAACTGTTAATAAATTTTTAAAGATACGATACATGTTCAGAAAGTACACATCATGACCAAGAGTGGATTCTCAAAATACATAGCCTGCCTGTTAAATCAATGGAACTTACGGGAGACAATTTACATTTCTGTAACTGTATGTTAAATCCAGCAACTTCCATCTACTCGGAAGTTTTTTTTTTTTTTTTTTCCGTAGTGTTTGCATGTGGTTTCTTTTAAGTTAATACTTTGTGTTATGAATTTTTGGTGTGATATCTATCACTAGCAGACACTAGGATTTTTACTGCTACTAGATTTCTTCAAATCTCCTTACCCTTTTTAATGTATAGGTTCAAAACCAGATTTTTGCTGCTACTAGAATTTGGGCATAATCTATTAGTTGTTTTATTCTTCAGTTATATTTCAGTGATATACGAATGCATATTGTTGTGGTCAAGCTTCAAGATGGATAAATTCTTATTCATAAGACATATAAGTTCAAGATTTGAACAGCAATTAGTATGCGCTCAACAACTAATAATTAATAAATTTTTCTATTCCATATATAGGACTTTTAAACCTCAAAATTAGGTGAAGCCAAGTTATGACTGACAAAATATAAACTGAATTTGTGGATGTGCTTCATCGAGATAACTATGTGAGCTATATTTGACATCAATTCATGTGCATGTTGTTTGATCCCATGCATATTTTCTAGGATCTCACTTGTGCACACAAGTTCTCACTTGTGCACACAAGTTAGAGTACTGAAAAACTAGCCATAATTTGTAGTGAATATTGACATGCATGTAGCTATAGTCATGGGGAACCAGTTGTACAAAGAAATGGGGAGAAATTGAGAATCTCAAGTAATGGTCATCACTGTCGATGGCAAGTACTTGGATCTTGATTTTCTTGTGATTTGGTGGTAGTTAGTTGTTCATAAAATATGCACGATACATGGATGCCCATGTGCGAACAGTCTTGACATTTATATGTTTGAGCATACTGACAACTTTCAGCAACCAATAATTTTTCACTGCAGTTGTAAACCTGAGAATCTAACAAACAGTTGTCAACAATAATCTTGTCTCCAAAGTTTTCAACTATCCATTTATAGTTTCATATTTTATACATGATAGGGATTAGGTTGGCATCTAGTCAGCTGCTCCGACCAAATGTATCAGTATAAAATCAAGTTCCCACAAAAGTCCAAGATTAAATCCACAACTCCAAATATATATATATATATATATATATATAAGAATATAAGAATATATATATATATATATATATATATATATATATATATATATATATATATTCTTATATTCTTATATATATATATATATATATATATATATATATATATATATATATATATATATATATATATATATATATATTCTTATATTCTTATATATATATATATATATATATATATATATATATATATATATATATATAAGAATATAAGAATATATATATATATATATATATATATATATATATATATATATATTCTTGTATTCTTATATATATATATATATATATATATATATATATATATATATATATATATATATATATATATATATATATATATACATATATATATATATATATATATATATACTGGCCTTTATTTTTCCCACAGGTGATGCAGCCTATCACATCTTCCCACTGGGTAATTGTGGCGAACACGCCTCCACTGGGGTTCAAACACCTGACCACTTGGGCCGCATGCATCTGTCTTAACCACTAGGCTAGAGCTCATTTGCACGGATATATATATATATATATATATATATATATATATATATATATATATATATATATATATATATATATATATATATATATATATATATATATATATAAAATTTGATTTTTCATCAATACATATGTTTGCATAATGTTAAGATTGTCTTTATTCTTGTTTAGTTAAACATGGTGGAGATTGTTTTATGCTACTGATCATTCATTTAAAAACAATTATTTTAGGAATATTTTACGAATAATTTGTATCGGAATTCAAAACTCTTACGAAGCATATATGTCTGAGTAAAAAATGAAGCATGTATAAAGGTATAGATACTGATATAATGGCTTGACTTCATGATACAAAATGCAAGAACACTGACCTTGCATCTGGTTTGTAAAAGAAAAGTTCTCATGTTGAAAACTTATGCACGCACGCGCGCGCGCGCACACACACCCACACACCCACACACACACACACACACACACACACACATATATATATATATATATATATATATGTGTGTGTGTGTGTGTTATATATATATATATATATATATATATATATATATATATACATATATATATATATATATATATATATATATATAATAGATTTTTTTAAGAAATCAAGGTATAGATACTTATACCAGTTGGAGTAACAGTTTTCACATGGATAACAATGCCACTTGGAGTAACAGTTTTCACACGGATAACAATCCCACTTGGAGTAACAGTTTTTGAGTCATTTCCTTTTTACCTTTGTGTATTCGTATCATGTCATGTTTAACAATGCCACTTCCACATATTTTATCGTGTATGGTATCATTTACGGATACGACACACTACAGACACGGTCATGGCAGAACATGAACAAGTTATTTTTCTAATTAATTATTTTGGTAAATTTATATTGCAAACTCATGTGATTTTAATACCTAGGATCATTACAACTGAAGCTGTGAGGAATATTAGTGTATTGTTCAAGCAAGAGATTAAAGGACCATGGGTATACTTTTCTAAATATCCAAAGGAGAAATTGGATGTGTTGTTTGATAGGTTTAAGGAATCTGGCTATACTTATACATACTCAAATGAAGAATTGAAGGTTGCATCACTGACCATATTAAAAGAAATTTTGCTGACTGGATGTGGAATTTGAGAAAACCAATATTTGAAAAGTATAAGAGTATGGGAGGGAGATATGTTAATCGTCCAGAAAATGTACATGATCCTGCTGTATGGAATGCAATGGTTGATGAATGGTTAAATCTCCAATGACAAGTAAATGAACTTGAACTTTCACATATCAATTTAAGTCATTTCTTATAACATGACATGGACTTTCACATATCAGATATAGAGTTTTTATATTGAATGGTAGATTAATTTTCCATGGCATGACTAGTATTTTTGTGTGCATATTTTGTGAATTATTTATTGAATGGTAAATTAATTCAATGGAGGAATTATTTTATTTTGCAGGATCAAAGTAATTCAAACAAAACAAACAGGGAAAAATCAACAATTGTGCACACCACTGCTTCAGTTTCCTTTGCCAAATACAAAAAATGAGGTATAAAAGTAGAATGCTCCCTCTTTTTTTTGTACATTGTATATTTTCATGTCTATATGTATTTTTGCATATTTTTGGTTGCTTCGTTATGTAGGAAGTAAGATATTTCTGGTATTAGCTTAATATAATAAGAAAATAATAATAATATTTTCTCTTAACAGCTTGATCAAACTGGAATTCAACCAAGTCTAATTAAATGTTTCAAGAAGTTGTTAGATTATTCAATAATATGGGGCCACACATGTAAAATTAATTGTGTTTAGGCTATCTAAATAATTAAGCCAAATTAAAGTGGTCTATTTGGAAATTGGCTTAAGGGTATAATTGTCATGGAATTAATGTGTAGATACCGGAGATAATTCTAATTTGATGAGGGGCCAAATTAGAAATATCAAAACACACATGTATATATATATGTGTATTCATTAGGGTTATGGTCCCCAACTTATACGGCCACCAAAAGAGAGGTTTTCTCTTTTTCTCTTCTGCATCCCCATCAACAGAAAGAAAGGGATAAATGATTCGGATTCTTCTTTGTCATTAAGGATCGTAGCAAGTTGGAAGATCGAACCCAATAAAGAGACGATCGCTTCAACATCCATCAAGCCAAGCAATGGATTCAGGTACGCTTCCGCAATCAATTAAATTTATGTTCTTCATCTCATGAATCGACATGATACAATAAATTATCTAACAAGTGGTATCAGAGCCTCCTTGTTTGATTCTTGAGTTTGAAGTTTTTAGATTCAAATTTTGTTGGTGTTCAGAAACCCTAGATCATTTGATGTAATTTAATTTAGGGCTCTTTATTCGATCAATATTTTTTTTTGTATGAGATCGTTTGATGCTTGGGGATTGTTGCGATTGATTTTGTGCATCTTTTGTGGGATTTCAGCTGTTGGTTTCTGTCTAGAGTGTCGAGTTCTTTCTAATTTTGGTTTATTGTTTGAGTTTGATGTGAATCTTCAACTTATGTTGCAGCTCTGTAAAGTTTTATTGGAAAAAGCTAGAATTTTGCGATTGTTAGGATGCGATTTTTATGTTAATTCGCTTAGATTCCTAAGTTCTCTTTTATATGTTCTCTTTTTTTCTGATTTCGATAGGATTCATTTGAATTCTGAAAAAAAAAAAAGCTTAAAAGGTTTAGCCGTTTTGTTTGTGCGAATCTTAAACTTATTCTGCAGTTTTTGAAGCTCTGGGATTTTTTTTCTTCATATTTTGCTATTGTTAGAATGGAACTTAGATATGAAGTCTCTTGCATATGCTGATAATTGATGTATGTGAATTTTGTACAAGTTAGTCTAGGATCAAATTCCTTAAATTTACTTGTATATTTTCTTTCTCTGACATGGAATTTGATGTTAATTATGTTGATATTTTGTGTGTGTGATATTTTGGAGTTATTCCTTCTAGTTAATGCTCAATTTAGACAAAATATGCTCAGTTTAAATATATGTTTTGGAATTATTCCATTCAGCTAAATGTCTATGTTTTTCTAGCTATGGATGCATATTTTTCAATAGATTATCACATGAATTTTGTTAGTTGATAATGCTCGATTTTGTCAAATTAAAATTCATGCTTCTGATTTTGATTAATATATTTGAATAATAATCTTATAAATATGCATGTACATAAGGTTTTGGACATGATTCTGTTTTGTAAAATTTAGTCTACATTCAAATTTTTGGTGCCTTTTGTGACTAGCAATAGTTGTCTAATATTCTGAATAGACTCATTGAAACAAGATGTCGCCAAAGTGACCTCTCTTGCGTAGATAGTCTATGAGGGATGTTGGATATTTGTGCGTAAAATTCATGCGAGTATTAGCCGGCCCAAAGGAAGGTTAATACTTGGCCGAAGTGCACACATACTTGTGGTGATAAATGTGTGACAATTATAAGGTTTACATGTGAATAATAACCCGATCCAAAGATAGGCTTATTATTTGACATGACTTATTGTCAATGTTTGATCATTACACCAAGAATACCACTTGCAGTTAATATCACTGTCCAAAGACTTGATATTAATGATGTACTAGGAATCTTGAGATGGGGTTCACCATTATCTGAATTTGTTTGACTATATTTTACGCTTTGGTTATTTGTTAGAGCATGTTTTTTTTTGTTGCTTTGTTCTCTTTACAGTTAATGTTATTAAAATATCTGCCAATAAGATTTTAATTTTCAGGTTTAATGGAATAAACTTTAAGGGCAAAAAAAATGAATACAGTAGCTACTAAGGGTCCAAGTCAAAAGAAATAACAATATAAAACTAAGGGTTGTTCTTTTGTGATAAGACGGGACACATAAGGAGAAATGTACAAAGTACCACGCATGGCATATAAAGAAAAGTACATTTCTAAATTTGATCTGTTCTAAGGTTAATTTAGATTTAGTACCAAGAAACTCATGGTAGTTAGATTCTGGTGGGACTACCCACATTAATGTTTTAGGCAAGGTTGTCTGAGTTACCAAAAGTCAATTGATGGTGAAAGATACATCTATATGTGTGACGAAAATTCGGTAGAAGTGAAAGCAATAGGACATTTTAGGTTATTTTTAGTAACCGATTATTATTTGGATTTGATAGACACTTTTATTATACCGTCTTTTAGACGAAATTCAGTTTCAGTTTTCTTAATGGACAAATCTGGTTATCATTGTTCATTTGGAAATAATAAGTTTAGTCTATCTTTAAATCCAAATATTATTGGTAACGGTTCCTTTAAGATTTATGATAATCTATATTCACTTGAAACTATTGCATCTTAATACAATAAAGCCTTGCAAGTGGAGTCATGTGGTACTAAACGCAAAATTAACAATAAATTTTTTTAGCCTCATTATGACATAAGCGATTAGGTCACATATTTGGAAATAGAGTTGAACGACTTGTGTCTGATGAGATTTGGATTTCATTGACTTTATAGACTTTAATGTCTATATTAATGTGTAAAGAAAATACAGACCAAAGTTAAATTATAAGTAGCTTCTTCATTAACTATGCTGACAAATCGAGGGGTTAATAATTATACGGTCCCACACTAAGAAATTTTTTTGAGACAAGAAGTATAATATTTTTGAGGATGTTGAGTTTGGGGGAGAAATAAAGTCAGGATCATTGTCTTTGAGAAGAAATCAATTACGATTCCTACTATCACTTTTGACAATGTGCAGAATTCTATACCTGTCATGATCAAGGAAATGAATTTGGAGCCTCAATAAGACAATGTCGAATTACCTCTATAAGTCGTTGTTGAGATACCTTAACAACGACAACGTAGCGGCACCCCATTCAAGATAAGGTAATTATTCCTAAGGAACAAACTCAACAACCTCAAGAACCGGTAATGTTAAGATGGTCCACCAGAGAAAGAAGAAATATAATTTCGGATAATATTTGTCATATTTCTCTAGGAACGTGAGGAAGACTATGGATACTGGAAGAAGATCTAATCAACTTCCGTCAGGCCATGGAAAGTTCCAGTTCTCAAAGTGGATTGATACAATAAATGAGGAGTATAAGTCCATGCAAGACAATAAAGTTTAAGAACTTATCCCATTACCAAAAGGTATGAAGTACATTGGTTGCAAATGGAAATTTAGAACCAAGAAGGATTCGAAGGATAATGTGGAGAGGTATAAAGTACGTCTTGTAGCTAGTGACTTTACTCAAAAGTTAACGATTGATTTTAAAGAGACTTTCTCTTCGGTATCTTTGAAAGACTCTTTTAAAACAATCACAGTACTCGTTGCACATTTTGATCTTGAGTTACATTAAATGGATGTCAAAATTGTGTTTCTCAATGGTAACATCGATGAAACAATTTATGGTGCATGCAGAAAATTTTGTGTCGAAAGATCCAAAGAATATGGTTTGTAAATTGACAAAATCTATTCATGGACTCAAGCAGGATTCTCGTCGAAGGCACTTAAAGTTTTCCAGTGATTATCTTGTTTGGTTTTTGAGATAAATACTATTAAAGATTGTGTATATCACAAGTTCAGTGGGAGTAAACAATTTTCTTTAGTTATATATATTGATGACATACTGCTTGCCAAAAATGATATAGGTATATTGTACGACACTAAATATTTCTACCAAAAAACTTTCAGAAGAAATATCTTGGTGTCGTTTCTTTTGTATTAGGAATCCAGATATACCGTGATCGTTCTCGGGATATTCTTGGATTATCACAAAAGATTTATATCAATAAAGTGCTTAAAAGATTTGGCATGCAGGAATGCAAACAAGGTGACAACCCTTTCGTTAAAGGAGACAAGTTCAGTCTCAGTCAAGTGCCCTAAGATTAGCCTTAAAATTAAGAAAATACAATAGATTTTCCATTCATGATCAGTTGTAGGGAGTCTAATGTATGCTCAAGTATGTACGCATCAGGATATTGCGTACATATTAGGATGCTAGGCAGATATTTAAGCAAATATGAATGGATCATTAGGTAGCAGCCAAACTAATTAAGTAATTAATAGAGAACAAGAAATTATATGCTCTTTGTAGGAGATCGGATAATTCTGGAGATCATAAGGTATTTCGACTCTGATTTTGTTGGATGCCAACACAGCAGGAGATCCACATCAGGTTATGCTGACTAATAAAGATATATTTTGGATGAGTGTCAAACATGCACTCATAATTTCTTCCACCATGGCAGCAAGGTTTATAACATGCTGTGGGGCATCTATTCAGGAAATATGGTTGTAAAATTTTGTCACAAGGCTGCGCCTACAGTACGGTGTTGAAAGACCACTTAAATTATGGTATGACAATAAATCAGCAGTAATGTATTCCAATAACAACAGAAACTTGTATAAGTCAAAGGATATTGACATAAAGTTTTTAGTTGTGAGGGAAAGAATTCAGAATGGTTTAAGTGTCCATATAGCACATTAGGACAAACTCCATGTTAGCAGATCCACTCACAAAAGTATTATCACCAGGGTCTTTCATGAGCATACTGCTCATATGGGTGTTATCTCAATCAAGTATATGGCAATATAGTGGGAGTTTATATTTTATGTATTTGGGTGCTATTTGGTTTTGGACACATTTGTATATTAAAGTATTTTGGATATTTATCTGATCAGATATATGGAAATTCAGTTCATTCTATTTTTTATTATGTTAAAGTATTGATCTCACTAAAGTTAAGAAAGACCAGTTGGAAATAGACATGTATTGATCACATTGCGTATAATTTTAATGCTACGCATCCATGATTGATCTATATCGTTTAACTATATTGGTATATGTGACTATTGATGGTTTAGTTACGCTATATGTGACGAATGCCGCTTTGATCCTATGTTGATATGGTTAATGGATGAGATTGTCCGGATATACCCTAAGGATTAAGATAGCAATTTATGAGCTCACTAAGGTTAACACAATTATAAGGTTACATATGTGGCCCAGTTGGAGATTGTTGGATTATTCAATAATATGGGGCCACACATGTAAAATTAATTGTGTTTAGGCTATCTAAATAATTAAGCTAAATTAAAGTGGTCTATTTGGAAATTGGCTTAAGGGTATAATTGTCATAGAATTAATGTGTAGATACCGGAGATAATTCTAATTTGATGAGGGGCCAAATTAGAAATATCAAAACACACAAGTATATATATATATATATATATATATATATATATATATATATATGTGTGTGTGTGTGTGTGTGTGTGTGTGTGTGTGTGTGTGTGTGTGTGTGTGTGTGTGTATTCATTAGGGTTATGGTCCCCAACTTATACGGCCACCAAAAGAGAGGTTTTCTCTTTTTCTCTTCTGCATCCCCATCAACAGAAAGAGAGGGACGAAGGATTCGGATTCTTCTTTGTCATTAAGGTTCGTAGCAAGTTGGAAGATCAAACCCAATAAAGAGACGATCACTTCAACATCCATCAAGCCAAGCAATGGATTCAGGTACGCTTCCGCAATCAATTAAATTTATGTTCTTCATCTCATGAATCGACAGGATACAATAAATTATCTAACAGAAGTTTCATGTAAGTAACGGAAAGGAGGGAGAAGGAGAAATTTGGGGAAGTGAGAAGGAAAAAGAAATCCATGTATGTTAGCCAACTTCTTCATTCTTCATTGTGTTCTTTAAATGGATACCATATTCTATTAATTTAGTGTGTGTTTGTAATATTCTATCGAGATGTTATATGATATTGTAGTAATTGTTATTGTTTTGTAGGAAACTATGGAAAGCAAAAAAAAAGTACTTCTACAGAAAAAAAATCTTAATATTAATGACTGGACATATATAGAGAGGTGATCGTACCTAGTCATGGACGTGTACTTGGATTGGGGGGTCGTTTGAAAGATAAAGATTTATACTCATCTAGCCAAAATTGCAACAAGTGTAGGTGTGTTGAACTTGAAAAGTCACCAGCAATTAAAAGATGAGCTGAATGATGTGAAAGGTCAATTAAGCACTCTGCAAGAACAAGTTCAAATGTTATTAAACAATACCCAAAATTCTGAACATAGTGCAAGGCAATCACCATATGTGGTATGTACATTTCTTTACGGTTTTATAAGTTGTAAGTTGAGTTTAAATCTTAATTTTATTTAAATTATATGAGTCCTTATTGATTTTTTTTTTGTTTAACAGGATAATGTTGAAAGTAATGGTTCGGATGCTAATCTTAGCGATGACTTTGAAGAATAATTCAAAAAAGCTTCAATTTCATAAAATTATTTTGGCATTGGTATACGTAGACTTGGAAAAAGGTTAGATTTGACATTACAAGTTTATTGTACTTAAAAGACATTGGTTTCTTTGTGACACATTTTTTTATATCAATGAATGATTAGCAGATTATCTTTTACTTTAGTTGTCAACGTATTCATGCTTTACTATTAATTTAAATTCTGAGAAAAGTTAGCTATTTTACGAAAATCATTTCTATCGGAATTAGTAATTATCATGACAGGTACCATTTTCGACAAAATTTTGGACAAACATAGACAACATAATAACATAATTTTGATGTTACTTTTTATATTTCCAATTACTATTGCTATCGAAAAAACAAAATTATGACATCATACATCGAAAATGATGTTTAATCGTCATTTCGAGAAATAATTTGACAAGACAAATTCTCGCAAAAAAATAATTTTGATTACACATACTTTAATTTTTGACTACTTTAGCAATCACAAAAAAATATTTTCGACGATTTCCTTTCATCGAAAATAATCTCAAACATTTTCGAGGATCTCCTTTCGTCGGAAATAACCTTACAATCGTTTTTCCCAGCAGCTAAATTCTTTCTTCCTCTATCGTAAAAAAGTATTTTCGAGAAACATTGATTGTCGGAAACATATTGTCGGAAAACAAAATGTTCGTCGCGTTTGTAAATATTTGTAACTACCAATTCATTAATTACGAAGGCGTAGACCTATCGAAAATATCCATCCGTCTTATAATCATAAAGCTCATTTCCGACCATGGAAAAACAAATACAAGGGTTAGTTTCTATCGCTAATGCTCACATTCTTGACGGTTGGTCGAAAAAATACCTTTTCCGACGCTAGCATTTCCGAGGGCATATGACAGCCATTTACCCTCGAAAAAAACTATTACCTACGACAAATAGCGTATTTCGAGAAAGATGATTTTTTTTTGTAGTGTTTTACGTACTAAGATTTTTCATCTTCCGAATCATCTTCTCATTTTTCTTGTGAATCATCTTCTACTTCCTCTTTTTGATTTTCACCTTTACCTTCTAGTTCTTCTTCCTTTTTTTAGTTCTTCTTCCTGCGACAAGTTAAAATCATACTTGAGGTTCAATATTAGCATTACCACCTGCAGGACAGAATGAGAATCACACCCAAGTATAATGGAGTATCGACATTCTTGAACATATCATAGAACTCTTTTTTATCAGGATTCGGATTCTTCGGATCAAAATTAGACTTGACCGCAACAAATACCATCTTCCGTGCCATATTATGTTGCCGATATTTGAAGTGATCTACGAGCACCTAGTACCCATGGGATTCTTTGCCTTCTTGGAGGACTTCTTTGTAGTGGAGGACCTTCCCTAAGGTGTTGCCGACGGATAGGAACATCTGGATGGAGAGAGAGGGAGAGAGAGAAAGAGAGAGAGGGGGGAGGATATCACCATGTCTAGGAGGATGATTCCAATTGCAATGCATGCGGCATTTTTCCCTTGGAGAAAGAATATAAAAGGTAAGCCTATAAGTTGGAAAACCTTCAGTTACATTATCAAACAATATATAAAATTCCAATGACAATGAGTTAAATACTTGAAGATAGCAGTTTTATTAGAAGATAGGTTCATCGAGTTCAAAATCATCAATTTTCTATTTTTGGTACAAAAAACACAGATAATTAAAAAATAACAAGCAATGATTTGTTTCATTTAACCTGTCTAAAACTTGCAACAAACGTTCATTGAACATGTACTTTAAAATTATACGGATACTCTCTATTTCGTTCACTGGCGGTGTACCACCAGTACACTATTTAACTTATGCAAAAATATTATGTGTTGTACATACACTAGTAATATACCGCCAGTGTACTGCTAGGTTCGTAATTGTCATCAATTATGTATCAATTTTTTGTGTGTGAAACTCCCTTGTTGTGTACGAACCAAAAATTATCTTCGTTTCAAATAGATTCCAAGTTCATTTGTGAACTCTTCATTTATTTATTTTTCGAAAATAAATTCATTTGTGAATTTCTTTGGCTTAATTATATTTTGTTTAAAGTTGTATTTTCTAATTATTTGTGAACCTTCTATTCTTTGGTTAGAAAATAAAATTTTAAGTTCAAATGTGTAAAGGGAAGTATGCTCACTCATTCATATCTCTTAGCCACTTTCCCTTCGTAATAACATCCAAACAAAAGAAGTACAAAAGGATACACCTTCCAAGTTGAGTTCAAAAAACATACAAACAATAAACTAAGAATTTGTCACTTCTGTCACGACCCGCACCCTGAGTAGGGGCACGAGCACGTGGGTACGTCCAGCCTACGCCACAGAATTGGCGGTAGAGCACTGTATAGGTCTACTAGAAAGCATAGCATCTAGACATAATATATATGTACCTATCATCTCCGCACGGAGGTATATAATCTCAACTCAATCACAAGACATCTAAGGAAGATAGGTACGAATATCATAAAGATATAATGGAAATATATGAACTAAAAAAGGTGTGAAGTCACAACACAGTTTAGAGTTAAAGATATAACACAAGAATCCAAAATATAACATATAACATAAGTCTCAATACTAGCTGGAACACAGTCCAGTCAAACCTATCTAACAGTCTAAGTAGGAGGTGAATCCTCTACTGGCACCAAGGGTAATGTCTCATCAAAATCTCTATCCTGGCCATACCCGTAAAAGGTAGAGCAATCAGCCAACATGTCCTCTGTAAACATCGACGGTTATCCTGTCAGAAAAATGAGCAAGTACACCCCTAACAATAGTTCTATAGTATTGACAAATGCTGTAAGAGACAATTATAATGGAATACAAGATGAACATATCAAGATGGAAATATAACTGTATATATAAAGTAGGAAAATCATGCCAGGGTGTATCATGCAGAAAAGTAGAACTGAATAGAAATATATCTATCTGATGTAATAAATATAAAATGTTCCTCGAGTATTATAGCATTATATGATCGATTTGGGACAAGATCAGGCTCTTCCATTTGACCGGCTACGAGTACAGGACCTCGGGCCAGCCAGAATGGAAAGCTATGAGATAAGTAGTAGCACAGGTCAGGCTTTACCCTACGTGAGGCGAGGGTATAACTATGATACAAGTAGTAACATGAATGCAAGTAGGGGTATTGATCACATAACCTATAATAACTTCCCATCCCCGAATAGTATACGGATCCGGACATAGTACGTCATGACACAGGATTTCCTAAGAAGGTAGCTACTCCTTCTCAGGAATCGGTATCAATAAAAGTACAAGAACAAGATCGAGCAAGTACAAGTATCCCAAGAAAATTCAGGAATGACATCTCATGACAGGAATTCGATAATACTAGTCCATGCACCATCGTATCGAGAATCAAGTAAAACACTATAACTGAATCAGATACAGAAGATATCAAGACAAAGAACCACTATCAGAGAATGTACTCGCCTGTTGTCCTGAGCTGTCAAATAAGATCGATGCTCAAAATGATCTCACAGACCTAAAGAAGAGATATTGTAAGTTAATTAGGTTTAAACAGAGTTAAGTATGATTTTCTAATGTATAATATACAATCTAGGTCAATCTCAGTCCAACTAAGTCAAACTAGGTCACATCAAGTCAAACTAGGTCAAACTGGGTCAAAGGTTGACTTACAGTTGACTTTTGGTCAACTGGTCAACTCTGGTCCACCTTGGGTCAAATTAGGAGTCCAGGTCAAGCTTTTAAGGTTTTGGTCAAACTTAGATTAGTGGTCAACATCTATGATACTTAGGATATATTAATATATATACATACCACATATATCCTTACTCATATAGTACCACCCTAACACATACATATAGATATCATATATCAAGTATATACATATCCTCACTATGAACCATAACCTATATCTATATACTCTCATAATATATATAGATACTATATAACCCAAAAATATATATTCCTATCTATATAACCCTTCCATAATCTAACATCACCTACTCAAACTCAAACACTTAGACACTAACCCACTAACACTAGGATACCATATCAATCTTGGTCATATTGGCATCCCAATACCAATACCTTGGTTGGAATCTAATACCTTAACTTGGATAAACATATACCTTACTTTGATATCTTGATACCTTACCTTGGTATCTTGATACCATACCTTGGTCATAAGGTAAACTAATCATTTACCTTGAAGGTAAAGGTAATTCATATTTACCTTAAGATGCTAACTTGGTATCATGAGATACCAAGATACCTCTCAAATATCTAATTAACTAACTATCTAATATACTAACATAACATCTTAACTAATATCTAACATATAACCTATAAAGACTAACTTGCTAACATACCAATATCTAGAACTAACATAACCTACTAACATATCAATATCTAATATACTAGATATCTAACATCAAACTATCTAACAACATATCAAATATCTAATAAAATACTAACTTCTACTATCTAACTAACACTCACACTAACAAATATAACTTACACTAACATATAACAAACTCTAACATATCTAACCCTCTACTAACCAACATCTAACAAACATACTAACATATATAACTTAACAATAATATATATATATATATATATATATATATATATATATATATATATATATATATATATATATACATATATATAAATAAAATATATATATTTTTTATATAAATAAAATAAAATATATATATATATATATATATATATATATATATATATATATATATATATATATATATATATATCATACATATACTCGACAACCTATGATACCTATATTCACTTAATATACATACTACATAGGCTCATAGGTTACATAAAATGTCTATGTCGTATAGTCACTCTTCTACTTAAAACCAATATTGTAACAATTGGGCTTTTACTAAATTCTAAGATTAATGTATTCGTAGCCCTTCGTGTTAGCTTTCCGAAACTTCAAACGGATCGCATTTTCGTGTCTGGAAGCTCCCGGAATCGCAAAAATACCGAAACACATTTGTCTTTCGGACAGCTGACACTCGAATAGTTTTACAGAAAGTTCTAAAACGATTTTGGCTTATTGAAATATATATTGGAAAGCTAACTTCGATACGGTTCTTTTAAAAAAACGGAAGATTAATCAGAGTTCTGAACTAAACGTTATGGTATTTCTAAGTTGCTATGGTTACTAAAAACGTGGATAAATATTATGACGAATTTAGATTATTTTGGACAAAAAAAAACACATGTAGGCCAAGATACTTGGATACCAACATAGGTATCCAAATGAAACTCAATCTAACTATCCTAACTTAGATCAATCCACTCTCTAACCATTCTAAAACTGAATTTAAAACACAATTAATCCTATTAGACAATAAACCAAATACATGGGGTGTCCTAATTTGGGATCTATCAAGTAGGACACAAAACACTTATCTAATATCCTCAAGAGAGCTCCAAATGGCCTCAAACTTGAATATAAAGGGGGTACATGCATGGAGGTGGATCCTATGGATTCAAAACTAACTAATATGCATAGAAAATCAATTTAGAGGGTTGGCTTTACCTATTGGGAGTGGAATCCCAATGATACTCTTAAGGACACGGCTTCGACACGAAGATCTTCCAAAAAGGACACACCTCCTTATACTTTGCTCCAAATCTTTGCTAGCACCCTCCCTTGGTAGTATGAGAAGGATTGATGGAAGATTTGGTGGAGGAATTAAGAGATTTGGAGATCAAATCAAAGAGAGAAGCTCTCTAATTTGGGGAAGAACACTTTGTGAATAAAAGAAGGCAAGATGGAATGAAAAGAAAGGAGGACAACTACGCTTTATGTGGCTACCATGGGAGGACCTAATGAGACTATGTGAAATGTCCAAGATGTCCCTACAAGTCTCATTTTGGTCCACTTAAGTCATGACAAGGTTTGAGGTCAAAAAGGGTCAAGTTTAAGTCTCTAATTTAACCAATCTAACTTAGTAGGATTAGTCTAATCTTACTAACTTAATTAGTAGAATTTGTGGGCCATGACTAACTAATCTTGGGGTCCCGTTTATAGTCTAAACTACCCGGGTCACTAACACAAGTCGAAATGAGACGAAATTTGAACCCGACTAAACAAATCCCATAAAAACAATATTAAATATATAAAATTCCCAAAATATTAAAATATAAAAAATAAACAAAATAAACTTAGCCTAAAAAGTGGTAATTAGCTAATATAATCACATGGGTTAGGCCTCCATGGTCATGGTTAGTCTCTAGGCTAAGCAGCTCTAAGGTTACACTAACAAAAGGACAAAATCACAAAACACTAATTTAATAATATTAAAAATAATCAAAATTCATGAATAAATCAATAACATGATTTAAACCTATTATTAAATGATTAATTTTATAAAAGTTCAAAATTACCCTTGTTTTAGAAAAGTGGTGGTTACAACTTCCAAGCTTCACTTCTTCAGCACATATAAGCAAATGAAGTAGAAATATATGTGAATGCAAGAGATGCGTATGCAAAATCTGGATATCACAATTTCGTAATTCCGTAAAGTTCATGCATCCAGACGGTCTCGAGTTCAAGAACAAAACGAAGTTCACTCTATTAGTTGGACCTGGGATTAGTGGAAGGATAATTCATTTGAACCAATAAAAATGGGAAACCACTACAAAG
>JANAVB010025200.1:7133445-7135481 GCA_029216955.1 Iris pallida
AACTACTTTAACTATACTCAAATATCTCATAGGACTACTTAAGTTGTATAACATACCTACGTGTCCAACGAGACCTCAGAACACAGTTTTAGGATTTTCGACCTTCCAATTAATCGGTTATGACCCCACGTTAATAACACACTTAAAAATCATATTACATTCCAAAAAATAATATTAAAAACTATTTTCTATAGTATTAACTCTGAAATTTTAGAATTACGATTTATAAAAAATTATGTGACTAGTTGACTACTATGTCACCTAGTCTACTCGAAACTTGTCATGAACATGGGCAATTACTCAAAATAGCTAAAATACCCAAAAATATATTTTAAACATAATTTAAATATCTTATTTCACAGAATATCATCATTGGTACAAGGGTTAAGTTATGCTACAAGTTTGGGACATTCTAGGTCAGCAAGTTACCCAAAAATAGCTAGTTTTGACCTATAATTTTTTCGACCAGATTTGAGTTGATAAATTTGTGAAAAAATACTTAAAAATCCTAATTTATATATATGAACACACATAAAATTCGGTTTTGAAAATAACCACCAATAACTTATAGTTCCTTCACAACGGTGTTAATTTGTTACTACCGAAACATGAATATTACGACTATAAATCATGAAACTTTTATAGGTGATTATACATAGAAAAAACAATCAAAATAAGATTTCTACATATTTAATAACATATTTTCTAAAAAAATTTAGTAAGGGTTTGAGATGAAAAAATTAGAGTTTCTTACCAAAAGTCCTTGCTAGAGAGGTTGTGAAGACTTCTCCTTGCCAAAACTCCAATATTTCTTGCTATCTTTGCTTGCTAATCCTCTTTTGGTGAGTTTGGAAGGGTTGTCAATGGCTATAGATGGTTGGATAGAGAAGATGGAGTTTTTTGGGTTTGTTTTGAGTGGTTGGGTAGATGTATGGTGGAGGAGATAAATTTTTGTGAAGGATGGAGAGATGTGCAATGGAGAAGATGATGTATGGAGGGCTATTGGAGAGAGGTGATGCCAAAATTTGGAGGGGGAGAGGGGTTGGTCGGCTATGGGGAGGGAGGGAAAGGAAGAATTAAGTTAGGGTTAGGGTTTGGGTTAAGTTGATATACATATATGGGCCTTTTGGGTTGCATGCATGAAAAGGAGTGGGAATCCTATTCCTATGAGATGTTCGGCCTTGGGGGGGGTTTGCTTGGCCGAATACTCCATAATGAGGGTCCACTTGGCATGGTTTGGTCGTTTGTTTGTAACGCCCCAGTCGCAAAATACTTAGGACCAAGTACGTAGATATGTCAGCTGCATACATACAAAGCATACTCCAATATACTGAAACCTCGTATGTAAACATAAGCTGTAAAATGCAGTAACCATAAAACTAATCTCATCCACAAATAAATATATCGTAAAATCACTTATAAATGTCATTTGTACAAAACGTTGGGCGGAGACAAATCTACTACCAACAAAAAGAGAGAAATACTTAGCAACGATGGAAGAGGTCGAGCGAAGCGAAAGATGATCCAAAAGCTAGCATCGCGAAGGTAGATTGTAAACTATGTCCTTGCTGAGCACCTGCGAAAATCATAAACACACCTGGAGAAATCACCAGGTCCTCAGAGGGACGTAACAAGATACAGGAAGAACATGCTAATATGAACTGTCAGAATAATAAAATAATATACAAAAGATTATCCTAGACACAAATATGCAAAGGGGATCTCTAACCGTCTAATGTGCAATTTAGAGGACAACTTTATTGCACATGGGTGGGATTTAGGCTATAAGTACGTAACTGGCATCAGTCATCCGTATCCGGCCGTAACGTCCAAAATGTCAGAGGGTATCTGTAAATAAAATCTCGCCATAGTTCCTTTCGAAAACTATGGTTTACCTGTTTGGCTTCCCATACGAACTAGTGAGGTGTCCTCCCCCAATCTTTCTACACAGACCAAGTCATGTCCATGATCCCCCAATTTGTAGTACTGTTCGAGTCTCTATACCTTAATCGTAGCAGTTACGATCTATCCGTCCA
>JANAVB010025201.1:0-78635 GCA_029216955.1 Iris pallida
ACTTCAACCGTCTGGGAAATCAACTCGGGTCCGAGCATCTGCCTCTCTCCGACATCGTCCCAAGCTAGCGGGGATCTGCACTTCCTGCCATAAAGAGCCTCGAAGGGTGCCATCTGGATACTGGCCTGATAACTGTTGTTGTACGAAAATTCTACCAAGTGCAGATGATTCTCCCATGAACCACCGAAGTCAAGGGTCCAGGGGTCCACGTGCCCCTCTCGGGTGGCGAACTCTCAGGGGTGTGCGCGTTCGAACCTAGCGCCTCTTTGCTTCAGGTCTCGGGAGACCCACCTTGCGCGCTTCAGGTGCAGCCCCATATTGTGCGTTCTCCAAACGCACATTCTTCCAGCTCCTTGGCGCAACCCGGGGTGCTTTCCTCTAGCCTTTTTGTGCGTTCCGGGGACTCTTCCCCCCTGCCTTTTGGCACCATCCGGGGAGTCCCCCTGCCTCTCGGCCCTTCCGAGAGCTACCCCCCCACTTAGGCCCCACCCCCTCTAGCCTCTTGGCGTATCCTGTTCTCGCGCTACCGGGTCCTCCATCGCGTTGGCGCAGCCGTGCAGCTCTCCTGGGCTGGCGTCCTGGTGACCCTTCGCCTTTTCGGCTCCAACAACCTTCTCCAACAGTATACTCTTGCCCCCCTCCCGAGCTCCGAGGCCCCTCCTCGCGCCTCCTATGCCGCAGCCTTACGGCCAGACCGGAGGAGCCGTTCGCCAGCGGCCTCTGAGGAGATCCAGCTCCCAGATGTAGAGTTTCCGCCTGCTAACGTCGGCGACCCCATCCGGGTCCCCTTTGCCGCGTCGAAGATCTCTGCCCTATCCTCCTCTTTTTCTAAGTCATTTGTGCTCAAGTTCGGGTCCGGCTGCCCAAAGATCTCGCTAGCTGCGGAAGCTATCGCCAAGTGGGGCCTCTCTGCAGCGTTCCGGGTCGCTCCGCTCGACCCTAAGCATATGCTCCTTCACCTCTCTTCCGATTCGGACTATGCGATAGTCCGAGCCAAGGGCACTACCAGAATGGGAACGCAGATCGCCAAAGTGGTCAAATGGTCCTCTGATTTCAACCCTAAAATTGATTCAAAAATCATATCAACCTGGATCACACTCCCCAACCTCCCCCTGGTTTGCTTCCCCGCAGCAGCTCTAAAACGGATCGCCAGCTCCTTTGGGACCCTAGTTGCCATCGCAGAAGAAACTTGTAACCTCTCCAAGTGCAACTACGCGAAGATATGCGTGGAGTTAGACCTCGTAAATGACCCCTCCAAAATCTTTGAGATAGAGCTCAGAAATGTTACTCACAGCCAACCGCTGATCTATGACAACAATATCATCTTCTGCAAACACTGCCAGATGAGCGGCCACCTAATTCAGCACTGCTTCAGAGCTCACCCTGAACTAAAAAGAAAAGCCCGCGCACCCCAGCGCGACCACAGCTCATAGAGACTCTGCCACTATCATACACAAATCAAATCCCGACCCCCTCCCTCGGATAGAAGGCCAGACTCGCCCCCACACACCTTCGCCCGACCCAGCCAGCCATGCTATCGTCCCTTTCACTCCCTCCATCCTCTCCCCCACAACTCATTTGAACTCCTGTCAGACACCCCTTCAGTTGACGCCAACAATGACCACAATGACCACAACGAGCATACTTCAACCTCCTCCGGTCAACATGATCCCCCCAAGACCATAGGCCCCACATATCACCCAAACGCCCTCATCACCCAACCCCTTATACAACCTGAGATCATTACACTACCTCCCCATGAGGCCTCTCTCTCCATCAAATCACCAGTCGATCCCTCCACATCCAGGAGAAGACTCTACGAAGATCAGATCAGAGAAGTTAGAAGAGCACCGACCAGGCACAGAGCCCCTCCGAGAACATTTTACCCTCCCAAAGGATGCTCAAACCTCTCTCAGCCATACCTTAACTGGCAGTTCCACCCTCCCAAAGGACGCTCATACCATAACTAGAAGATTCTGGCAAGCCCAAGAGGCAGGATTTCTGGACCGGGACAACCCCGTATGTGCCCTGGAAGAACAAGACAACGACCCACCTATCACCGATACCGACGCAGAGGGAAGCAGTGAGCCAGGCCGGACCAACAAAGATACCGAAAACAACGATCCCACCAGCATACTAAACAAAAAAAACCTCCTCCAAAAAGAGCAAAAATAATCAAAAGTCGATGACAGCTAGGAGTACTAGGTCCGCATCGAAGCACAACCACCCTCATCCCAGCCCCGTGCCCAATGCTTAACATCATCTCCTGGAATGTGAGGGGGCTCGACAACAAATCGATGATGAACAGATTGCTTGGCCTCAAGAAGACTCATCGCATTGATCTATTAATCATTATCGAACCTAAAATCCCTTAAAGTAGAATAAAAACCATTAAACTCAAGTTAGGCTTCCTACAGGCCATCGCTGGTGGCAATGACATCTGGCTCTTTCTAGCTCAAGAATTCAAATTCGGCATCATCCACGACTCTCTCCAGGCTCTCACCTGCTGGGTTGAACACCCGGCCCTCAAGTCACGCTCCATCCTCTCTGCTGTCCATGGCAGTTACGACATCCCCGAACGCAGATTACTCTGGGCTGACCTGATGAGGGTTCATTCCCAGGGACATCCGTGGCTTTGCATTGGAGTCTTCAACACGGTATCTTGCAGAGAGGAGAAGTCAGGTGGGCGCCCTCCTCCCAAACCAGCGATAGATGATTTCAACAATTTCACCTTCCTCGGACACCTCACCCCCATCCTCCTCGGTAGTACATTCACCTGGTGTAACATGCAGGAAGGCCATCGGCGACAATACTCCAAATTAGATCGAGCGTTAATCAACGAAGGCTGGTACGACATGGGCTTAATCACTAATCTCTCTCATCTGAACTCCATCGAATCTGACTACTCCCCTCTCCTCGTCCGGATCACCAACAATCTCACCAGCAACAAGAAAGCTTTCTGCTTCCTCGACTTTTGGCATCACCACCCACAATTCCAAAACATCATGGCTTCTACTTGGAACTCCGTCTCGGTCCTTGACCCGATGGCTCGTATGGCGGCTAAGCTTAAAGCCACCCGTAAGGCCCTATCATCCTGGAGCTTACAGGCTTACGGAGACATTTTCTAGGCTATCAGGGAAGCGGAGGACGACGTCACTCGCGCAGAGTCTGCATTTGCCATTAACAGATCCCCGGAGGCCCGCGCCTCCCTCAACCTCGCCAAAGCCCTCCTTAAATCCAGGCTGAGAGTGGAGAACGAATTCTAGCGGCAAAAAACTAGATCAACCTGGGACACCGACGGCGACCGGAATACCAGGTTCTTTCATGCATGCGTCAAAGGACGCAGGAACAAATTAAAATTACACCGGATCCTCGACGACAATGGCAACCTTATTGACGACTAGGCCGGTATTCAGGCCGCGGCGACGAACTTCTACTCCAAGCTTTTCACCAAAGAGCGGGTCGTACACGACGAGACACTTTTGTCGGTTATCCCTTCCCTCATTAGCGATAACGACAACTAGACCCTGCTTACCACCGCTTCGGAGGAGGAGGTCAGAGCTGCGGTCTGGTCCATTAATGAGCACATTGCCCCTGGGCCGGACGGTTTCAACGATGTATTCTTCAGAGCTTGCTGGAACATCATCAAAACTGATTTAGTCGAAGCCACTATAGCCTTCCTCCAAGGGGCCAGATAGCCCAAGTCAATTTCATGCGCCAACATCATCCTCATCCCCAAGAAAGACAATCCGGAGAACTTTAAAGACTTTCGTCCGATCAGTCTCTTTACCTTCACCAACAAGATCATATCCAAGATCGTCGTCACTCGGATGTCTGATCTCCTTCCCAAGATCATCTCCGAAGAGCAAAGCGAGTTTGTCAAAGGTCGCCATATAACAGACAACATCCTCCTTGCGCAAGAGATGATCACATGCATGAAGTTCCCGTCGAGGGGGGGAACGTGGCCATCAAACTTGACATAGAAAAAGCGTATGACCGCCTGGACTGGCAATTTATGATTTAGGTTTTCAGGGTCTTTGGCTTTGCTGAAACATGGATTGACATCGTCTTCAGATCCATCAATAACGTGTGGTTCTCTACCGTCATCAATGGCCAGGCTACTGGATTCTTCCGTTCTACCCGCGGGTTAGACAAAGGGATCCGCTCTCTTCCACCATTTTTATCATAGCAGCCGAAGCCCTCAGCAGAAGCCTTAATAATATGCCCAGAATGTCCGGTTTCAACCACTTCCACACCACCACCGGTTGTCCGCTTATCACTCACCTGGCCTACGCCGACGATATCCTTATTTTCTCCTCCGGAGACAGCAGTTCGATCGACGTCATCTTGAGCACGATCGCCAGATACACCACCTGCTCCGGCCAGCGCGTCAACAGCAACAAGAGCGTCATCTACACTTATCACAAAGTAGACAGAACCCGCTCTACTCTGCTCGCCAACATGACCTCCTTCAGCACGTCATACCCCCTTTCTTTACTTTGGATGCCCGCTGGTGTACGGTAAGGCCAACTCAGGTATATACGACCCACATGTTGACAAGATCCGCAAACTCATCGCAGGATGGCACAACGCAACCTTATCCCCAGGGGGAAAATGATTCTCATCAAACATGTCCTTTCATCCATCCCGATATACATACTGGCCGTTTGCTCTCCTCCCTTGAAGGTACTCCACTCTCTCGAATCCCTCTTCGCCTAGTTCTTCTGGGGCCATAACAACGACAAGGACAGACATCACTGGGCCGGATGGGAGTCGATGGCCAAACCTACTGATGAAGGAGGTCTGGGCTTCAGCAGACTTGCCCACATCGTGGATGCCTGCTCCATTATGTTATGGTGGAAGTTGCGCACCGAGTCCTCCTTATGGACGAGGTTCATGAGAGCTAGGTACTCTAGATTCTTCCATCCGTCGGAAGCGTGCACTAACAACAGATCCTCATCATCGTGGCGTCGTATCGTTCGGGGTCGCAGCATCACTGAACATCTCATTCGTCTCCAGTTGGGAGACGGTCGATCCCCAGCCTGTCTGGAACGGTGGTTAGGTTCAGATATCATTCATCCCAACACCCTTACTCCACAGGGTTACGAAATTAGAGACCTTTGGGAAGATAGTTTCAGATCGAATTGGAGGAAGGTCAGAGATTGGATGGGCCAGCCGGCGACCAACCGTCTTCTTGCGGCTAATCTGTAGATTTCAGAAACATGCGACACTTGGAAATGTCTTCCAACCCTGGGACATTTACCTTGGCTTCCGCCAGACTCGTTGTCAGAGACAGAGGAGTGCCGAACATCGTTTATGCCAAATTTTAGCAGGCATGCCTTCCCATCAAATGGTTTATCTTCATCTGGCGCGCTATTCGCCGAAAGGTTCCGATGGATGACATCATCAGAACTATGGGATTCAGCCTCGCTTCTAAATGTCACTGCTGCGAGGAACACAAGTCAGAATTAGCAGAGCATATCCTTCTTTCGGGAGATCTGGCTGCAGCCATTTGGTCCAAGCTTCACAATGGTCTTGACATTGCTCAACCGACTGGGGGCTTCAACAATCTTCTGGCCTTCTGGAGCCGCTTCTACGGACATCAGATCGTAGCAGCCGCCGATATTTGGGTTCTTTGGAAAAATAGGAACAAATTCAGATATGAAGGGCGCCAAATCCACCATATACAGTTGTATAAGAGGTCATCAGACAATGTTACAAAGTCCGGAGGCGCTGCTCTCACGTCTCCAACTCGTTCTGGGAAGCCCTGGCTTAGGCCGTCCTCTCCCCTCTTTTTTTGTGTGCGCGTCTCGTACTTGTCTCTTTCTGTCTTTTTGTTGCTTTTAACGCTCTTACTTGTATAGGCTTCGATATTTTGCGCCTAGTTCTTCAATAAAAGTTGGGGTCTTCTGAAAAAATATATATATATTAAACCAAGACCCGTGGACACCGCCACCCAGGCGCCTCCGTGGGAGTGGGGGCTCAAACCCGTGCCCTTCCCCCCGAGTGCCAGTGGTCTTACCGCTGCGCCACCGTGTATATATATATATATATATATATAATATATATATATATTGAAGAAAGAATTTTATTGATGTATCAGGCGCAAAATGCCGAAGCCTATACAAGTAAGAGCGACCAGCGCAAAAAGACTACAAAAAGGAGGCCGGAAGTAGCCAAAATGGCTAGCCCGCCCGGACCGTTGGACAGGACAGGGCCTTCCAGAAACGGTCTGGAGATTGTGTGCAGCGTCTGCTGATTTTGAGACTCTAAGGGAGGCCCTCCCAGATCAATTGGGAGGGGTTGTATTGGCGCCCTTCGTATCTGTATTTGTTTCGGTTCTTACAGAGAGCCCAAATTCCTGCGGTTGCGACGATCTGAAAGCCATGCGATTTGCCCCAGCTGGCGAGGAGATCGTTGATGCGCCCAACGCGGTGATTAAGTCCACATCGGTGCGAGAGGCTAGACCACATCTAAGTGGCAAGGTCGCTGGAGAACAGGATGTGTTCGGCGGTTTCTGAGTGGTACAAGGTGCAGCAGTGGCACTTAGAGGCAATGCTATAGCCGATGGAGGTGAGGGAGTCATCGGTGGGGAGCTTCCTATGGTGAACTCTCCAGATTAGGATAGACCATTTGTTGGGGATGTATGAGTGCCAGAAATGAGTGATCAGCATTGAAGGAACGACATGTCCTCTCACCACGAGCCCGGCGGAGGCCATCATGAAGGTTCCATCGGGCGTGACAGCCCAAGTCAGAGCGTCAGGGATCTCTTTGAGTTGTATGTCTGCGGCGGCAAGGTCCACCGATGCCACCAGACCCAGCCATTCTCTAACCCGGTCCCATCTCCACCCGGAGTCGCAGTCCCATAAGTCACGAATTGTGCAATTAGGGAGGCGGATGCGGTAGGTTGAAGGATGATATTGCCGATCTAGCGCTCGTGATACAGCGATGAGGTTTCTTTACCTATCTGCAGGGGAATGAGGGGTTCAGCGAGGTGACGACCATGAAGGATACGACGCCAGGATACAGACGAACGATTGTTGGCGATGGCCGTCGCGGGATGAGAATGACGAAAGTATCATGCCTTCATGAATATAGTCCAGATGGAATTCTCCGATCTAACTTTCCACCACAACTTCATTGAGCATGCGTCAATGTTGTGCGCTAGTTTGCTGAAACCCATGTCGTCCGCTTTGGTAGGTTTGTGCATAGTATCCCAGCTGGTCCAATGGTGCTTGTCCTTGCCGTCGATGTGCCCCAAAAGAAGCTAGCGAGGAAGGATTCTACTGAGGATAAAACCTTCTTAGGGAGGGAGCACACGGCCAAGTTGTAGATAGGGATGGAGGATAGGACATGCTTGATAAGGATCATCTTTCCACCCGGAGATAGGGTCGCGTTGTGCCATCGTGCGATTTTGGATTTGATTTTGTTCTACAGTCTGTCGAAGATCCCCGTGTTAGATTTGCTGCATACCAGCGGGCATCCCAGGTATGAGAATGGCGGATACACGATCGAGAAGGAGGTTAGGTTGGTGAGGGAAGTCGAGTGGCTCATGTCTGTTTGTGATGGATGTAGATGACACTTTTATCTGCATTGATTTGTTGACCTGAGCATCTGGTGTATTTCTCAAGCGTACTGTAGACTACCTACACCGATCCGACGTCGCCGGATGAGAAGATGAGGATGTCATCGACGTAGACCAGATGAGTAATAAGAGGGCATCAATGGTGGTGTGATAGTATTGGAACCTGGGGTTGTTGGCCATGCTCTTAAGGTTTCTGCTGAGCGCTTCGACCGCGATGATAAAAATGGTAGAGGAAAGAGGGTCCCCCTGACAGACCCCATGGCTGGATTTGGAAAACCCTTCGGCTTGTCCGTTGATGATTGTGGAGAACCAAGAGTTGTTTATGAATCTGAAAATGATATCTATCCATTTCTCCGAGAACCCGAACCCCTGGAAAACCCAAATCATGAATTGACAGTGTCACGACCCGCTCCCGAATAATCGGACACGAGTCAGACACGCCCAGCCTTCGTCGTTAGATACGACGAAGTAGGCTGTACCAAGCTAGGGAAATCTAACCAGATAAACATGAATGTGCACAATCACAACATGTGTAAAACGTTCCCAGAAAGATCACCATAATCCACAAATCCATATAACATAAAGGTACTAGAGTCAACAGGTGTGAAATATACTATGAACTCTAAAACAACATCTAGGAGTAAAGCTAAACAGTCTAAACCTGATGCCTCTAGCTAAGTCATGTCTCCATCCTGCTCAGCTAAGATCTCGGGCTCTGGCCTATAAGGCAGAACAATATCCTGCAAGTGCACCTGCAACATATCCAGTCAGTAGCGGAGCAAAGTACAGTTCTAGGTAATGAACAAGAACATCATGATATGGAAATGAGTACAGGAGAACATGAACTATAAAGTACAAAAAAAGAACATAAAAGTACATGAATATAAAGTACAGGAAATAAAGTACAAGAATGTAAACCATGAACCTGAAGTACAAGAAATGACATGTGCATAATGTTTGAAATACAACTAGCCTATGTGATCGGTTGGGGTGAGTACAGGAGTATATGAATATCGGTACAGCTTAGGACCCGCGTGCACGATACGAGGTCTAAGCTATCTACATGAATGTTGTAACCAGGGTTTAGTCACATAGCTAGTGTATTTCCCCTCCCGACATAAGTACAAGAACAGGAAAGTACGAGAGTATAAGATATCATGTCATGATGTGTCACAAGAAAAGTACAAGATATGTAAATGCACAAAATCATAGAAAGTACTTGCCTTGCTCAGGGTGATCGGGAATAGGAAGTAGATCTGCCAATCCACCTGATAATGGATACAATTTGGTTAACTTCTACACTAGTTATACTAGCTACTCTCATCTCCTAACTAAGTCTAGCATATGGAATATTTATGAAATATACTAGTTGTACATTTAGATATAGAACAATAAGTATATATATTCATTATCCACAAGCATCCTTATACAACAAAAATGGTTACAAAGATCTGCCAAATTACAACAAAACTAACTATACCCAACTCCATTCCAGAGCCAAAACCCTTATTAATGAATTAACAAAAATGCTATTGTACTCAACCAACATTCAAACAACCAACATGTACCAAATACCTGATCCCATCATATCCTCAAAACACATACAACTCAAAATCCAACAGCTCCATCAAAGGGGTCAACAAGAATGAACTTCCAGTTTAGCTCAATATACAACCCAAGCATAATGCAACTCAAGCAAGCCCATTTGTTAACCAAATAACCATCACCCACACACATTTTTATATATAGGGTCCCATTCCCACAACACAACCCTTGAAACTCTTCATAGAGCTGGGTTCAACCCTCCTCAACACGTTTGCTGCAACCAACTCAACAACACTAATTATAAACACACCATCACTTGGCAATAAGTTTGAGCAATATAAAAAATTTTAATCTAACGTCTCTTTCCATTCACTAAACATTCCAAAACACCTACCGCTAACTTCGAGCAAAAAAATTACACAAAGGAAAATATACTATTATTTCTAAACTCGAGTTCAATTACTCAGTTTGCCAAACACCAACCCAAATTCCAGAAAATACTCATTCAAATCGACCCTAATACAAAACCAGAACTTAATACAAAAATATACAATTGAACGAAAGAATGTACAATCTAAAGAGAGGAACCAAAATAGAAATCTTAAACAATAGAATATAAGTAACAATGCACTTGATAAGCCAATTCCATCCCGGTCGACCCGTCCACGCAGACACGGACACAGGAGGACAGGAGCTCCTGAAGGCAATAACCAGTCTTAGACACGCACTCCGAATACTGCTACAGCCACACAGCCCACCACACTGACTGGCACCCACGGACACGACCGTACTTGGATACACCACTGGACACACCAAGCCAACTCAAAATCGAAATAACACTTTAATACAAGTAACATAGGGGAAAAGGATTACCTGCAAGAATTTCTTCCAAAATTGAGGACACAATCAATGGCACAACACCGCACCAGGACGGAGCCAAAACAACACTCCCGAGTACTTAGATCATTCACCACAGAATTTGGAAGGAAATCGAGTCCGTCTTCGAATCCTAGCAACTGATCCTAGCAAGGCTTACTCGATCAGTATTCTGACTGTCAATTGATGTCAGGAACTTGCTCGGATCGATATGTAGATGTTGAGTTCTTGACCAAACAGTGATCCCTAGCCGATCGAACCCATCAATTGCAAAGATCGGCACCCAGGAATTTGTGATCGGCAGCCTCGACTGAGTAGCAGTCACATTTCCAGAGAGGAAGCGACGTCGATCTGAAATTCCATTATACTTGATCTTATTAAAGAAAGTTTTCCATTATACTTGATCTGAAATTCCATTATACTTCGATCTGAAATTCCTTTGATCAATATTTCTTTTTAAAGAAAGTTTTCCATTATACTTGATCTTATCTTATCGATCAATCCCAATTTTTATTTATTTATTTATTTTGTTACTACAGTTTTCTTCAGACTATCGAGCCTATCCATCCTAGATATTCTTTAAATTCGAGGACGAATTTATTTCTAAGGTGGGTAGATTTGTAACCTCTCTTCCCGAATTTTCAAAAAAAAAAATTATTTTGTTGTTGTTGTTGTTATGTTTAAAGGTTTTTTTATTATTGTCGAATTTTTATAAAGATATTTGCGATTATTTTGTTATCAAAAACTAGATTTAAGTTGAATGATTTGAATCTTTTAGGTCTATGAAAAGATATTTTGTTCTCGAAATTGATTAATTAAAATAAAAGTATGTTGCCATTTTTGGTCTTTCAAAAGGTTGGTCTCCGGAAGCTGTTTTAAAATCGTAATTATTTCCGAACGATAAAGAGATTTCTCCGAGTATTTAGACCCAGTTTTTATTTATAAAATATATCTTTTACTGTTCGGTGGCATCGAGTAATATTTTAAATTAACTATAATCAATTATTTGATTTGATTAAGTTTATACGATTTAAATTATTTGATAAATATTAAATTTTGATTATTATCTATTAATAGATTTTGATTGAAATAAATGGTTTTAAATAATTATATTTGATTTAAATACTTATCTATTAAGATTTAAAATTATTTGATTAAGTACTAAATAATCGATTTAAACTAATCTACTAATAAGTTTTTGATTTAAATGTATTTTAAAAGGGGGAAACTTATCAGTTGAAACTCCTAATCCAGCTGGGAGTCTCCCCAAGGACAATCTTATCTCTATACAGATATATATACCATTCCCCTTGTTTTTCCATGCTAAGAATAAAAACCTGGCCCTCCCTTCCTCCCGATCACGTCCAACTTCACCAACACATAATACACATCCCTCCACCTTCGGCAACGGCCACCGCTGTGCCCACCAGCCCCTCTTCCAGTACCACACAGACCACCATTCACCCCAGCAACAGACCCGTGTCGTGGTCCCTGTGTCGGTGTCTCAACTTCATCTTCATATCAGTCGTGTGTCCGGCCTGCCTCGGGTCCGACCCCGGGCGGCTGTTTCTCAACTACATTCAACTCTTCATCCAGTCTTACACCATTATGGAGATGGGTCCCCCGAGAAATCACCGCCCAGGGTATCCATGTAGATCCTGAGAAGACGAAGGCAATTATGGAGATGGGTCCCCCGAGAAATCTCTGCGAACTCAGAGGCCTTCAAGGGAGGTTAGCTTACATCAGGAGGTTCATTTCTAACCTCTCCGGGCGATGCCTGCCATTCACCCATCTCATGAAAAAAGGTGTCTTATTCGTATGGGATGAAGAATGCCAACGTGCCTTCGACAGCATCAAAGAATATTTATCGAACCCTCCAGTCCTGGTGGCCCCGGTTGCTGGAAAACCATTCCTGCTCTATGTACGAGCAATGGAGCATTCCCTTGGCGCCCTGCTAGCACAAAACAATGATACAGGCCATGAACAAGCCATATATTACCTCAGTCGAATGATGATTGGGCCAGAGCACCGATACACCACCGTGGAAAAGGAATACCTCGCCCTGGTGTTCGCCATTCAGAAGACGCGGCACTATGTCACGGGACAAACGATACATGTGATCTCACGAGTCAACCCTCTCAGGGTCCTCATGACCAAACCAGGGGCACTCAGCTCTCGCCTCGCTACATGGGCAATATTGCTGTCCCTCTACCACATGATCTTCGTCCCACAAAAGGCGGTCAAAGGTCAAGCTCTGGCAGACTTTTTGGCAGCCCACCCGGGCTCGGAGTCGTCCAGGATATATGAAGAGATCCCAGATGAGGTCACCGACTCCAATACAACCTCTCACGATGATATATGGCGAATGTTCTTCGACGGCGCTTCGAGAACTGGACCTAAGGGCAACATCATCGTCGGAGTCGGGGTAGTGCTGGTCTCCCCTTCCGGATTGGTGATTAACCGTGCTTATTCCCTCACAGAACCCTGCTCTAACTGTGGCCGAGTACAACGCCCAGGTCATTGGCCTCCAACTTGCAAGAGAGTTGG
This sequence comes from Iris pallida, assembly GCA_029216955.1. Taxonomy (NCBI): domain Eukaryota; kingdom Viridiplantae; phylum Streptophyta; class Magnoliopsida; order Asparagales; family Iridaceae; genus Iris; species Iris pallida. Next base: position 12,554 of record JANAVB010025201.1, read on the forward strand.
GGGTAGAATATCTTGAAGCATACGACGATTCTCAGTTAATCGTCAATCAAATTCGAGGCTCATACGAAGTTCGCCACGAAGACATGATCCCCTATCACCAAATAGCAATCAACATCATCTCATCGTTCGAGGGGTTCTTCATCGAACATGTCCCCAGACTCCGAAATATCGAAGCTGATGCCCTAGCTGGTCTTGCCGCTTCCTTAGCAGTTTCGAACTATGATCGCCAATCAGTGGATGTGATAGGCCACGAACTGGTCTATCCCAAGAACAATGTGTGATTCATGGCGAGTTATTCTGCCCAGACAATCGATGATGCCCCAGACTGGAGACAACCATTCATCGACTTCGTCGTCTATGACATCCTACCCGAGAACCCAAAGGAAGCCACCTCCATCAGACGGCATTCTCTCAGATTCTTCTACGATACAGAGACGAAAATGCTGTTGCTCCTACGACGGATTACTACTTCGGTGTCTGTCAAACATAGTGTCACGACCCGCACCCTAGAGTTAGGGCACGAGAACGTAACAACGCCCAGCCTACGCCGTAGTGTCGGTGGTAGAACGCTGTCCTAGGTCTCAATGCATCTAACAGTATAAGACTAAACAGTTTATACTCCCCGAATGGGGGTGACATAGCAGAATGTAAACTCAATCACATCTAAGGTAGAGTATAAAGGAAGATAGATAAAACATAAATCGAAAAGAGATACAACAGATAGGAGTCTAAGTGTCTAAGATACAAACTCAGAATACATCTCAAAACCTAAATACAGTAATCCATAAATACAACTCAAGATGACTGAAAATAAACTATAAGCAAAAACCCTAGCTATCTATGCAACCTCTACTGTCTCCTCTAGGCTAGCAGGCAACCTCCAGGCTATCTGTAAAATTTATCAACAGGTCCAGTCAGGACAGGAGCGAGCACATTACTTCTCAACACATAGCAGGTTAAAAAATATAATCATGCAGTAAAATAAGATACAAGTACTGAAAGAAGTGCAGTATGTAAACAGAGAGAGAAAGCTGTAATAGAAATATCTACTATAAATAGAGAACTAACATGTGGCTAGTGAGTCAGAGTACAATATAGACATGTAAATGGCATAAGAGATTCTGATAAGACACTATGGAAGAGATTCTGATAAGATACTACTTGGGTATTATTCACATATCTACTTCGACTCTCCCGTACCCCCAATCAGTACACAAGGATCCAAACAGGTTATGTTATGATTCCACGCAAAGCCCCCGAAGGGTGATACATGGATGTCCCAAAAATGGGGATTCTAGGAGATTCAAGGATACCCAGAAAATGGGATAGGAGATTCTAGAAGACTCTGTGATCATAAGAGTATATGTCACAAGTGATCAAAGAACCTGTGAAGCATAGTGATACGCCATGTAAGTGAAACGCACAGAACATGTAGTACCCGATGCTCTAAGGATAATATCTCAAGAAGGGATCCGTATAGTACCAATCTGTGTGACCAATGTGACAGTACAAGTAAAGTAATTTAATGTAGGAAATAATTCTAAGCAGGATATGAAATGATCAGAGAATGTACTCGCCTGATATCTGAATGTCCAAGGTAAAGATACTGTCCGAGGAGAGGTGTCTGGCTCCTAATTAGAATAGCACAAGTCACAACATGTCCAGAAGGGTAATATAAAGCACTACAATGCATTCTACATGAATCTAGGTCAAACTAGGCCAAAGTCAACCCTTGGTCAACTCTGGTCAACTACACTAGTCAAACTAGGTCAAACTAGGTCATGTCCTAACCCAGCAAGTCTTACTAGGCCTAACCAAGACTATCCTAGCAAGCACACATCAATACAAGGCTATACAAGCCAACATACACCCAACTCTATATAGCATGCAATTATTCAATACTCAAATAGGCAAGAATTCATATTGGATATACACTAGGTAATCTATTACTTTAAGCTATATATGTCTACACATATATACACATGTATATATTGGTATTCAACATTAGGTCTATAATCATGGCATTTCAAATGGTTATATAAACTTATATATTACAACACAATATGCTAACATATATATAATATACATACATAGCTAAGTTAACTATATTCATAAATACTTATTTAAGAGGCTATGTGTATGTATGTGAACATGGCAAAGGGGCAAGTGAGGGTTAAATGGGCATACATAGTGTATACATATCAAGGAGTGTCAAGTGTAAGTGAACAATGTGTCAAGTGTGATAGTGTCAACATAGTGTAAGGGATACATGAGGTAATATAGGATTTGTGTTAACATAGAATATTACATCTCATTAACTTGTATATTGCATACATTACATCTATTATTACATTACATTCATGCTTGCATTCATTCATCATTCATTTATTCTCTTGCACTACTATATGTACCATACATTACATACTATGGGACCTACATATTCATTACAAGCCATACTTATACATGCTTACATTAGATAGGATACTTACACCTCATACATCATTTATTTAACCATATACTCATGCTTGCATTCTCTATTTAATTACATAATGTATATACATTAACATGGGTTAAAATCAAATAGAACATTATATTACACACAAGGGTGCACAAAATACATATGCCGAATAGTAACTCATACTAATAATTAATACTGTACCATCTCAACATGAATTAAAATCTAGGATTAAAGTATGTTATAGATCTATGTGTTTGCTTTCCGAAACTTCAAACGGATCGCATTTTCGTTTCCGAAAACTTCCGGAATCGCGAAAACACCGAGAACACGTTTGTTTTTCGTACAGCTGACACTCAAATAATTCTCCAGTATGTTAATACATGTTTTTGGAAAGCTAACTTCAATACACTTCTTTTAAAAAAAACGGGAGATTAAACCGAACTTTGAGCTAGAAGTTATGATATTTCTAAGTTAGGGCTGAAATTAAAAACGTGGATAAAAATTATGACGGATTTGGGTAGTTTGAGACAAAAGAACACAAGTATATAACATAATATATCAAGAACTCACTCTCTACACTAATATATATATATGAGACACTATAGAACACATCTCCAATACAAAAATATGATATTAAACATGTAATAATTCATTCATACATAACAACAACACATAGTGTGTCCAAATTTGGGATTTTCCCACATGGACACAACCACAACACAAAGGACACTCCTATGACCTCCAAATGGACATGAAATAGACACAAATGGAGATACAACCATGGGTGTCATTCCTATGGGTTCAAAATAGACCTATACGCATGAGGAAATGAAAAGGAGAAGGGATTTATACCTCCTGGTAGATCGAATCGAAGAAAAGCCTTCCCCGAGCGACACCGACACGTAGAGATTCCAAAAGGACACGAACGAGCTCCGAATCCTCCCAAACTTTGGTAGCTTCCTCCTTGGCTAGAATGGAGAAGGAAAGAAGAAGATTTGGTGGCAAAATGGAAGAATTTGGTGGAGAAATTGCTAGGGATTGCTCTCTAGGTATTTGGGGAAGAACAAGAGAGAGAGTGTGGATGAGAATAATAAAATGAACTTGAGCCTATCCTCTCCCAAAGTGGCTGGCCATATGGGGCTATTTGTCCTATTATGATAAGGTCCAAAATGCCCCCACTAACCTATTCTATGAGTATTAGGAAAGGGCTAATTGGTTGGGGCTAAATTAGTCATTCTAAAGTCTCTAATCACACTAACCTTATCCATAATAATTAGTCTAACCTCTAACTAAAATATTTCTATTATGTGGACTAAAATTAATATCATGTGGGCCATGCCTAACTAGTGTGTGGGTCCCACTAGAGTCAAACTACCCCCGGGTCCCCGTTTCAAGTTGGATTGAGTTAAAATTCGAACCCGACTCAAATAACCCCAAAACAATATCATAAATAATAAAATAATATCAAAATAATTCAAAGAGGTCAAATGCAAAAATATCTTTAGGCCAAAAATGACATTAAAATATCATAATCACATGGTTAGGCTCTAGGTCAAACAGTCTCTAGGGTTTCACTAGCAAAACGTCAAAACCACAAGTCATTGATTTAAAATAATTTTAAAATGATTTAAAATCACCAAAAATCATATCATGAATTAAATATCATTATTAAAATAATTATAAATATGAAATTTCAAAATTACCCTCATTTGGAAAACTGGGTGCTACAACTCTACCCACCTTAGAAAAATTTCGTCCTCGAAATTTAAGATCGATAGTACTCCTTCTAGAGCCTCTAACCTACCCAATATCTAAGGTAACACTTTCTAACACTGGAATAATAAACGGACATCTAAATAGTGTCAATCTAGGAATACCTCCAATACTGCTCTGCTGTACGGCGGTAATGGAACTTCAATAAAATATGGACTGGAACCTATATCCAAGGGACTGGACCTATTTTAAAGTGGTCTTATCTAAGGATAAAATGGAACTGATCATAGGCTATAGGTATGCTCAAACTATTATCTTCCTATTAACCATCTATTAATACATTCTATTACCAGAGGAACGATGCATTACTAAGACATATAGGCCCTATCTCTCATAACATGTTTATACTCACCAAAAGACTAGTACATCCTATCAAGGCTGATACTATAATCTCTCATAAATCTCCTAAGCTACATGTTTATAGACACACATCCCCACATCAAGGACTAACCCATATATCTACAACTGATACTAATGGGGTGACGTCCCTATTTCCCAACAATCAAGGTCTAATTTTTTTTATCTAAATCATGCAATTTGAAGGAATAATATACAAGGTCAGGGCATACCGTAGCAGTTGGAAGTCTCACTTAGGTACACTAATCATTCTAGGTCAAAACAGTACTATGGTATCAACACACAAACAATCTAGGGTGTCCTAATTGGGAAGGTAAGGGAACAACAATCATCAAGGTTGTAGGGCTGTCTACCATCCTATATAAAAATTGGTCATTAACAAGCAACTAAGAAATTATTAAAAGGTTACTATTCCATAAAATAACAAAAATTGAAAATTTAGGCACAACAAATCACAAATAGATTTTTGTCTTGACACGATCTAAGTTGATCAATTTCGGAATAAAACGAGATTTGGACAAGAAGGAAAATCAATGAAATCAAAGTATGAGCACGAGCATCCAATGATGGAGGTTCAGGTCATGATTAAATTTAATTCGACTGAGTACGAATACGAGGTTCATAGGCGATAAAAAGATTTCAAGGAGAATTGTCAAGGCTGTCGCGAATGAGACTCTAGGATCAAGTTTAACTATGTCTCCATTCTCGTAGATTGATACATGAAAAAGCGAACCAAAGTGCAATAGGTTGATCAGAACATCATGTACCAATTCTGATTAGATAATATGTTAGTGGGTGGCCACCCAATAAAATATGTCATGACCAAGCTCGAAAATAGATAAGCTTGCAAAACTAAGGCTAATTTAGCAGCACAAGATATAAGGGTGGTAATGATGAAAGGAATTACATAGTCCAAGTTTCTTAACCAACGGGTCAAGTAATCAGATAAGGTACAAGGTTAAGCATCTAAGGAAACAAGCAGAACACCATCACATGTCGGGTCGAAAGAATTGAGTCAAGGCTGGATTTCTAATTGAAATAAGAAAAAATTTAGTATAATGGTAGAGGTTATAGTTTAGCCAGTTGACCAGAAAATCATATCAAGAAAATAGAGTACAAGAAGACGGGTTTTAGTGGGACATGATATACCTACACGAAGGTGAGCTCGTCTAGGTCTTGCATATAAGATTTGTTGGAGGGTAACAGCTAGTATTACATTCCGAATATCAAAGTCACGATAAGGAACGTCAAGGATCTCAATTAGAAAGTGGGAGTTCAAGAGGTGGTAATTAATGCACAAAATAATGAAGATCGAGTTAGTCATCTGCTTCTGATACTCTTAAGTTCATCTGGTCATAACTTGCCAATCATATTTTTACCTCACCAGTCTCCATATAAAAATTTAACCTTTACTTAAACCCTTACCATGACTACCGTAGGCAATTCCCAATTTCTAAACATCACTCTTGAAGCACAACCCTCACATTTAGGAATCATCATTAACCATTTATTTAAATTTCCAAGTTCTTTCACCTTGTCTTAAATTTGACCCAAAACCTCTAATCCCGTTTACGAATTCCTTGAACTTGTTCAAATTATTCTCCTCATATTATTTAATTTAAATCTCTAGGCCTTACAAAACTTATCTTCCATCATAAAATCAACTTTCGTATTTTCTTCGACATACACCCTTGAATATTATTCACCTAAAAATATTTCACAACAATCTCTAAACTACCATAACTTTGTGTTCTCTCTATCCCTAGTCATTTCCTCGCAACATCTTGTTTAATATCATTATTAAACACAATTAACTTCTCTTTTCCATTACTAACCTTCTACATAGCCTCAGAGTAAAAGTTTTCCCCAAAATCAATAACCAAGATTTTCTAAGTTCTCAAAACTAGGTTGACCTCTGAGATCCTTATTAGTTTTGAATAAACCTTTAAAACTATCTCATAACCCCAAAATTTCTCTAAATGTAATTTTTTCCAGATTGGCAGTATACATCTCTTATTCTATTCGAGACCTTTACCACATTTCTATCTCAAGTTTCCATATGGAACACTCCACATTTGATTTTCTTTAGATCATCATAAAATAACCAGTTACGTCTTCTCTGAGCTACATAATTTACGTCACTTCCTTAACATTTCTCAGGCAAAATGATATGAAGATTCAAGAGTTGTCAAGGTATAGCTGACAGAATTATATACGAGACAGGGAATTGATATAATCAGGACAGGTATATAAGACAAGGAATGATGGTAGTAAAAATATTGGCAGAAAAAGAATGATAATAGAATCTGTTCTGCTTATCTATTTAAAAGAGGGACCCATTTTTTTTGAAACAAGAATTATAATACCAAATCCAAAATAAGGCCTAGCAAAATTATTGGTTTATTGTATTAAGAAGAAATAAATTTTTGTAAGAAGTTACACAAGGTTTATAAAAATAGCTAAAGCTACATCCTAAGTAAACAATGAGAAACAAAACAAAACAAAACAACAATAATTCCTTCTTTTTTTAATGACTGAAACAAAAGTAGCAAAAACATGTTCGAAAATATTTAAGGTACAATCTGATAATCATATGCGTCTATCCAAAATCATGGTACTCTAAATCCTCGTCATACTAGTGAGCAAGGCTACGATAATCACAGAGTCCTTGACTTATGCACATACCTCTAGAATTATGGTATTTAACATTTTTGCGATGCCGCTAGCTTGGCTGCGAAAATCTTAAATTTCCACACCCGAGAAATATATCCAAAATCAGACTATATGTCCTCACCATGCTGGCTAATGTGACTATAGAAGACAAGATTTCCATAACTTAGATGACCTAGCCCATATAATTTCATCTTGCCAAAAATTAAATTAAATCAACAATGAATACCAAAAAAAAAATCAAATTTATCAACGAACATCAAAATTCAGAAATGAACAAAATCATTCAAATCATATAACTACAAACTCGGATGCTATAGCTAACATCAAGATTCAAATTTCAAAAATCTTCATCAAAATCAATAAATACAAACTCAAATTCAATAATAATCCATCAAAATCAAATTCAATAGCAGAAAGTAAAGATAAATCAAATCAAGGAAAAAGAAAGAGTTTTCAAATCGGAGTTAAACAATATTCTCAAGGATCGTCCCAGGAATCTCTCAAGGGATGCTAATTGTGATTGAGTATCTTCAAAAATATATCCTAATTCTACTGCAGGCTGTAGTGGTACTCTAGTTCGAATACCACTACACAAACTCGACCTGCATGGGCCACCACTAAAAACGTGTCACGACCCGTACCCTAGAGTTAGGGCACGAGAACATAACAACGCCCAGCCTACGCCGCAGTGTCGGCGGTAGAACGCTGTCCTAGGTCTCAATGCATCTAACAGTATAAGACTAAATAGTTTATACTCCCTGAATGGGGGTGACATAGCAGAATGTAAACTCAATCACATCTAAGGTAGAGCATAAAGGAAGATAGATAAAACATGAAATCGAAAAGAGATACAACAGATAGAAGTCTAAGTGTCTAAGATACAAACTCAGAATACATCTCAAAATCTAAATACAGTAATCCATAAATACAACTCAAGATGACTGAAAATAAACTATAAGCAAAAACCCTAGCTATCTATGCAACCTCTACTGTCTCCTCTAGGCTAGCAGGCAACCTTCAGGCTATCTGTAAAATTTATCAACAGGTCCAGTCAGGACAGGAGCGAGCACATTACTTCTCAACAGTTCATAGCAAGTTAGAAAATATAATCATGCAGTAAAGTAAGATACAAGTACTGAAAGAAGTGCAGTATATAAACAGAGAGAGAAAGCTGTAATAGAAATATCTACTATAAATAGAGAACTAACATGTGGCTAGTAAGTCAGAGTACAATATAGACATGTAAATGGCATAGAAGATTCTGATAAGACACTATGGAAGAGATTCTGATAAGATACTACTTGGGTATTATTCACATGTCTACTTCTACTCTCCCGTACCCCCAATCAGTACACAAGGATCCAAACAGGTTATGTTATGATTCCACGCAAAGCCCCCGAAGGGTTATACATGGATGTCCCAAAAATGGGGATTCTAGGAGATTCTAGGATACCCAGTAAATGGGATAGGAGATTCTAGGAGACTCCGTGATCATAAGAGTATATGTCACAAGTGATCAAAGAACCTGTGAAGCATAGTGATACGTTATGTAAGTGAAACGCACAGAACATGTAGTACCCGATGCTCCCTAAGGATAACATCTCAAGAAGGGATCCGTATAGTACCAATCCGTGTGACCAACGTGACAGTACAAGTAAAGTAATTTAATACAGGAAATAATTCTAAGCAGGATATGAAATAATCAGAGAATGTACTCGCCTGACATCTGAATGTCCAAGGTAAAGATACTGTCCGAGGAGAGGTGTCCGGCTCCTAATTAGAACAGCACAAGTCACAACATGTCCAGAAGGGTAATATAAAGCACTACAATGCATTCTACATGAATCTAGGTCAAACTAGGCCAAAGTCAACCCTTGGTCAACTCTGGTCAACTGCACTAGTCAAACTGGGTCAAACTAGGTCATGTCCTAACCCAGCAAGTCTTACTAGGGCCTAACCAAGACTATCCTAGCAAGCACACATCAATACAAGGCTATACAAGCCAACATACACCCAACTCTATATAGCATGCAATTATTCAATACTCAAATAGGCAAGATTCACATTGGATATACACTAGGTAATCTATTACTTTAAGCTATATATGTCTACACATATATACACATGCATATATTGGTATTCAACATTAGGTCTATAATCATGACATTTCAAATGGTTATATAAACTTATATATTACAACACAATATGTATATATAATATACATACATAGCTAAGTTAACTATATTCATAAATACTTATTTAAGAGGCTATGTGTATGTATGTGAACATGGCAAAGGGGCAAGTGAGGGTTAAATGGGCATACATAGTGTATACATATCAAGGAGTGTCAAGTGTAAGTGAACAATGTGTCAAGTGTGATAGTGTCAACATAGTGTAAGGGGTACATAAGGTAATATAGGATTTGTGTTAACATAGAACATTACATCTCATTAACTTGTATATTGCATACATTATATCTATTATTATATTACATTCATGCTTGCATTCATTCATCATTCATTTATTCTCTTGTACTACTATATGCACCATACATTACATACTATGGAACCTACATATTCATTACAAGCCATACTTATACATGCTTATATTAGATAGGATACTTACACCTCATACATCATTTATTTAACCATATACTCATGCTTGCATTCGCTATTTAATTAAATAATGTATATACATTAACATGGGTTAAAATCAAATAGAACATTATATTACAAACAAGGGTGCACAAAATACATATGTCGAATAGTAACTCCTACTAATAATTAATACTGTACCATCTCAGCATGAATTAAAATCTAGGATTAAAGTATGTTATAGATCTATGTGTTAGCTTTCCGAAACTTCAAACGGATCGCGTTTTCGTTTCCGAAAACTCCCGGAATCGCGAAAACACCGAGAACGCGTTTGTCTTTCGTACAGCTGACACTCAAATAATTCTCCAGAAAGTTACAGAAAGAATTAGGCCTATTAATACATGTTTTGGAAATCTAACTTCAATACGCTTCTTTTAAAAAAATGGGAGATTAAACCGAGCTTTGAGCTAGAAGTTATGACATTTCTAAGTTAGGGCTAAAATTAAAAATGTGGATAAAAATCATGACGGATTTGGGTAGTTTGAGACAAAAGAACACAAGCATATAACATAATATATCAAGAACTCACTCTCTACACTAATATATATATATATATATATATATATATATATATATATATATATATATATGAGACACTATAGAACATATCTCCAATACAAAATATGAGATTAAACATGTAATAATTTATTCATACATAACAACAACACATAGTGTGTCCAAATTTGGGATTTTTCCACATGGACACAACCACAACACAAAGGACACTCTAATGACCTCCAAATGGACACGAAATGGACACAAATGGAGATACAACCATGGGTGTCATTCCTTTGGGTTCAAAATAGACCTATATGCATGAGGAAATGAAGAGGAGAAGGGATTTATACCTCCCGGTAGATCGAATCGAAGAAAAGCCTTTCCGGAGCGACACCGACACGTAGAGATTCCAAAAGGACACGAACGAGCTCCGAATCCTCCCAAACTTGGGTAGCTTCCTCCTTGGCTAGAATGGAGAAGCAAAGAAGAAGATTTGGTGGCGAAATGGAAGGATTTGGTGGAGAAATTGCTAGGGATTGCTCTCTAGGAATTTGGAGAAGAACAAGAGAAAGAGTGTGGATGAGAATAATGAAATGAACTTGAGCCTATCCTCTCCCAAAGTGGCTGGCCATATGGGGCTATTTGTCCTATTATGGTAAGGTCCAAAATGCCCCCACTAACCTATTCTATGAGTATTAGGAAAGGGCTAATTGGTTGGGGCTAAATTAGTCATTCTAAAGTCTCTAATCACACTAACCTTATCCATAATAATTAGTCTAACCTCTAACTAAAATATTTCTATCATGTGGACTAAAATTAATATCATGTGGGCCATGCCTAACTAGTGTGTGGGTCCCACTAGAGTCAAACTACCCCCGGGTCCCCGTTTCAAGTCGGATTGAGTTGAAATTCGAACCCGACTCAAATAACCCCAAAACAATATCATAAATAATAAAATAATATCAAAATAATTCAAAGAGGTCAAATGCAAAAATATTCTTAGGCCAAAAATGACATTAAAATATCATAATCACATGGTTAGGCTCTAGGTCAAACAGTCTCTAGGGTTTCACTAGCAAAACGTCAAAACCACAAGTCATTGATTTAAAATAATTTTAAAATGATTTAAAATCACCAAAAATTATATCATGAATTAAATATCATTATTAAAATAATTATAAACACGAAATTTCAAAATTACCCTCATTTGAAAAACTGGGTGCTACACGCAGAAGCCAAAGAAGCCGTACGAGAAGCTCATGACGGTGTTTGCGGGACCCACCAGCCCGGTCCTAAATTGCAAGACTGTCTTCGCCGAATGGGCTACTATTGGCCCACGATGGTGGCAGATGTGATAGATTATGCTAGAAAATGCAAAGCCTGCCAAGTCCACGCGGACTTCATTCACCAACCATCCGAATTTCTACATCCGACAGTGGCATCCTGGCCATTCGAAGCATGGGGAATGGATATCATTGGTCCAATCACCCCACCTTCCTCCCGAGGACATCGCTTTATACTTGCGATCACTGATTACTTCTCCAAATGGGCGGAAGCTGTCATACTCGCAGAAGTCAAGACTTCAAACGTGATCAGCTTCCTTAAGCATCACGTCATCTACCACTTTGGACTGCCCCGAAGGATCATCCATGATAATGGTCCACAGTTTGCAAGCCACACTTTCTATCGGTTTTGCGATAAGCACCGTATTCAGAATATTGCTTCGACTCCGTACAACCCGGCAGCGAACGGGTTGGCAGAGGCATTCAATAAAACAATTATCAAACTCCTCAAGAAGTTTGTCTCCTCCAACAAATACGACTGGAACGAGAAGCTCGGCGAGTGTTTATGGGTGTACCGTACTACAGTCCGAACAGCTACCGGGAACACACCCTTCTCTCTGGTATACGGGAGTGAGGCAGTTCTCTCATTAGAGACTCAAATACCCTCACTCCGCGTCGCCCTTACTTATTAATTGACGACGGATGATAACTACCGACGTCGACTACAAGAGTTAGAGGCCTTAGATGAAAAGCGCCTCCTAGCTCAGCAAAGGATCGAACTATACCAAGCACGCATCTCTAGAGCCTTCAACAAGAAGGTCAAAATCAGGACATTCCAGGTGGGCGATCTCGTTCTGGCTGTCCAGAGACCGATGGTCATGACTCACAAGACAACCGGCAAGTTCCAGCCAAAATGGGAAGGCCCGATTATCATTAAGGCCGTATTCTCCAACGGAGCTTACCGTCTCGCAAAACAGAATGGGGATTTGCTCATGTTGCCCATCAACGGCAAGTTCCTAAAGAAATACTATGTCTAGACGACAATCTTCCCGATTTCGAGTCACGTACCCGCTGGTACCGCTGAACTCGCCCTTATAATTCTCCAGATTTTCGAATCATGTATCCGCTGGTACCGCTGAATTCACACTCACCATTCTCCAGATTATTGAGTCATGTACCCGCTGGTACCTCTGAACTCACATCTCGGTCACTCTCTCAGGTAGCAAGTCATGTATGATCATACCTCTGAACTTTCTTTTTGAAGGAGATCCTCCCTCATGATCTAATACCCGCACTCCCAGTGCACAAAAAGGGTAATCGATCCACAAATTTCCAAAACGGCCATGTCCTCATTTCCTCTGAGTCGTTCCACTTCCGCCAAAAACAAATCACCCCTTACATAGAACTTCCATGTCCTCATTACCTCTGAGTTGTTCTATGTACCCTCCTTCATTGAGCCCACTCCTGTCACGTCCTCAATACCTCTGAATGGGAAGGCTCCGTCGAAGAAACCTTCATACTTGCCATGTCCTCATTACCTCTGAGTAAGTATGATGATCCCCTTTCGACCTATTATCTGTACCCACAACCGGAGTATGCCAAGGGTAATAGGTCCACAAATATCCTCTGTTGACCACAAATGTCTTCTGTTGACCACAAATGTCCTCTGTTGACCACCAATATCCTCCGTCGAATTCGCTCCTGCCATGTCCTCATTACCTCTGAGTAGGAAGACTCTACATTTAAAAAACTTTCCTACTTGCCACGTCCTCATTACCTCTGAGCAAGTATGTCGGTTCCCCTTCATCCTGTTATCCGTATCCTAAACCAGGGTACGCCAAGGATAATAGGCCCACAAATATCCTCTGCTAAGTTTCTTAGCACAAGCCCACCACCTCATCATGCCCCGGGAGCCCAGCTGCTCTACGATATTCTTTTTCTCGAAACCAAGAGCACCCATGACCACTTTGCCATGGCTGTTCCAGGTATCCTAATCAAACTTGTTATCCGTACCTAAAACCAAGGTATGCCATGGATGACGAGTCCACAAACAAGTCCCCCGTGCAGGGCAAACACCACTATCATATCACAGGTACAACAAGCAATGCAAATGAAGGGTAGAATGGAAAGTACCCTTTATTTGAAGGAAGAAAAAAGTATTACATGTTTCAGGACCACGTCCCCCTCAAAAAAGAAAATAGGAACAAAACAAAAGAAAGAAAAGCCAACTACATTTCGGCATTACTCAATTCTAGGAGACGGCTTCTCACTGAGGTGGTCCCCCGCTCGATCCGCTGTCGGGCCCGACGCTCGGCCTCCCGGGATAACCGTTCCCCAACGTCCAAATCCATGAGCGCCTGGCAGTCGTCTTCCAACTTCTTCAGGGCAGCCTCCAGGTCAGTCGAAGCCTGATTAACCCCGTCAGCCTCCTGAACAATTAGCCCCCTGCTATTTCGGGCAGCCTCAAGTTCAGACTCCAAAAAAGTCAACTTCTTCTGAAGCACAAGGATCTGCTCCCGCGTCTCAGTAATCTCACGAGAGACAGATTCCTCCCGAGCCGTAACGTTTTTATTCGCATAACTCAGTCGATCATACCGATCAGATAAATTGCTGAGATCCTTCAGTATGGCCGATCTGGTCTTATCCCGAGCAGCCCTGGTCCTCTCTATAACAGCGATAAGGGAACCCCGCTCCTCGTTTATAACAACAGACAAATTAGCCTGTCGCAATACTCGAAGCTCGGCCACCAGCTGATCAGCCTTTAACAATTTCGCCTCCAGAAGCGAAGCCATCCCTGCATCACCAGGAAGATTCCTAAGGATATTAATTTGACCCTGGGCGCATTGCCGGGCCAAGGTGAAGGAGGTCCCTCTTTCTATAGCAGCCTCGATTCTCCTCTTCAAATGACGATGAAAACTGGCAACCACGTCCTGTAACGCGTCGTCCAGAACTTCAACAGAGGATGGCGTCAGGGGAAGCATGGACGGCAACATCGGAGAAGTAACGCTAGAGCTTGCCACCAGGGGAACGGAGTCTGAGTAGAACAATGCATGAATGGCGGCCAACTCGTCTTCCGCCGCCCGCAGAGCTTGGATACTCGGTAGGGCAGAAAGGTCGATTCTCGGAGCCACCGGAGCAGAGGATGACGCAAGGACCACCGTTTCCTGCCCCGATAACTGGCCCGCTAAACTCGAGCCCCCAGAAGGCCTATCAAGACGAGTCAGACGGTGAGGGGGTACGCCCCTCTCCAACAGTGCCCCTTCGGCTGGGTTTGTCTCAACAATGTCCATCCTCGGCACTGGAGAGGCAAGACCTGTAAGCCCAGAATGATAATCAATCGACGTGACCTGAAGGACGTGATGATAGAGCAGATAGGCCTCCTAACAGGTTAAGATTCGGCTAATCTTACCAGGAGAGGAGCATGAAGGCTGCAGCACTTCCACAACTGGCATGGTCCCCTCACCCGCGATCCCCGAGTTAAACTCAACCGCGTCCTCTGTCCCCGCCACCTCGAAAGGGGATACAAATAGATCAGCATCATCTTGAAGAGGAACAGGCTCGTGGGAGTCCCCGTCATCCTGGGTCACCACCTCGGCATTTCGAAATTCTTCTTCTTCTCCTGACACCTAAAAGAGGGAACGAAGATGATTAAAATTGAAGCTAGAAGGAAAGAAGGAGGAAGGAATCGAGAGCAGTTTGGTTACCTCTGACACAGGGTTGACTTCTTCGCTTCCTCTTATGGTTAGCTGGCGGTGCCTAGTCGCAACCAGCTTCCGGGAACGAGAAACACCGCCAGCAGGAGAAACTTGCCTGCTACGCTTCGGAGTAGGGCCGGGCACAACGGGTGACTGATCCCCCAACATCTCTTCTGACAAAATCGGCGACTGATCCACCTCTGCGTCTGCCACTGGAAGGATAAAGTCATCTCTATCATACTCGTTGCCTTCATCACCCTCAGCAGCGGAATCCAAATCTGGTATTTCGACTCTAGTCTTTCTTTTCTTGGACCCTTGAGATCCTTCCTCCAGGCCGGTACCAACAATAAAACTGGCACCTAGGTTAAAATCGACCGGGGGTTTGTTCCCCATGACATGATATAAAGCCGCCATGTACAAGATCTCTACTGACGCCTTAATGGCAGGGACCGAGAAAATGGTACGGGTATGAATGTATCGTAGTATTGCCAAGCCCTGATACCATCAAGAAGGCTACCTTCAAAACCCAGACAGGAGCTGGGGTTGTCTAGGCAAAGTTGGCTATATCCAAATTGCCGGGCAAACCTGCTGGACAGATAAGGCTCCAGAAAAACCGTATTACGGTTACGGTACACCAGATGTGCGGGGCGAATGTTTCGCAGCCACAGGAGCATCTGGCCATCCAGAAGTTGAGGAGGCGCAATACCGTCAAGATGTACATCCTCTATGTCCTTCGCAGCAAAGCGAGGGACGGATACAAAAATATGATACATATCCGCCCTCGCCAAGGCCATCCGGCAAGCCCGCATGGTCTCACACTCCCAAGGCTCATCACGGTAACGGAAGATAATTGCGTCATCATCAGTTACGCCGTCTTCAGAGCCTGGTCTCATCAAAGATGGATAATGCATCAGCAGCCATCCCATCAAATAGTGACAGGGCAACTCGGTACATTCAAAATCCTTGGTCACGTCGTGAGCGATGATCTTAGATATGAAGGTGCGAAGTCCACGATGGATGCTGCACACCATGGCCGGGAGGAGAGCTAGCCTGATTCGTAAAACTAACTTCACCGCCGGGAGGATGAAGTTACGACTGATTCTCTCAATAGAACCAGCCCCTCCGGAGACTACACAATTTTGTAGCCATATCATCAAAAATCCCGCCAGGAGCGCCTTCTCTGATAGCTCATAGGTATCCTGGTAAAAGTAACCAAAACAGTCAGTCTTACTCCCGAATCTGTCACTGGTAGTGGCCACTCTCTTAGCCGACGACACCAATTCTTTAACCGCCTCCCGCGATCGAGGACGACGAGCGGTAAATTGACCTGAGACATCTATCGGGAAAAGATAGTGTACCTAGTCCTTGGTGTGGGGAGCATTTCCTTCCGAGTAGCTATCCTTTCGGGCTATCTGATGACAGGTGCTATAGTGGCACAATATCTCTTGGTAGAGAGCCAAGAAGCCGGGATACTGTCTTTCCAAGTCTTCGAATTCCTCATTAGTGGGAGTATACAGTTCAAAAACTTCGTCCCCCCAGGGAAGCTTGGAGACTGCGTGCATTTCAAGAAGCGCAAGTCCTATTTCCCCTACGGGTGTATAGAAGGTCCCCGTACGACAGTTATACATCTCCAGCAGAGACATGAACAACTTCTTGTTTATGGATAAGCCATGACTGGTGCCTCGAATAGCATGGTAAAGGCCGATCTCACATAAAAAGGCCTCGTACTTCTGCAAGATCAACATAGACAGATTGGTCCTTGAGGGAATAGGATGATTCCTGCCGGGGAGCATCAACCGGCCAACTGGGTAGGAGCCTTTCCGAGCAAGTTGATTTATAAAAATATCGGCAGTAGAAAATGTGAAGTTGGGGCCCGCCACATTCAAGAAAGTACCGGGGACCAATCCCGTCACAGAACAGCTGGTATGTACCTTGCCGGCAGTCATTGACTTCAAACTGTTGTTATAATGGATGTTTCCCATAAATATCCCACCTCGGGTAGGGGTTAAAGTCTCCTCCGTCTTCCGGTCCAATGGGAGCATATTGAACCAAAATAATGGGAAGTGTCGCTCCATTTGGGGGATGCGGATCGCCATCCCGTTAGAGACAAAACTCCAATTCTTCGACACCTCCAGAACGTGACCGTTCTCCACAGTCAAGGCGTCTCCAAAAAAGAACGCAGGCTTCAAATATTCCCCTTCAAATTTCTCGGAGTTCATCATAGCGTTAAGAAAATGGAAAGACTGATTCTTGATGGCATTTAGTCTAGCAGAGGGTTCGTCACTTGGAAACTGATCCGCCATATGCTGAACAATATGGTCGTACCTATAACCCAGAGCAGCTTGGACACTCCCTACCAGAAGTTCTCCAGCCGCATTAACCGACAAATTTACTGTGAAGAAGACAGAAAAAGGGTGAGTTAAAAAGATGAACAAAAAAGAATTGTTGGGGGCTTTTAAGTCCCATGCGGCTCGGGAAAGCACCCATGCGGCCCCAACTTAATGAGGCCTCATGCGGCTCTAACTTAACAAGACCTCATACGGTTCTGAAGAACACATATGCGGCTCGGTTTAGTGAAAGTCCATGCGGCTCAGCGTCGTTTATGCGGTTTCGGCCGTAAAGCGCATATGCGGACACAATGGATATTCTTATGCGGCTCGCAGCTCAGCCTTGGGATGAACATGCGACTCGTAAAGGCTCGTGTATAAAGTATGCAACGTAGCCAATGCAGTTAAATCCCCAACTCATACAATCTCCTTACCGACAATGGGGGGGTGAACGTCAGGATGAACATTGGAGACGACGACCGACGGAAGAGCGGCCGCAGTCGAAGTAGAAGCAGCCTTGCCCTTCGACGAAGACGCTGCCTTCTTCGCTGCAACAGTTTTCTTGGGAGCCATCTGCTAAAATCGAAGAGGGAGATAAAGATCGAGACAGGGAAGGTTTGCAGTAAGAGAGAAAATAAAGAAGTTCTCTCTCTCTCTAATCTTTCTTATTTATAGGAAGGAGAGAAGGGGAAAACACGTGGACTAGTTACTGCCTCGTAGAAGGCGCAACCGACTCCTCGGATTTTGTCCCCAAGATTCATCCAAGGCATAGTATCTAAAAAGATTTAATGAGCCAACCCTTGGGATTCCCCCTAAAGACGGCGTTAACGAATTCGAGGCAATTAAAGGCCCGCGCACGTGGCAATGATGACGTGGCCGAAAAGTCCCCTACGGCTAAGCCATCTATGCGGCTGAACTATCTATGTGGCTTAAACATCCATACGGCCAGGACTTCATATGCGGCCAGAAGAATATGACCATGCTTCTTATTCAGAGTATTTCAATTTTACAAATTGAAAACTTTGAAGGGGGTCTTGTAGAAGCATGGAAAATATAAAGAAGGATCCATGCGGCCAGAAAACCTCATGCGGCTCAGGAAGCCCATGCGGCTCACAGATTCATGCGACACGAGGGGCTATGTGGCTCAAGACATCCTATGCGGCTCAGAAGACACGTGTCGTAATATTGTTCCCCTTCGACCCATGCTGCATTAATTGTTTTGACGGCTGACAACTCTGAAAAAGTGACAGCCCTGACACAAAAGTGGTAATTATGACTCTGTCATAGTGACAGACTTCTAGGGAAGAGAAAGAGATCTCTGACACAATCCCCCGAGATCCATAAAATGACACGTGGCCTTGCCACGTGGACGATCATATGCGGCTCGAGCGAAGACTTCCCATGCGGTTCAGAATGAAGCCGTGCCATGCGGCTCAGGCCGAGATAGTCTCATACGGCTCAAACGGAGGCCTTCCCATGCGGCTGGAGCGGACCATTTTTATGCGGCTCAAGCGGATGAATCCTTATGCGGCTCGCAATGATCACCTTTATGCGGTTCAAAAGTTCGAAGGAAGGCCACTACCCGAGGAGCCCTGACACGTGGCCCGAACCTTATGCGGCCCAACTCTTATGCGGCTCAATCTTCATGTGGTTCAGATCCCCCAGTGGCGCCTAGGACACGTGTCCTAAGCCGATCAATCTCCCAGATTTATTGCAATCAGAGATTGGGTCAAATCTCATTAATCTGGGACACGTGGCAGGAGAATAAATCAAATTTATTCACAGACATCAAAAGATCATTATGAGGAAGATTTATTTCAATCAGTATTAATTGCTGATGAGATTCGGTGTAATCTACACGTGATGGTCCAGATTCATCACAACCAAAATGAATGGCCTAGATTGACCAACCCACAGGCCGCCGCTATCCCCAAGGAGCAATCATTTGCAACCCTAATGATCACATCTTATTCCTATAAATAGCAGGGTGCCATTCCCCTACGAAAAAAAGGAGAGAGGAGACAGATACTTATATAGAGAGAGGCGCACACATGAGCACTTTTTTGAGACCAGAGAGAGCACCAGAGTACTTGGAGAGAAGAGCAGAGAGAGAGCAAAGAGAGCATTTTTTCAAACGCTAAGCAAATCTTCTGGAGCCAAGGCTGCACACCGATCGTCCAAGGAGTAAGGCAGGACTGCCGTCGCCTTTCCGAGCCTCTATCGTCACCCCCCAGAATCTAAAATAAATAATTATACTTAGTCTGCTGTACCTAGGCTTTCGTCCCTAGGCTTTTTTTTGTACAAACTAGTTTGTATTGTGAGTCAAAGTTCAGTCCTTCCATAAAACTGTTCTATACTTTTACAATCAATGGCAAACACGATGGCGACTCTGCTGGGGACAAACTTCTCCACGGCCGAGGAGTTGGTGACGCAATCGGATGCAGCCAAACTTGGCTCCACACAGCAAAAGATGGTCGTCCACTTCGACCAACAGGCGTTCGAAGAAATGCTCTCCGAAGGAAGCGCTGGCCCGGTCCAGAAGCGCACCCGCACAACGAAGGCTCGCAGAGAGTGGAGGCCAAAATCATTTGCTCCTCCCCAAGTCCTTGATGCTACCCAAGACGGTGAAGGCGACTCTCGCGCGGCCCCACTTCAAGCCATAGAAAACTCTGCTGTCCCCAAGTTTGGCAGAGGAAAGCACTACGATGCCAGACTTGCAGGGGCAAAGAGCGACTCTATGGGCTCCAGGAAGAAACCGAACAAGGGGACAATCCGCAAGGCGAAGACTCATGCGGCCAAGCAGGCCAGCCGCATGAATGATGACCATGCGGCTGAAATCGCTATCCAGATGCATAACACTCATGCGGCCAGGATTTCTAGCCGTATGGAGAAAAACCCATGCGGCTACGACTCCCAGCCGCATGAGGACTGCTGATTCCAGCCGCATGATGCCTACTCCACGTGGCTCTATCTTCGACCGCCTCTCCTATGGTCCTGATCTCCTGTGCTCCCATGAAGACATATCTGACTCTCTCCAGTATCACTTAGACTCTTCCTACTATGTGTCCTTATGCACTAGAGCGAAGAAGTCTAAAGCAGTGCGAGCCTGGCGAGTTCGGTCCGCTGATCTGACCTCTGACCATCGGAGCGTTCTGCATACTGTTATGCGGGCCTCGGATGGGAAGTTTTACAGAACCACTCGAGTCCAGCCCCCGACGGCAGACGGACAGAGAGGTTCACAAAAGTCTCCCAAAATCCCGAGAGCAAACATGGTCTGTCCAGACCCATCCGACTTGCGTGAGGCCATTCTCCACAAACGCAAGGAAAGAGAAGATACATCGCGATGCAAAGAGTCCTTCCACGGACGTCACTGCACCCAAGTCATCGTCAACTGCTGCTGCAATATGCAAGAAGACCGACAGTCTGTCTTTCAAAGACTGTAACAGCCATCATCAGAAGACGAGGCACCACCCGTCGTCTCCTGCAACTCTGCTCGAAAGATCCCCGCTGATGGAAGGGAGAAGAAGACAAATATTCCCAGCCCGAAGATCTCAACCACTGCGACTAAAAGACTGTCGTCTAAGCGGGTGCCCACCACCGGAGTTTTCCAAGGTACTCGCTCTAAGACGAAATCTGCTACAGTGGGGGATTCGTCGTCCGCAACACAGGGGGTTGCCAGGGTAGGGGGTAGCACCCTTCCGAGCCTCTACAGCAACCCGATGTTCCAAGAAGATGCGCCGGGGGAGACAACTCTTCCATCGGAGGTAGCAAACCTCGACGTCCCCGAGGATGTCCATGACTCTCAAGATGAAGCAAGCTCCAAAGCTGGGGGTACTATTCCCTCCGAGTTCGAACCCGAAAAGAACATTCCCACATATCCCGATAACTTATCGGTGCATGGGTATGACTCGGAGAGCACATCCTCCACTGTTTCTTCCATCACTCCCCATGTAAGGACGGTGTTCATGACGGACAGCAATCAAGGTGGTTCCAGTGATCGCCAACGCATCGACACTTTTGAGGCTATACTGCAGGCCTTGGTCAAGTCTGTAGATGAAATCAAAGCCGCTCTTCCAACTCTGCAAGGAGGGACGCCTGGCCAAACAAGTGCGGGTCCCGCGGTCAATGCGGACTCAAACTCACGGCACCAAACCCGGGAAATAATCCTCCCGAAATAATGGCCCCTACCGCGACAGATGAGGCCCGAGAAGTAAGAAGAGAGGTTCAGGAGCTCCGAGCCATGTTCCATGCCCGAAAAAATGCTCAAGACCTCAGAATGCGGCAACCATACCCCGCAGAGTGGAGGGATGTGCCATTCCCACCAAGATATAAGCCGTTCAATATCAACCCGTATGATGGCAAGACCTCAGCAAGTCGGTACATCACTTACTTCGAGGTCACCACCGACCATCTGCCCCATGATGATGCTATCCTCATGCGATTATTCATTGGGGCATTGGAAGGAGTCGCCTTCGACTGGTACCGCAACCTGTCAGACAACTGCATCCACTCCTTCGCTGGCTTCAAGCGCTTGTTCTTGGAGAGATTCTACGAGGTAGGACAGGACATCACCATGTCCACCCTCATGGATGTCGTCCAAGGGGAGAAGGAGCTGACAAGGAACTACATCGAACGGTTCCGCCAAACCGCCATGAAGTTGCCCTCTGGAAGTCCAGATTTCTCCTTGATTGAAATTTGCCAAAAGAGACTCCTCCTAACAATCAATCTCTGGATGGGCTAAAGTCAATTCAAGGACTGGAAGACGTTTATCATCAGCGCCACAAGTGCCGAAGAACGATTGAAGAAGGCTCGTCAACTGGGATTGTACATCTCGGACGGAGAGAACAAGGACAAGCGTCCCAATAACGATAATGGGGGTAGCCCCTCCAACAATCGGGACGGCAGGGGCAAGCAGTCTATAGTGGCCGACACGACACAAAAACCTGAGCCAAAGCCAGCAGACAAACAATGGCCGCAGATCACGTACTCCTTCGAAGACGGTCACGTCAAGCCCATCTTGGCCATGCTCATATAAGGAGACAGAATTCAGCTTCCTCCACCAAGACGGGAACCGCGGCCAGCAGATCTGGAGAACCCAAAGTTCTGTCATTACCACCGCTATGTTCACCATGCTACACATGACTGCTACCAGCTAAAACGATACATCCAAAATCTCATTGATTCAAACGCTCTGGCCATCGATTTCGAGGAGGTAACCGTAGCAGCCAACATGGTGTCCGTACAATTTGGCAGCTTCCCTCCAACGGAGACTCAAGACGGTGTTATACCCATCCCTCTGGCGACGATGGAGATTGCTAACCTTCCACCTGCCCGGGATCAAGCTGCTGGTTTAGTGCCCCTCACCACATCACGGAGGGAAATCATGTGGGTCCATCCGGATCTAGTACCTGAAGTAACTCAGTCCACTCCGCCTTCTATTCATAAGAAGAAGAGTGGAAAAGTCAGATCCTGTCGCACCATCTCGACAGATGTGGAAGAAGTCACGGCTGTCGACACTCGATCTGGAGCACAATCCTAACCCGTGGCTGAGAACTCGACTGATGATCATCCGTCAGCTACCACTGACGCTCCAGCGCCTCATCAGCCTCCGACGACCGACAAGCCTAGGCCGAAGGAGACTCGCTTCGACAAATCCCTCCGAAAAGAGACACCTCAGGGGCTAGAAAGGTCCTACAACTTTGACATCTTAGCGCAATTGGCTAACACACCGGCCAAGTTGTTATTATACGAGCTCCTGAGACTCTCCAAGGATGTTCGTGCGGCTTTGAGCGATGCACTCCAAAATGCCGATGCCTATCTGGCTCAATCCAACCTCACCGGGAAGGACTCACCTATGGATCTCCAGGACAGCGCTTGCACAGGAGCGATGCCCAACATTGTCTTTACTCCACAAGACATGCTCATCAAGACCAATCTGCATGATCGTCCATTATACTATACGGGATACATCGGGGACGTGAAGGTGGACCGGATGCACATTGATCCTGGGTCTTCCATAAGCATTATCCTGAAGGGTCTGCTACATCATCTCCGCATCCCAATGCACCGCCTGACGCCTACAAGCACCGTTATCAGCGGTTTCAATTCGGATAGGAGCTACCCAATTGGGAAGATTCGTCTGAAGTGTCAAATTGGCGACCTCCAATTCGAAGTCACCTGCTACGTCATAGATACAGACACTTCTTACAACATCCTCTTGGGGCGCCCATGGATATACGATTATATGATCGTGCCTTCCACGCTACACCAGTACTTCAAATATGTCGACAAACACGACTTTATGAGGACAAAATTTGCTGATATCGCTTCCTTCAAAGGGGTCGAATCTTACTACGCAGACTCCTGCCTGTACGAAAAATCGAAGAAGCACCTTAGTGAAGGAGATGTACAAGCTAGTACCGAGACGGCCACAGGATCAAAAGAGCCTCTGACGATCCACCTCTAAGCTCGCAAACTGGGCAAGTCTGCACCCCTTACTGCCACCTTGCGGAAGGACGCGATCAGCCTCTCGGCGCAGGAGGAGCAGATGATAATCCGGCTGCCAAGGTCCGGCCAAGTGTCGAGACCCACAACTGGGCCACTAACAATCAGACTGCCGAGAGTCGGTCAACCCCAAACGGAGAAGCTCAATCCCTCCGACAAGCCGCTGACGATACGCCTTCCCAAGAAGGGTCGTCACCCCGATTCGAGGTCTGACACTGCTAGCGAACCAGCCACTCCTCGCTCCACATCAAGTGCCAAACTGGGGGTCGCTAGTCTGCCAACAACTCCACGTTCTGCTCCATCAGCCGAACCTCTGATAATCAAGCTGCCCAGGGCGTCCTCTCAGTTTTTATTTACACAGGGGGTAGCCGAAGAGGAACCGGAGCTAGCCAAGTATGTGGCTGCCCACACTGATGTTCCTTCTACTGATGATGTAATCCCCCTAGAAAAGATACCTTACTTCATCAATAAAGGGTTATCTTTGAACTACACCGAGCTCAATAAGCTATGTACAATGTATGCTATGGAACACGGTATAGGCACTCACCAACACATACATGTGACAAATGTGTACACCGCGATCCAGCTTACTCCAGTAGAAGACGCTTACCGAATAATCGAGGGAGGGGACCATCCAATCATCTTTGGCCGGAAGGACGACCCGCATCCCTTCACCATAGAAAAAACCGACCTCGGGCCAGATGCCGGAAGACTACCTCTGTATCTCTATAGCCCCCAATCTAAATATCTCATGCAGAAATAGGGGTATGATCTGGAGACGACGCCAGGTTTGAACTATGGCACTGGGCGGCGATTACCTTTGAAGCCGCCAGTCCCGGCGGGCAAACCACGGGACTACTATAGCAAAACTCGATACGGGTTAGGGTATGTAACGCCTACTACGACCCCTGAGAGTTCAGATGAAGAATGCGACTGGCAGTCACATTCAACCGGGTCACCAACTTCTGACTCAGATACCAGCATCGGAGACGTGTTCAGACAAGTCTTGTCAGTCAACATGGCATTCGCCGACGCTTACGAAGAAGACGAAGAGATCTTCGAGATCCTCGAGCTAGAGCCGTGGGCCCAGCAATTGGATGCACAATGGAAAAAAATGGTTCGAACTGAGAGAACCTCCTACTGAAGATGAAGTCATACAGGTTGACCTCGGCAGCGAATCTTCTCCAAAACCAATTTTCGTCAGTAAAAACCTAACAGACGAAGAGCGAGAATCGCTGCTGGAACTTATCAAAGAATACATTGATGTGTTCGCCTGGAGCTATGAAGACATGCCAGGGTTAAATCCCGACATCGCCCTTCACAACCTCAACATTCGGCCGGATGCGAAGCCAGTCAAGCAACAACAGCGACGCTTCCGCCCAGGCATCATGGACGCGATCGAAGCCGAAGTCAACAAACTGATAGCCAGCAGCTTCATTCGTGAGGAGCAACATCCCGATTGGGTTGCCAATATAGTACCCGTCCTCAAGAAGAATGGGAAGATTCGAATCTGCATCGACTTCCGCAATCTGAACGAGGCGTGCCCCAAAGATGAATTCCCCCTTCCCATCACAGACATCATGATCGACAATACCTGCGGCTTCGAACGTATGTCGTTCATGGATGGCTTCTCGGGGTACAACCAAATCAAAATGTCTCCTGACGACGAAAAGCATACATCATTCCGAACACCAATTGGCACGTACTGCTACACAGTCATGCCTTTCAGTTTAAAGAATGCTGGCGCCACATATCAAAGGGCCATGAGTATCATCTTCAGGGACCACTTACGCAAGACGGTGGATTGCTATGTTGATGACATCGCCGTCAAGAGTCGCTGTAAGGGAGACCATCTGCAGGATCTGAGGACGATATTCGACCTGATACGAGCGCACAATTTAAAAATGAACCCTACGAAGTCCTTCTTGGGCGTATCCAGCGATAAGTTCTTGGGTTTCATCATCACCGCCCAGGGTATCCATGTAGATCCTGAGAAGACGAAGGCAATTATGGAGATGGGTCCTCCGAGAAATCTCCACGAACTCAGAGGCCTTCAAGGGAGGTTAGCTTACATCAGGAGGTTCATTTCTAACCTCTCCGGGCGATGTCGGCCATTCACCCATCTCATGAAGAAAGGTGCCTTATTCGTATGGGATGAAGAATGCCAACGTACCTTCGACAGCATCAAAGAATATTTATCGAACCCTCCAGTCCTGGTGGCCCCGGTTGCTGGAAAACCATTCCTACTCTATGTACGAGCAATGGAGCATTCCCTTGGCGCCCTGCTAGCACAAAACAACGATGCAGGCCATGAACAAGCCATATATTACCTCAGTCGAATGATGATTGGGCCAGAGCACCGATACACCGCCGTGGAAAAAGAATGCCTCGCCCTGGTGTTCGCCATTCAGAAGATATGGCACTATGTCACGGGACAAATGATACATGTGATCTCACGAGTCAACCCTCTCAGGGTCCTCATGACCAAACCAGGGGCACTCAGCTCTTACCTCGCTACATGGGCAATATTGTTGTCCCTCTACCACAATAATGTTGTGCGCTAGTTTGCTGAAACCCATGTCGTCCGCTTTGGTAGGTTTGTGCATAGTATCCCAGCTGGCCCAATGGTGCTTGTCCTTGCCGTCGATGTGCCCCAAAAGAAGCTAGCGAGGAGGGATTCTACTGAGGATAAAACCTTCTTAGGGAGGAAGCACACGGCCAAGTTGTAGATAGGGATGGAGGATAGGACATGCTTGATAAGGATCATCTTTCCACCCGGAGATAGGGTCGCGTTGTGCCATCGTGCGATTTTGGATTTGATTTTGTTCTACAGTCTGTCTAAGATCCCCGTGTTAGATTTGCTGCATACCAGCGGGCATCCCAGGTATGAGAATGGCGGATACACGATCGAGAAGGAGGTTAGGTTGGTGAGGGAAGTCGAGTGGCTCATGTCTGTCTTGTGATGGATGTAGATGACACTTTTATCTGCATTGATTTGTTGACCTGAGCATCTGGTGTATTTCTCAAGCGTACTGTAGACTACCTACACTGATCCGACGTCGCCGGATGAGAAGATGAGGATGTCATCGACGTAGACCAGATGAGTAATAAGAGGGCATCAATGGTGGTGTGATAGTATTGGAACCTGGGGTTGTTGGCCATGCTCTTAAGGTTTCTGCTGAGCGCTTCGACCGCGATGATAAAAATGGTAGAGGAAAGAGGGTCCCCCTGACAGACCCCATGGCTGGATTTGGAAAACCCTTCGGCTAGTCCGTTGATGATTGTGGAGAACCAAGAGTTGTTTATGAATCTGAAAATGATATCTATCCATTTCTCCGAGAACCCGAACCCCTGGAAAACCCAAATCATGAATTGACAGTGTCACGACCCGCTCCCGAATAATCGGACACGAGTCAGACACGCCCAGCCTTCGTCGTTAGATACGACGAAGTAGGCTGTACCAAGCTAGGGAAATCTAACCAGATAAACATGAATGTGCACAATCACAACATGTGTAAAACGTTCCCAGAAAGATCACCATAATCCACAAATCCATATAACATAAAGGTACTAGAGTCAACAGGTGTGAAATATACTATGAACTCTAAAACAACATCTAGGAGTAAAGCTAAACAGTCTAAACCTGATGCCTCTAGCAAAGTCATGTCTCCATCCTGCTCAGCTAAGATCTCGGGCTCTGGCCCATAAGGCAGAATAATATCCTGCAAGTGCACCTGCAACATATCCAGTCAGTAGCGGAGCAAAGTACAGTTCTAGGTAATGAACAAGAACATCATGATATGGAAATGAGTACAGGAGAACATGAACTATAAAGTACAAAAAAAGAACATAAAAGTACATGAATATAAAGTACAGGAAATAAAGTACAAGAATGTAAACCATGAACCTGAAGTACAAGAAATGACATGTGCATAATGTTTGAAATACAACTAGCCTATGTGATCGGTTGGGGTGAGTACAGGAGTATATGAATATCGGTACAGCTTAGGACCCGCGTGCACGATGCGAGGTCTAAGCTATCTACATGAATGTTGTAACCGGGGTTTAGTCACATAGCTAGTGTATTTCCCCTCCCCGACATAAGTACAAGAACAGGAAAGTACGAGAGTATAAGATATCATGTCATGATGTGTCACAAGAAAAGTACAAGATATGTAAATGCACAAAATCATAGAAAGTACTTGCCTTGCTCAGGGTGATCGGGAATAGGAAGTAGATCTGCCAATCCACCTGATAATGGATACAATTTGGTTAACTTCTACACTAGTTATACTAGCTACTCTCATTTCCTAACTAAGTCTAGCATATGGAATATTTATGAAATATACTAGTTGTACATTTAGATATAGAACAATAAGTATATATATTCATTATCCACAAGCATCCTTATACAACAAAAATGGTTACAAAGATCTGCCAAATTACAACAAAACTAACTATACCCAACTCCATTCCAGAGCCAAAACCCTTATTAATGAATTAACAAAAATGCTATTGTACTCAACCAACATTCAAACAACCAACATGTACCAAATACCTGATCCCATCATATCCTCAAAACACATACAACTCAAAATCCAACAGCTCCATCAAAGGGGTCAACAAGAATGAACTTCCAGTTTAGCTCAATATACAACCCAAGCATAATGCAACTCAAGCAAGCCCATTTGTTAACCAAATAACCATCACCCACACACATTTTTATATATAGGGTCCCATTCCCACAACACAACCCTTGAAACTCTTCATAGAGCTGGGTTCAACCCTCCTCAACACAGTTTGCTGCAACCAACTCAACAACACTAATTATAAACACACCATCACTTGGCAATAAGTTTGAGCAATATATAAATAAATTTTAATCTAACGTCTCGTTCCATTCACTAAACATTCCAAAACACCTACAGCTAACTTCGAGCAAAAATAATTACACAAAGGAAAAATATACTATTATTTCTAAACTCGAGTTCAATTACTCAGTTTGCCAAACACCAACCCAAATTCCAGAAATATACTCATTCAAATCGACCCTAATACAAAACCAGAACTTAATACAAAAATATACAATTGAACGAAAGAATGTACAATCTAAAGAGAGGAACCAAAATAGAAATCTTAAACAATAGAATATAAGTAACAATGCACTTGATAAGCCAATTCCATCCCGGTCGACCCGTCCACGCAGACACGGACACAGGAGGACAGGAGCTCCTTAAGGCAATAACCAGTCTTAGACACACACTCCGAATACTGCTACAGCCAACACACGCCACACCACTGACTGGCACCCACGGACACGACCGTACTTGGATACACCACTGGACACACCAAGCCAACTCAAAATCGAAATAACACTTTAATACAAGTAACATAGGGGAAAAGGATTACCTGCAAGAATTTCTTCCAAAATTGAGGACACAATCAATGGCACAACATCGCACCAGGACGGAGCCAAAACAACACTCCCGAGTACTTAGATCATTCACCACAGAATTTGGAAGGAAATCGAGTCCGTCTTCGAATCCTAGCAACTGATCCTAGCAAGGCTTACTCGATCAGTATTCTGACTGTCAATTGATGTCAGGAACTTGCTCGGATCGATATGTAGATGTTGAGTTCTTGACCAAACAGTGATCCCTAGCCGATCGAACCCATCAATTGGAAAGATCGGCACCCAGGAATTTGTGATCGGCAGCCTCGACTGAGTAGCAGTCACATTTCCAGAGAGGAAGCGACGTCGATCTGAAATTCCATTATACTTGATCTTATTAAAGAAAGTTTTCCATTATACTTGATCTGAAATTCCATTATACTTCGATCTAAAATTCCTTTGATCAATATTTCTTTTTAAAGAAAGTTTTCCATTATACCTGATCTTATCTTATCGATCAATCCCAATTTTTATTTATTTATTTATTTTGTTACTACAGTTTTCTTCAGACTATCGAGCCTATCCATCCTAGATATTCTTTAAATTCGAGGACGAATTTATTTCTAAGGTGGGTAGATTTGTAACCTCTCTTCCCGAATTTTCAAAAAAAAAATTATTTTGTTGTTGTTGTTGTTATGTTTAAAGGTTTTTTTATTATTGTGTCGAATTTTTATAAAAGATATTTGCGATTATTTTGTTATCAAAAACTAGATTTAAGTTGAATGATTTGAATCTTTTAGGTTTATGAAAAGATATTTTGTTCTCGAAATTGATTAATTAAAATATAAAAGTATGTTGCCATTTTTGGTCTTTCAAAAGGTTGGTCTCCGGAAGCTGTTTTAAAATCGTAATTATTTCCGAACGATAAAGAGATTTCTCCGAGTATTTTAGACCCAGTTTTTATTTATAAAATATATCTTTTACTGTTCGGTGGCATCGAGTAATATTTTAAATTAACTAGATAATCAATTATTTGATTTGATTAAGTTTATACGATTTAAATTATTTGATAAATATTAAATTTTGATTATTATCTATTAATAGATTTTGATTGAAATAAATGGTTTTAAATAATTATATTTGATTTAAATACTTATCTATTAAGATTTAAAATTATTTGATTAAGTACTAAATAATCGATTTAAACTAATCTACTAATAAGTTTTTGATTTAAATGTATTTTAAAAGGGGGAAACTTATCAGTTGAAACTCCTAATCCAGCTGGGAGTCTCCCCAAGGACAATCTTATCTCTATACAGATATATATACCATTCCCCTTATTTTTCCATGCTAAGAATAAAAACCTGGCCCTCCCTTCCTCCCGATCACGTCCAACTTCACCAACACATAATACACATCCCTCCACCTTCGGCAACGGCCACCGCTGTGCCCACCAGCCCCTCTTCCAGTACCACACAGACCACCATTCACCCCAGCAACAGACCCGTGTCGTGGTCCCTGTGTCGGTGTCTCAACTTCATCTTCATATCAGTCGTGTGTCCGGCCTGCCTCGGGTCCGACCCCGGGCGGCTGTTTTCTCAACTACATTCAACTCTTCATCCAGTCTTTACACCATTATGGAGATGGGTCCCCCGAGAAATCACCGCCCAGGGTATCCATGTAGATCCTGAGAAGACGAAGGCAATTATGGAGATGGGTCCCCCGAGAAATCTCTGCGAACTCAGAGGCCTTCAAGGGAGGTTAGCTTACATCAGGAGGTTCATTTCTAACCTCTCCGGGCGATGCCTGCGATTCACCCATCTCATGAAAAAAGGTGTCTCATTCGTATGGGATGAAGAATGCCAACGTGCCTTCGACAGCATCAAAGAATATTTATCGAACCCTCCAGTCCTGGTGGCCCCGGTTGCTGGAAAACCATTCCTGCTCTATGTACGAGCAATGGAGCATTCCCTTGGCGCCCTGCTAGCACAAAACAATGATACAGGCCATGAACAAGCCATATATTACCTCAGTCGAATGATGATTGGGCCAGAGCACCGATACACCACCGTGGAAAAGGAATACCTCGCCCTGGTGTTCGCCATTCAGAAGACGCGGCACTATGTCACGGGACAAACGATACATGTGATCTCACGAGTCAACCCTCTCAGGATCCTCATGACCAAACCAGGGGCACTCAGCTGTCGCCTCGCTACATGGGCAATATTGCTATCCCTCTACCACATGATCTTCGTCCCACAAAAGGCGGTCAAAGGTCAAGCTCTGGCAGACTTTTTGGCAGCCCACCCGGGCTCGGAGTCGTCCAGGATATATGAAGAGATCCCAGATGAGGTCACCGACTCCAATACAACCTCTCACGATGATATATGGCGAATGTTCTTCGACGGCGCTTCGAGAACTGGACCTAAGGGCAACATCATCGTCGGAGTCGGGGTAGTGCTGGTCTCCCCTTCCGGATTGGTGATTAACCGTGCTTATTCCCTCACAGAACCCTGCTCTAACAATGTGGCCGAGTACAACGCCCAGGTCATTGGCCTCCAACTTGCAAGAGAGCTGGGGGTAGAATATCTTGAAGCATACGGCGATTCTCAGTTAATCGTCAATCAAATTCGAGGCTCATACGAAGTTCGCCACGAAGACATGATCCCCTATCACCAAATAGCAATCAACATCATCTCATCGTTCGAGGGGTTCTTCATCGAACATGTCCCCAGACTCCGAAATATCGAAGCTGATGCCCTAGCTGGTCTTGCCGCTTCCCTAGCAGTTTCGAACTATGATCGCCAATCAGTGGATGTGATAGGCCACGAACTGGTCTGTCCCAAGAACAATGTGTGATTCGTGGCGAGTTATTCCGCCCAGACGATCGATGATGCCCCAGACTGGAGACAACCATTCATCGACTTCGTCGTCTATGACATCCTACCCGAGAACCCAAAGGAAGCCACTTCCATCAGACGGCATTCTCTCAGATTCTTCTACGATACAGAGACGAAAATGCTGTATCGCCGCTCCTACGACAGATTACTACTTCGGTGTCTGTCAAACGTAGTGTCACGACCCGCACCCTAGAGTTAGGGCACGAGAACGTAACAACGCCCAGCCTACGCCGTAGTGTCGGCGGTAGAACGCTGTCCTAGGTCTCAATGCATCTAACAGTATAAGACTAAACAGTTTATACTCCCCGAATGGGGGTGACATAGCAGAATGTAAACTCAATCACATCTAAGGTAGAGTATAAAGGAAGATAGATAAAACATAAAATCGAAAAGAGATACAACAGATAGAAGTCTAAGTGTCTAAGATACAAACTCAGAATACATCTCAAAACCTAAATACAGTAATCCATAAATACAACTCAAGATGACTGAAAATAAACTATAAGCAAAAACCCTAGCTATCTATGCAACCTCTACTGTCTCCTCTAGGCTAGCAGGCAACCTCCAGGCTATCTGTAAAATTTATCAACAGGTCCAGTCAGGACAGGAGCGAGCACATTACTTCTCAACAGTTCATAGCAGGTTAAAAAATATAATCATGCAGTAAAATAAGATACAAGTACTTAAAGAAGTGCAGTATGTAAACAGAGAGAGAAAGCTGTAATAGAAATATCTACTATAAATAGAGAACTAACATGTGGCTAGTGAGTCAGAGTACAATATAGACATGTAAATGGCATAAGAGATTCTGATAAGACACTATGGAAGAGATTCTGATAAGATACTACTTGGGTATTATTCACATGTCTACTTCGACTCCCCCGTACCCCCAATCAGTACACAAGGATCCAAACAGGTTATGTTATGATTCCACGCAAAGCCCCCGAAGGGTGATACATGGATGTCCCAAAAATGGGGATTCTAGGAGATTCAAGGATACCCAAAAATAGGATAGGAGATTCTAGAAGACTCTGTGATCATAAGAGTATATGTCACAAGTGATCAAAGAACCTGTGAAGCATAGTGATACGCCATGTAAGTGAAACGCACAGAACATGTAGTACCCGATGCTCCCTAAGGATAATATCTCAAGAAGGGATCCGTATAGTACCAATCTGTGTGACCAACGTGACAGTACAAGTAAAGTAATTTAATGCAGGAAATAATTCTAAGCAGGATATGAAATGATCAGAGAATGTACTCGCCTGATATTTGAATGTCCAAGGTAAAGATACTGTCCGAGGAGAGGTGTCTGGCTCCTAATTAGAATAGCACAAGTCACAACATGTCCAGAAGGGTAATATAAAGCACTACAATGCATTCTACATGAATCTAGGTCAAACTAGGCCAAAGTCAACCCTTGGTCAACTCTGGTCAACTACACTAGTCAAACTAGGTCAAACTAGGTCATGTCCTAACCCAGCAAGTCTTACTAGGCCTAACCAAGACTATCCTAGCAAGCACACATCAATACAAGGCTATACAAGCCAACATACACCCAACTCTATATAGCATGCAATTATTCAATACTCAAATAGGCAAGAATTCACATTGGATATACACTAGGTAATCTATTACTTTAAGCTATATATGTCTACACATATATACACATGTATATATTGGTATTCAACATTAGGTCTATAATCATGGCATTTCAAATGGTTATATAAACTTATATATTACAACACAATATGCTAACATATATATAATATACATACATAGCTAAGTTAACTATATTCATAAATACTTATTTAAGAGGCTATGTGTATGTATGTGAACATGGCAAAGGGGCAAGTGAGGGTTAAATGGGCATACATAGTGTATACATATCAAGGAGTGTCAAGTGTAAGTGAACAATGTGTCAAGTGTGATAGTGTCAACATAGTGTAAGGGGTACATGAGGTAATATAGGATTTGTGTTAACATAGAATATTACATCTCATTAACTTGTATATTGCATACATTACATCTATTATTACATTACATTCATGCTTGCATTCATTCATCATTCATTTATTCTCTTGCACTACTATATGTACCATACATTACATACTATGGAACCTACATATTCATTACAAGCCATACTTATACATGCTTACATTAGATAGGATACTTACACCTCATACATTATTTATTTAACCATATACTCATGCTTGCATTCTCTATTTAATTACATAATGTATATACATTAACATGGGTTAAAATCAAATAGAACATTATATTACACACAAGGGTGCACAAAATACATATGCCGAATAGTAACTCATACTAATAATTAATATGGTACCATCTCAACATGAATTAAAATCTAGGATTAAAGTATGTTATAGATCTATGTGTTAGCTTTCCGAAACTTCAAACGGATCGCATTTTCGTTTCCGAAAACTTCCGAAATCGCGAAAACACCGAGAACACGTTTGTCTTTCGTACAGCTGACACTCAAATAATTCTCCAGTATGTTAAAACATGTTTTTGGAAAGCTAACTTCAATACACTTCTTTTTAAAAAAATGGGAGATTAAACCGAACTTTGAGCTAGAAGTTATGATATTTCTAAGTTAGGGCTGAAATTAAAAACGTGGATAAAAATTATGACGGATTTGGGTAGTTTGAGACAAAAGAACACAAGTATATAACATAATATATCAAGAACTCACTCTCTACACTAATATATATATATGAGACACTATAGAACACATCTCCAATACAAAAATATGATATTAAACATGTAATAATTCATTCATACATAACAACAACACATAGTGTGTCCAAATTTGGGATTTTCCCACATGGACACAACCACAACACAAAGGACACTCCTATGACCTCCAAATGGACATGAAATAGACACAAATGGAGATACAACCATGGGTGTCATTCCTATGGGTTCAAAATAGACCTATACGCATGAGGAAATGAAAAGGAGAAGGGATTTATACCTCCTGGTAGATCGAATCGAAGAAAAGCCTTTCCCGAGCGACACCGACATGTAGAGATTCCAAAAGGACACGAACGAGCTCCGAATCCTCCCAAACTTTGGTAGCTTCCTCCTTGGCTAGAATGGAGAAGGAAAGAAGAAGATTTGGTGGCAAAATGGAAGGATTTGGTGGAGAAATTGCTAGGGATTGCTCTCTAGGAATTTGGGGAAGAACAAGAGAGAGAGTGTGGATGAGAATAATAAAATGAACTTGAGCCTATCCTCTCCCAAAGTGGCTGGCCATATGGGGCTATTTGTCCTATTATGATAAGGTCCAAAATGCCCCCACTAACC
The DNA here is from genome assembly GCA_029216955.1 of Iris pallida. Lineage (NCBI taxonomy): Eukaryota > Viridiplantae > Streptophyta > Magnoliopsida > Asparagales > Iridaceae > Iris > Iris pallida. The sequence continues at coordinate 48,398 of JANAVB010025201.1, forward strand.
TATTCTATGAGTATTAGGAAAGGGCTAATTGGTTGGGGCTAAATTAGTCATTCTAAAGTCTCTAATCACACTAACCTTATCCATAATAATTAGTCTAACCTCTAACTAAAATATTTCTATTATGTGGACTAAAATTAATATCATGTGGGCTATGCCTAACTAGTGTGTGGGTCCCACTAGAGTCAAACTACCCCGGGTCCCCGTTTCAAGTTGGATTGAGTTGAAATTCGAACCCGACTCAAATAACCCCAAAACAATATCATAAATAATAAAATAATATCAAAATAATTCAAAGAGGTCAAATGCAAAAATATCTTTAGGCCAAAAATGATATTAAAATATCATAATCACATGGTTAGGCTCTAGGTCAAACAGTCTCTAGGGTTTCACTAGCAAACGTCAAAACCACAAGTCATTGATTTAAAATAATTTTAAAATGATTTAAAATCACCAAAAATCATATCATGAATTAAATATCATTATTAAAATAATTATAAATACGAAATTTTAAAATTACCCTCATTTGGAAAACTGGGTGCTACAACTCTACCCACCTTAGAAAAATTTCGTCCTCGAAATTTAAGATCGATAGTACTCCTTCTAGAGCCTCTAACCTACCCAATATCTAAGGTAACACTTTCTAACACTGGAATAATAAACGGACATCTAAATAGTGTCAATCTAGGAATACCTCCAATACTGCTCTGCTGTACGGCGGTAATGGAACTTCAATAAAATATGGACTGGAACCTATATCCAAGGGACTGGACCTATTTTAAAGTGGTCTTATCTAAGGATAAAATGGAACTGATCATAGGCTATAGGTATGCTCAAACTATTATCTTCCTATTAACCATCTATTAATACATTCTATTACCAGAGGAACGATGCATTACTAAGACATATAGGCCCCTATCTCTCATAACACGTTTATACTCACCAAAAGACTAGTACATCCTATCAAGGCTGATACTATAATCTCTCATAAATCTCCTAAGCTACATGTTTATAGACACACATCCCCACATCAAGGACTAACCCATATATATCTACAACTGATACTAATGGGGTGACGTCCCTATTTTCCAACAATCAAGGTCTAATTTTTTTTATCTAAATCATGCAATTTGAAGGAATAATATACAAGGTCAGGGCATACCGTAGCAGTTGGAAGTCTCACTTAGGTACACTAATCATTCTAGGTCAAAACAGTACTATGGTATCAACACACAAACAATCTAGGGTGTCCTAATTGGGAAGGTAAGGGAACAACAATCATCAAGGTTGTAGGGCTGTCTACCATCCTATATAAAAATTGGTCATTAACAAGCAACTAAGAAATTATTAAAGGTTACTATTCCATAAATGACAAAAATTGAAAATTTAGGCACAACAAATCACAAATAGATTTTTGTCTTGACACGATCTAAGTTGATCAATTTCGGGATAAAACGAGATTTGGACAAGAAGGGAAATCAATGAAATCAAAGTATGAGCACGAGCATCCAATGATGGAGGTTCAGGTCATGATTAAATTTAATTCGACTGAGTACGAATACGAGGTTCATAGGCGATAAAAAGATTTCAAGAAGAATTGTCAAGGCTGTCGCGAATGAGACTCTAGGATCAAGTTTAACTATGTCTCCATTCTCGTAGATTGATACATGAAAAAGCGAACCAAAGTGCAATAGGTTGATCAGAACATCATGTACCGATTCTGATTAGATAATATGTTAGTGGGTGGCTACCCAATAAAATATGTCATGACCAAGCTCGAAATAGATAAGCTTGCAAAACTAAGGCTAATTTAGCAGCACAAGATATAAGGGTGGTAATGATGAAAGGAATTACATAGTCCAAGTTTCTTAACCAACGGGTCAAGTAATCAGATAAGGTACAAGGTTAAGCATCTAAGGAAACAAGCAGAACACCATCACATGTCGGGTCGAAAGAATTGAGTCAAGGCTGGATTTCTAATTGAAATAAGAAAAAATTTAGTATAATGGTAGAGGTTATAGTTTAGCCAGTTGACCAGAAAATTATATCAAGAAAATAGAGTACAAGAAGACGGGTTTTAGTGGGACATGATATACCTACACGAAGGTGAGCTCGTCTAGGTCTTGCATATAAGATTTGTTGGAGGGTAACAGCTAGTATTACATTCCGAATATCAAAGTCACGATAAGGAACGTCAAGGATCTCAATTAGAAAGTGGGAGTTCAAGAGGTGGTAATTAATGCACAAAAATAATGAAGATCGAGTTAGTCATCTGCTTCTGATACTCTTAAGTTCATCTGGTCATAACTTGCCAATCATATTTTACCTCACCAGTCTCCATATAAAAATTTAACCTTTACTTAAACCCTTACCATGACTACCGTAGGCAATTCCCAATTTCCAAACATCACTCTTGAAGCACAACCCTCACATTTAGGAATCATCATTAACCATTTATTTAAATTTCCAAGTTCTTTCACCTTGTCTTAAATTTGACCCAAAACCTCTAAATCCCGTTTACGAATTCCTTGAACTTGTTCAAATTATTCTCCTCATATTATTTAATTTAAATCTCTAGGCCTTACAAAATTTATCTTCCATCATAAAATCAACTTCCGTATTTTCTTCGACATACACCCTTGAATATTATTCACCTAAAAATATTTCACAACAATCTCTAAACTACCATAACTTTGTGTTCTCTCTATCCCTAGTCATTTCCTCGCAACATCTTGTTTAATATTATTATTAAACACAATTAACTTCTCTTTTCCATTACTAACCTTCTACATAGCCTCAGAGTAAAAGTTTTCCCCAAATCAATAACCAAGATTTTCTAAGTTCTCAAAACTAGGTTGACCTCTGAGATCCTTATTAGTTTTGAATAAACCTTTAAACTATCTCATAACCCCAAAATTTCTCTAAATGTAATTTTTCCAGATTGGCAGTATACATCTCTTTATTCTATTCGAGACCTTTACCACATTTCTATCTCCAGTTTCCATATGGAACATTCCACATTTGATTTTCTTTAGATCATCATAAAATAACCAGTTACGTCTTCTCTGAGCTACATAATTTACGTCACTTCCTTAGCATTTCTCAGGCCAAATGATATAAAGATTCAAGAGTTGTCAAGGTATAGCTGACAGAATTATATACGAGACAGAGAATTGATATAATCAGGACAGGTATATAAGACAAGGAATGATGGTAGTAAAAATATTGGCAGAAAAAGAATGATAATAGAATCTGTTCTGCTTATCTATTTAAAAGAGGGACCCATTTTTTTTGAAACAAGAATTATAATACCAAATCCAAAATAAGGCCTAGCAAAATCATTGGTTTATTGTATTAAGAAGAAATAAATTTTTGTAAGAAGTTACACAAGGTTTATAAAAATAGCTAAAGCTACATCCTAAGTAAACAATGAGAAACAAAACAAAACAAAACAACAATAATTCCTTCTTTTTTTAATGACTGAAACAAAAGTAGCAAAAACATGTTCGAAAATATTTAAGGTACAATCTGATAATCATATGCGTCTATCCAAAATCATGGCACTCTAAATCCTCGTCATACTAGTGAGCAAGGCTACGATAATCACAGAGTCCTTGACTTATGCACATACCTCTAGAATTATGGTATTTAACATTTTTGCGATGCCGCTAGCTTGGCTGCGAAAATCTTAAATTTCCACACCCGAGAAATATATCCAAAATCAGACTATATGTCCTCACCATGCTGGCTAATGTGACTATAGAAGACAAGATTTCCATAACTTAGATGACCTAGCCCATATAATTTTATCTTGCCAAAAATTAAATTAAATCAACAATGAATACCAAAAAAAAATCAAATTTATCAACGAACATCAAAATTCAGAAATGAACAAAATCATTCAAATCATATAACTACAAACTTGGATGCTATAGCTAACATCAAGATTCAAATTTCAAAAATCTTCATCAAAATCAATAAATACAAACTCAAATTCAATAATAATCCATCAAAATCAAATTCAATAGCAGAAAGTAAAGATAAATCAAATCAAGGAAAAAGAAAAGAGTTTTCAAATCGGAGTTAAACAAGATTCTCAAGGATCGTCCCAGGAATCTCTCAAGGGATGCTAATTGTGATTGAGTATCTTCAAAAATATATCCTAATTCTACTGCAGGCTGTAGTGGTACTCTAGTTCGAATACCACTACACAAACTCGACCTGCATGGGCCACCACTAAAAACGTGTCACGACCCGTACCCTAGAGTTAGGGCACGAGAACATAACAACGCCCAGCCTACGCCGCAGTGTCGGCGGTAGAACGCTGTCCTAGGTCTCAATGCATCTAACAGTATAAGACTAAATAGTTTATACTCCCTGAATGGGGGTGACATAGCAGAATGTAAACTCAATCACATCTAAGGTAGAGCATAAAGGAAGATAGATAAAACATGAAATCGAAAAGAGATACAACAGATAGAAGTCTAAGTGTCTAAGATATAAACTCAGAATACATCTCAAAACCTAAATACAGTAATCCATAAATACAACTCAAGATGACTGAAAATAAACTATAAGCAAAAACCCTAGCTATCTATGCAACCTCTACTGTCTCCTCTAGGCTAGCAGGCAACCTCCAGGCTATCTGTAAAATTTATCAACAGGTCCAGTCAGGACAGGAGCGAGCACATTACTTCTCAACAGTTCATAGCAAGTTAGAAAATATAATCATGCAGTAAAGTAAGATACAAGTACTGAAAGAAGTACAGTATGTAAACAGAGAGAGAAAGCTGTAATAGAAATATCTACTATAAATAGAGAACTAACATGTGGCTAGTGAGTCAGAGTACAATATAGACATGTAAATAGCATAGAAGATTCTGATAAGACACTATGGAAGAGATTCTGATAAGATAACTTGGGTATTATTCACATGTCTACTTCTACTCTCCCGTACCCCAATCAGTACACAAGGATCCAAACAGGTTATGTTATGATTCCACGCAAAGCCCCCGAAGGGTGATACATGGATGTCCCAAAAATGGGGATTCTAGGAGATTCTAGGATACCAGTAAATGGATAGGAGATTCTAGGAGACTCCGTGATCATAAGAGTATATGTCACAAGTGATCAAAGAACCTGTGAAGCATAGTGATACGTCATGTAAGTGAAACACACAGAACATGTAGTACCCGATGCTCCCTAAGGATAACATCTCAAGAAGGGATCCGTATAGTACCAATCCGTGTGACCAACGTGACAGTACAAGTAAAGTAATTTAATGCAGGAAATAATTCTAAGCAGGATATGAAATAATCAGAGAATGTACTCGCCTGACATCTGAATGTCCAAGGTAAAGATACTGTCCGAGGAGAGGTGTCCGGCTCCTAATTAGAACAGCACAAGTCACAACATGTCCAGAAGGGTAATATAAAGCACTACAATGCATTCTACATGAATCTAGGTCAAACTAGGCCAAAGTCAACCCTTGGTCAACTCTGGTCAACTGCACTAGTCAAACTAGGTCAAACTAGGTCATGTCCTAACCCAGCAAGTCTTACTAGGCCTAACCAAGACTATCCTAGCAAGCACACATCAATACAAGGCTATACAAGCCAACATACACCCAACTCTATATAGCATGCAATTATTCAATACTCAAATAGGCAAGAATTCACATTGGATATACACTAGGTAATCTATTACTTTAAGCTATATATGTCTACACATATATACACATGCATATATTGGTATTCAACATTAGGTCTATAATCATGACATTTCAAATGGTTATATAAACTTATATATTACAACACAATATGTATATATAATATACATACATAGCTAAGTTAACTATATTCATAAACTTATTTAAGAGGCTATGTGTATGTATGTGAACATGGCAAAGGGGCAAGTGAAGGTTAAATGGGCATACATAGTGTATACATATCAAGGAGTGTCAAGTGTAAGTGAACAATGTGTCAAGTGTGATAGTGTCAACATAGTGTAAGGGGTACATAAGGTAATATAGGATTTGTGTTAACATAGAACATTACATCTCATTAACTTGTATATTGCATACATTATATATTATTATATTACATTCATGCTTGCATTCATTCATCATTCATTTATTCTCTTGTACTACTATATGCACCATACATTACATACTATGGAACCTACATATTCATTACAAGCCATACTTATACATGCTTATATTAGATAGGATACTTACACCTCATACATCATTTATTTAACCATATACTCATGCTTGCATTCGCTATTTAATTAAATAATGTATATACATTAACATGGGTTAAAATCAAATAGAACATTATATTACAAACAAGGGTGCACAAAATACATATGCCGAATAGTAACTCCTAATAATTAATACTGTACCATCTCAGCATGAATTAAAATCTAGGATTAAAGTATGTTATAGATCTATGTGTTAGCTTTCCGAAACTTCAAACGGATCGCATTTTCGTTTCCGAAAACTCCCGGAATCGCGAAAACACCGAGAACGCGTTTGTCTTTCGTACAGCTGACACTCAAATAATTCTCCAGAAAGTTACAGAAAGAATTAGGCCTATTAATACATGTTTTGGAAATCTAACTTCAATACGCTTCTTTTAAAAAAACGGGAGATTAAACCGAGCTTTGAGCTAGAAGTTATGACATTTCTAAGTTAGGGCTAAAATTAAAAACGTGGATAAAAATTATGACGGATTTGGGTAGTTTGAGACAAAAGAACACAAGCATATAACATAATATATCAAGAACTCACTCTCTACACTATATATATATATATATATATATATATATATATATATTATATATATATTATATATATATATATATATATTGAGACACTATAGAACACATCCCCAATACAAAAATATGAGATTAAACATGTAATAATTCATTCATACATAACAACAACACATAGTGTGTCCAAATTTGGGATTTTTCCACATGGACACAACACAACACAAAGGACACTCTAATGACCTCCAAATGGACACGAAATGGACACAAATGGAGATACAACCATGGGTGTCATTCCTTTGGGTTCAAATAGACCTATATGCATGAGGAAATGAAGAAGAGAAGGGATTTATACCTCCCGGTAGATCGAATCGAAGAAAAGCCTTTCCGGAGCGACACCGACACGTAGAGATTCCACAAGGACGAACGAGCTCCGAATCCTCCCAAACTTGGGTAGCTTCCTCCTTGGCTAGAATGGAGAAGGAAAGAAGAAGATTTGGTGGCGAAATAGAAGGATTTGGTGGAGAAATTGCTAGGGATTGCTTTCTAGGAATTTGGAGAAGAACAAGAGAAAGAGTGTGGATGAGAATAATGAAATGAACTTGAGCCTATCCTCTCCCAAAGTGGCTGGCCATATGGGGCTATTTGTCCTATTATGGTAAGGTCCAAAATGCCCCCACTAACCTATTCTATGAGTATTAGGAAAGGGCTAATTGGTTGGGGCTAAATTAGTCATTCTAAAGTCTCTAATCACACTAACCTTATCCATAATAATTAGTCTAACCTCTAACTAAAATATTTCTATCATGTAGACTAAAATTAATATCATGTGGGCCATGCCTAACTAGTGTGTGGGTCCCACTAGAGTCAAACTACCCCGGGTCCCCGTTTCAAGTCGGATTGAGTTGAAATTCGAACCCGACTCAAATAACCCCAAAACAATATCATAAATAATAAAAAATATCAAAATAATTCAAAGAGGTCAAATGCAAAAATATTCTTAGGCCAAAAATGACATTAAAATATCATAATCACATGGTTAGGCTCTAGGTCAAACAGTCTCTAGGGTTTCACTAGCAAAACGTCAAAACCACAAGTCATTGATTTAAAATAATTTTAAAATGATTTAAAATCACCAAAAATTATATCATGAATTAAATATTATTATTAAAATAATTATAAACACGAAATTTCAAAATTACCCTCATTTGGAAAACTGGGTGCTACACGCAGAAGCCAAAGAAGCCGTACGAGAAGCTCATGACGGTGTTTGCGGGGCCCACCAGCCCGGTCCTAAATTGCAAGACCGTCTTCGCCGAATGGGCTACTATTGGCCCACGATGGTGGCAGATGTGATAGATTATGCTAGAAAATGCAAAGCCTGCCAAGTCCACGCGGACTTCATTCACCAACCATCCGAATTTCTACATCCGACAGTGGCATCCTGGCCATTCGAAGCATGGGGAATGGATATCATTGGTCCAATCACCCCACCTTCCTCCCGAGGACATCGCTTCATACTTGCGATCACTGATTACTTCTCCAAATGGGCGGAAGCTGTCCTACTCGCAGAAGTCAAGACTTCAAACGTGATCAGCTTCCTTAAGCATCACGTCATCTACCACTTTGGACTGCCCCGAAGGATCATCCATGATAATGGTCCACAGTTTGCAAGCCACGCTTTCTATCGGTTTTGCGATAAGCACCGTATTCAGAATATTGCTTCGACTCCGTACAACCCGGCAGCGAACGGGTTGGCAGAGGCATTCAATAAAACAATTATCAAACTCCTCAAGAAGTTTGTCTCCTCCAACAAACACGACTGGAACGAGAAGCTCGGCGAGTGTTTATGGGTGTACCGTACTATAGTCCGAACAGCTACCGGGAACACACCCTTCTCTCTGGTATACGGGAGTGAGGCAGTTCTCTCATTAGAGACTCAAATACCCTCACTCCGCGTCGCCCTTACTTATTAATTGACGACGGATGATAACTACCGACGTCGACTACAAGAGTTAGAGGCCTTAGATAAAAAGCGCCTCCTAGCTCAGCAAAGGATCGACAGTGCCCCTTCGGCTGGGTTTGTCTCAACAATGTCCATCCTCGGCACTGGAGAGGCAAGACCTGTAAGCCCAGAATGACAATCAATCGACGTGACCTGAAGGACGTGATGATAGAGCAGATAGGCCTCCTCACAGGTTAAGATTCGGCTAATCTTACCAGGGGAGGAGCATGAAGGCTGCAGCACTTCCACAACTGGCATGGTCCCCTCACCCGCGATCCCCGAGTTAAACTCAACCGCGTCCTCTGTCCCCGCCACCTCGAAAGGGGATACAAATCGATCAGCATCATCTTGAAGAGGAACAGGCTCGTGGGAGTCCCCGTCATCCTGGGTCACCACCTCGGCATCTCGAAATTCTTCTTCTTTCTGACACCTAAAAGAGGGAACGAAGATGATTAAAATTGAAGCTAGAAGGAAAGAAGGAGGAAGGAATCGAGAGCAGTTTGGTTACCTCTGACACAGGGTTGACTTCTTTGCTTCCTCTTATGGTTAGCTGGCGGTGCCTAGTCGCAACCAGCTTCCGGGAACGAGAAACACCGCCAGCAGGAGAAACTTGCCTGCTACGCTTCGGAGTAGGGGGGCACAACGGGTGACTGATCCCCCAACATCTCTTCTGACAAAATCGGCGACTGATCCACCTCTGCGTCTGCCACTGGAAGGATAAAGTCATCTCTATCATACTCGTTGCCTTCATCCCTCAGCAGCGGAATCCAAATCTGGTATTTCGACTCTAGTCTTTCTTTTCTTGGACCCTTGAGATCCTTCCTCCAGGCCGATACCAACAATAAAACTGGCACCTAGGTTAAAATCGACCGGGAGTTTGTTCCCCATGACATGATATAAAGCCGCCATGTACAAGATCTCTACTGACGCCTTAATGGCAGGGACCGAGAAAATGGTAGGGTATGGAATGTATCGTAGTATTGCCAAGCCCTGATACCATCAAGAAGGCTACCTTCAAAACCCAGACAGGAGCTGGGGTTGTCTAGGCAAAGTTGGCTATATCCAAATTGCCGGGCAAACCTGCTGGACAGATAAGGCTCCAGAAAAACCGTATTACGGTTACGGTACACCAGATGTGCGGGGCGAATGTTTCGCAGCCACAGGAGCATCTAGCCATCCAGAAGTTGAGGAGGCGCAATACCGTCAAGATGTACATCCTCTATGTCCTTCGCAGCAAAGCGAGGGACGGATACAAAAATATGATACATATCCGCCCTCGCCAAGGCCATCCGGCAAGCCCGCATGGTCTCACACTCCCAAGGCTCATCACGGTAACGGAAGAAATGCGTCATCATCAGTTACGCCGTCTTCAGAGCCTGGTCTCATCAAAGATGGATAATGCATCAGCAGCCATCCCATCAAATAGTGACAGGGCAACTCGGTGCATTCAAAATCCTTGGTCACGTCGTGAGCGAATCTTAGATATGAAGGTGCGAAGTCCACGATGGATGCTGCACACCATGGCCGGGAGGAGAGCTAGCCTGATTCGTAAAACTAACTTCACCGCCGGGAGGATGAAGTTACGACTGATTCTCTCAATAGAACCAGCCCCTCCGGAGACTACACAATTTTACAGCCATATCATCAAAAATCGCCAGGAGCGCCTTCTCTGATAGCTCATAGGTATCCTGGTAAAAGTAACCAAAACAGTCAGTCTTACTCCCGAATCTGTCACTGGTAGTGGCCACTCTCTTAGCCGACGACACCAATTCTTTAACCGCCTCCCGCGATCGAGGACGACGAGCGGTAATTGACCTGAGACATCTATCGGGAAAAGATAGTGTACCCAGTCCTTGGTGTGGGGAGCATTCCTTCCGAGTAGCTATCCTTTGGGCTATCTGATGACAGGTGCTATAGTGGCACAATATCTCTTGGTAGAGAGCCAGAAGCCGGGATACTGTCTTTCCAAGTCTTCGAATTCCTCATTAGTGGGAGTATACAGTTCAAAAACTTCGTCCCCCCAGGGAGCTTGGAGACTGCGTGCATTTCAAGAAGCGCAAGTCCTATTTCCCCTACGGGTGTATAGAAGGTCCCCGTACGACAGTTATACATCTCCAGCAGAGACATGAACAACTTCTTGTTTATGGATAAGCCATGACTGGTGCCTCGAATAGCATGGTAAAGGCCGATCTCACATAAAAAGGCCTCGTACTTCTGCAAGATCAACATAGACAGATTGGTCCTTGAGGGAATAGGATGATTCCAGCCGGGGAGCATCAACCGGCCAACTGGGTAGGAGCCTTTCCGAGCAAGTTGATTTATAAAAATATCGGCAGTAGAAAATGTGAAGTTGGGGCCCGCCACATTCAAGAAAGTACCGGGGACCAATCCCGTCACAGAACAGCTGGTATGTACCTTGCCGGCAGTCATTGACTTCAAACTGTTGTTATAATGGATGTTTCCCACAAATATCCCACCTCGGGTAGGGGTTAAAGTCTCCTCCATCTTCCGGTCCAATGGGAGCATATTGAACCAAGATAATGGGAAGTGTCGCTCCATTTGGGGGATGCGGATCGCCATCCCGTTAGAGACAAAACTCCAATTCTTCGACACCTCCAGAACGTGACCGTTCTCCACAGTCAAGGCGTCTCCAAAAAAGAACGCAGGCTTCAAATATTCCCCTTCAAATTTCTCGGAGTTCATCATAGCGTTAAGAAAATGGAAAGACTGATTCTTGATGGCATTTAGTCTAGCAGAGGGTTCGTCACTTGGAAACTGATCCGCCATATGCTGAACAATATGGTCGTACCTATAACCCAGAGCAGCTTGGACACTCCCTACCAGAAGTTCTCCACCGCATTAACCGACAAATTCACTGTGAAGAAGATAGAAAAAAGGGTGAGTTAAAAAGATGAACAAAAAAGAATTGTTGGGGGCTTTAAGTCCCATGCGGCTCGGGAAAGCACCCATGCGGCCCCAACTTAATGAGGCCTCATGCGGCTCTAACTTAACAAGACCTCATACGGTTCTGAAGAACACATATGCGGCTCGGTTTAGTGAAAGTCCATGCGGCTCAGCGTCGTTTATGCGGTTTCGGCCGTAAAGCGCATATGCGGACACAATGGATATTCTTATGCGGCTCGCAGCTCAGCCTTGGGATGAACATGCGCTCGTAAAGGCTCGTGTATAAAGTATGCAACGTAGCCATGCAGTTAAATCCCCAACTCATACAATCTCCTTACCGACAATGGGGGGGTGAACGTCAGGATGAACATTGGGACGACGACCGACGGGAAGAGCGGCCGCAGTCGAAGTAGAAGCAGCCTTGCCCTTCGACGAAGACGCTGCCTTCTTCGCTGCAACAGTTTTCTTGGGAGCCATCTGCTAAAATCGAAGAGGGAGATAAAGATCGAGACAGGGAAGGTTTGTAGTAAGAGAGAAAATAAAGAAGTTCTCTCTCTCTAATCTTTCTTATTTATAGGAAGGAGAGAAGGGGAAAACACGTGGACTAGTACTGCCTCGTAGAAGGCGCAACCGACTCCTCGGATTTTGTCCCCAAGATTCATCCAAGGCATAGTATCTAAAAAGATTTAATGAGCCAACCCTTGGGATTCCCCCTAAAGACGGCGTTAACGAATTCGAGGCAATTAAAGGCCCGCGCACGTGGCAATGATGACGTGGCCGAAAAGTCCCCTGCGGCTAAGCCATCTATGCGGCTGAACTATCTATGTGGCTTAAACATCCATACGGCCAGGACTTCATATGCGGCCAGAAGAATATGACCATGCTTCTTATTCAGAGTATTTCAATTTTACAAATTGAAAACTTTGAAGGGGGTCTTGTAGAAGCATGGAAAATATTAAAGAAGGATCCATGCGGCCAGAAAATCTCATGCGGCTCAGGAAGCCCATGCGGCTCACAGATTCATGCGACACGAGGGGCTATGCGGCTCAAGACATCCTATGCGGCTCAGAAGACACGTGTCGTAATATTGTTCCCCTTCGACCCATGCTGCATTAATTGTTTTGACGGCTGACAACTCTGAAAAAAGTGACAGCCCTGACACAAAAGTGGTAATTATGACTCTGTCATAGTGACAGACTTCTAGGGAAGAGAAAGAGATCTCTGACACAATCCCCTGAGATCCATAAAATGACACGTGGCCTTGCCACGTGGACGATCATATGCGGCTCGAGCGAAGACTTCCCATGCGGTTCAGAATGAAGCCGTGCCATGCGGCTCAGGCCGAGATAGTCTCACGGCTCAAACGGAGGCCTTCCCACGGCTGGAGCGGACCATTTTTATGCGGCTCAAGCGGATGAATCCTTATGCGGCTCGCAATGATCACCTTTATGCGGTTCAAAAGTTCGAAGGAAGGCCACTACCCGAGGAGCCCTGACACGTGGCCCGAACCTTATGCGGCCCAACTCTTATGCGGCTCAATCTTCATGTGGTTCAGATCCCCCAGTGGCGCCTAGGACACGTGTCCTAAGCCGATCAATCTCAGATTTATTGCAATCAGAGATTGGGTCAAATCTCATTAATCTGGGACACGTGGCAGGAGAATAAATCAAATTTATTCACAGACATCAAAAGATCATTATGAGAAGATTTATTTCAATCAGTATTAATTGCTGATGAGATTCGGTGTAATCTACACGTGATGGTCCAGATTCATCACAACCAAAATGAATGGCCTAGATTGACCAACCCACAGGCCGCCGCTATCCCCAAGGAGCAATCATTTGCAACCCTAATGATCACATCTTATTCCTATAAATAGCAGGGTGCCATTCCCCTACGAAAAAAAGGAGAGAGGAGACAGATACTTATATAGAGAGAGGCGCACACATGAGCACTTTTTTAGACCAGAGAGAGCACCAGAGTACTTGGAGAGAAGAGCAGAGAGAGAGCAAAGAGAGCATTTTTTCAAACGCTAAGCAAATCTTCTGGAGCCAAGGCTGCACACCGATCGTCCAAGGAGTAAGGCAGGACTGCCGTCGCCTTTCCGAGCCTCTATCGTCACCCCCCAGAATCTAAAATAAATAATTATACTTAGTCTGCTGTACCTAGGCTTTCGTCCCTAGGCTTTTTTTTGTACAAACTAGTTTGTATTGTGAGTCAAAGTTCAGTCCTTCCATAAAACTGTTCTATACTTTTACAATCAATGGCAAACACGATGGCGACTCTGCTGGGGACAAACTTCTCCGGCCGAGGAGTTGGTGACGCAATCGGATGCAGCCAAACTTGGCTCCACACAGCAAAAGATGGTCGTCCACTTCGACCAACAGGCGTTCGAAGAAATGCTTCGAAGGAAGCGCTGGCCCGGTCCAGAAGCGCACCCGCACAACGAAGGCTCGCAGAGAGTGGAGGCCAAAATCATTTGCTCCTCCCCAAGTCCTTGATGCTACCCAAGACGGTGAAGGCGACTCTCGCGCGGCCCCACTTCAAGCCATAGAAAACTCTGCTGTCCCCAAGTGGCAGAGGAAAGCACTACGATGCCAGACTTGCAGGGGCAAAGAGCGACTCTATGGGCTCCAGGAAGAAACCGAACAAGGGGACAATCCGCAAGGCGAAGACTCATGCGGCCAAGCAGGCCAGCCGCATGAATGATGACCATGCGGCTGAAATCGCTATCCAGATGCATAACACTCATACGGCCAGGATTTCTAGCTGTATGGAGAAAACCCATGCGGCTACGACTCCCAGCCGCATGAGGACTGCTGATTCCAGCCGCATGATGCCTACTCCACGTGGCTCTATCTTCGACCGCCTCTCCTATGGTCCTGATCTCCTGTGCTCCCATGAAGACATATCTGACTCTCTCCAGTATCACTTAGACTCTTCCTACTATGTGTCCTTATGCACTAGAGCGAAGAAGTCTAAAGCAGCGCGAGCCTGGCGAGTTCGGTCCGCTGATCTGACCTCTGACCATCGGAGCGTTCTGCATACTGTTATGCGGGCCTCGGATGGGAAGTTTTACAGAACCACTCGAGTCCAGCCCCCGACGGCAGACGGACAGAGAGGTTCACAAAAGTCTCCCAAAATCCCGAGAGCAAACATGGTCTGTCCAGACCCATCCGACTTGCGTGAGGCCATTCTCCACAAACGCAAGGAAAGAGAAGATACATCGCGGTGCAAAGAGTCCTCCCACGGACGTCACTGCACCCAAGTCATCGTCAACTGCTGCAATATGCAAGAAGACCGACAGTCTGTCTTTCAAAGACTGCAACAGCCATCATCAGAAGACGAGGCACCACCCGTCGTCTCCTGCAACTCTGCTCGAAAGATCCCCGCTGATGGAAGGGGAAGAAGACAAATATTCCCAGCCCGAAGATCTCAACCACTGCGACTAAAAGACTGTCGTCTAAGCGGGTGCCCACCACCGGAGTTTTCCAAGGTACTCGCTCTAAGACGAAATCTGCTACAGTGGGGGATTCGTCGTCCGCAACACAGGGGGTTGCCAGGGGGGGGTAGCACCCTTCCGAGCCTCTACAGCAACCCGATGTTCCAAGAAGATGCGCCGGGGGAGACAACTCTTCCATCGGAGGTAGCAAACCTCGACGTCCCCGAGGATGTCCATGACTCTCAAGATGAAGCAAGCTCCAAAGCTGGGGGTACTATTCCCTCCGAGTTCGAACCCGAAGAGAACATTCCCACATACCCGATAACTTATCGGTGCATGGGTATGACTCGGAGAGCACATCCTCCACTGTTCCTTCCATCACTCCCCATGTAAGGACGGTGTTCATGACGGACAGCAATCAAGGTGGTTCCAGTGATCGCCAACGCATCGACACTTTGGAGGCTATACTGCAGGCCTTGGTCAAGTCTGTAGATGAAATCAAAGCCGCTCTTCCAACTCTGCAAGGAGGGACGCCTGGCCAAACAAGTGCGGGTCCCGCGGTCAATGCGGACTCAAACTCACGGCACCAAACCCGGGAAATAATCCTCCCGAAATAATGGCCCCTACCGCGACAGATGAGGCCCGAGAAGTAAGAAGAGAGGTTCAGGAGCTCCGAGCCATGTTCCATGCCCGAAAAAATGCTCAAGACCTCAGAATGCGGCAACCATACCCCGCAGAGTGGAGGGATGTGCCATTCCCACCAAGATATAAGCCGTTCAATATCAACCCGTATGATGGCAAGACCTCAGCAAGTCGGTACATCACTTACTTCGAGGTCACCACCGACCATCTGCCCCATGATGATGCTATCCTCATGCGATTATTCATTGGGGCATTGGAAGGAGTCGCCTTCGACTGGTACCGCAACCTGCCAGACAACTGCATCCACTCCTTCGCTGGCTTCAAGCGCTTGTTCTTGGAGAGATTCTACGAGGTAGGACAGGACATCACCATGTCCACCCTCATGGATGTCGTCCAAGGGGAGAAGGAGCTGACAAGGAACTACATCGAACGGTTCGCCAAACCGCCATGAAGTTGCCCTCTGGAAATCCAGATTTCTCCTTGATTGAAATTTGCCAAAAGAGACTCCTCCTAACAATCAATCTCTGGATGGGCTAAAGTCAATTCAAGGACTGGAAGACGTTTATCATCAGCGCCACAAGTGCCGAAGAACGATTGAAGAAGGCTCGTCAACTGGGATTGTACATCTCGGACGGAGAGAACAAGGGCAAGCGTCCCAATAACGATAATGGGGGTAGCCCCTCCAACAATCGGGACGGCAGGGGCAAGCAGGCTATAGTGGCCGACACGACACAAAAACCTGAGCCAAAGCCAGCAGACAAACAATGGCCGCAGATCACGTACTCCTTCGAAGACGGTCACGTCAAGCCCATCTTGGACATGCTCATATAAGGAGACAGAATTCAGCTTCCTCTACCAAGACGGGAACCGCGGCCAGCAGATCTGGAGAACCCAAAGTTCTGTCATTACCACCGCTATGTTCACCATGCTACACATGACTGCTACCAGCTAAAACGATACATCCAAAATCTCATTGATTCAAACGCTCTGGCCATCGATTTCGAGGAGGTAACCGTAGCAGCCAACATGGTGTCCGTACAATTTGGCAGCTTCCCTCCAACGGAGACTCAAGACGGATTATACCATCCCTCTGGCGACGATGGAGATTGCTAACCTTCCACCTGTCCGGGATCAAGCTGCTGGTTTAGTGCCCCTCACCACATCACGGAGGGAAATCATGTGGGTCCATCCGGATCTAGTACCTGAAGTAACTCAGTCCACTCCGCCTTCTATTCATAAGAAGAAGAGTGGAAAAGTCAGATCCTGTCGCACCATCTCGGCAGATGTGGAAGAAGTCATGGCTGTCGACACTCGATCTGGAGCACAATCCCAACCCGTGGCTGAGAACTCGACTGATGATCATCCGTCAGCTACCACTGACGCTCCAGTGCCTCATCAGCCTCCGACGACCGACAAGCCTAGGCCGAAGGAGACTCGCTTCGACAAATCCCTCCGAAAAGAGACACCTCAGGGGCTAGAAAGGCCCTACAACTTTGACATCTTAGCGCAATTGGCTAACACACCGGCCAAGTTGTTATTATACGAGCTCCTGAGACTCTCCAAGGATGTTCGTACGGCTTTGAGCGATGCACTCCAAAATGCCGATGCCTATCTGGCTCAATCCAACCTCACCGGGAAGGACTCACCTATGGATCTCCAGGACAGCGCTTGCACAGGAGCGATGCCCAACATTGTCTTCACTCCACAAGACATGCTCATCAAGACCAATCTGCATGATCGTCCATTATAATATACGGGATATATCGGGGACGTGAAGGTGGACCGGATGCACATTGATCCTGGGTCTTCTATAAGCATTATCCCGAAGGGTCTGCTACATCATCTCCGTATCCCAATGCACCGCCTGACGCCTACAAGCACCGCTATCAGCTGTTTCAATTCGGGTAGGAGCTACCCAATTGGGAAGATTCGTCTGAAGTGTCAAATTGGCGACCTCCAATTCGAAGTCACCTGCTACGTCATAGATGCAGACACTTCTTACAACATCCTCTTGGGGCGCCCATGGATATACGATTATATGATCGTGCCTTCCACGCTACACCAGTACTTCAAATATATCGACAAACACGACTTCATGAGGACAAAATTTGCTGATATCGCTTCCTTCAAAGGGGTCGAATCTTACTACTCAGACTCCTGCCTGTACGAAAAATCGAAGAAGCACCTTAGTGAAGGAGATGTACAAGCTAGTACCGAGACGGCCACAGGATCAAAAGAGCCACTGACGATCCACCTCCAAGCTCGCAAACTGGGCAAGTCTGCACCCCTTACTGCCACCTTGCGGAAGGACGCGATCAGCCTCTCGGCGCAAGAGGAGCAGATGATAATCCGGCTGCCAAGGTCCGGCCAAGTGTCGAGACCCACAACTGGGCCACTAACAATCAGACTGCCGAGAGTCGGTCAACCCCAAACGGAGAAGCTCAATCCCTCCGACAAGCCGCTGACGATACGCCTTCCCAAGAAGGGTCGTCACCCCGATTCGAGGTCTGACACTGCTAGCGAACCAGCCACTCCTCGCTCCACATCAAGTGCCAAACTGGGGGTCGCTAGTCTGCCAACAACTCCACGTTCTGCTCCATCAGCCGAACCTCTGATAATCAAGCTGCCCAGGGCGTCCTCTCAGTTTTTATTTACACAGGGGATAGCCGAAGAGGAACCGGAGCTAGCCAAGTATGTGGCTGCCCATACTGATGTTCCTTCCACTGATGATGTAATCCCCTAGAAAAGATACCTTACTTCATCAATAAAGGGTTATCTTTGAACTACACCGAGCTCAATAAGCTATGTACAATGTATGCTATGGAACACGGTATAGGCACTCACCAACACATACATGTGACAAATGTGTACACCGCGATCCAGCTTACTCCAGTAGAAGACGCTTACCGAATAATCGAGGGAGGGGACCATCCAATCATCTTTGGCCGGAAGGACGACCCGCATCCCTTCACCATAGAGGAAACCGACCTCGGGCCAGATGCCGGAAGACTACCTCTGTATCTCTATAGCCCCCAATCTAAATATCTCATGCAGAAATAGGGGTATGATCTGGAGACGACGCCAGGTTTGAACTATGGCACTGGGCGGCGATTACCTTTGAAGCCGCCAGTCCCGGCGGGCAAACCACGGGACTACTATAGCAAAACTCGATACGGGTTAGGGTATGTAACGCCTACTACGACCCCTGAGAGTTCAGATGAAGAATGCGACTGGCAGTCACATTCAACCGGGTCACCAACTTCTGACTCGGATACCAGCATCGGAGACGTGTTCAGACAAGTCTTGTCAGTCAACATGGCATTCGCCGACGCTTACGAAGAAGACGAAGAGATCCTCGAGATCCTCGAGCTAGAGCCGTGGGCCCAGCAATTGGATGCACAATGGGAAAAATGGTTCGAACTGAGAGAACCTCCTACTGAAGATGAAGTCATACAGGTTGACCTCGGCAGCGAATCTTCTCCAAAACCAATTTTCGTCAGTAAAAACCTAACAGACGAAGAGCGAGAATCGCTGCTGGAACTTATCAAAGAATACATTGATGTGTTCGCCTGGAGCTATGAAGACATGCCAGGGTTAAATCCCGACATCGCCCTTCACAAACTCAACATTCGGCCGGATGCGAAGCCAGTCAAGCAACAACAGCGACGCTTCCGCCCAGGCATCATGGACGCGATCGAAGCCGAAGTCAACAAACTGATAGCCAGCAGCTTCATTCGTGAGGAGCAACATCCCGATTGGGTCGCCAATATAGTACCCGTCCTCAAGAAGAATGGGAAGATTCGAATCTGCATCGACTTCCGCAATCTGAACGAGGCGTGCCCCAAAGATGAATTCCCCCTTCCCATCACAGACATCATGATCGACAATACCTGCGGCTTCGAACGTATGTCGTTCATGGATGGCTTCTCGGGGTACAACCAAATCAAAATGTCTCCTGACGACGAAAAGCATACATCATTCCGAACACCAATTGGCACGTACTGCTACACAGTCATGCCTTTCAGTTTAAAGAATGCTGGCGCCACATATCAAAGGGCCATGAGTATCATCTTCAGGGACCACTTACGCAAGACGGTGGAGTGCTATGTTGATGACATCGCCGTCAAGAGTCGCTGTAAGGGAGACCATCTGCAGGATCTGAGGACGGTATTCGACCTGATACGAGCGCACAATTTAAAAATGAACCCTACGAAGTCCTTCTTGGGCGTATCCAGCGATAAGTTCTTGGGTTTCATCATCACCGCCCAGGGTATCCATGTAGATCCTGAGAAGACGAAGGCAATTATGGAGATGGGTCCTCCGAGAAATCTCCACGAACTCAGAGGCCTTCAAGGGAGGTTAGCTTACATCAGGAGGTTCATTTCTAACCTCTCCGGACGATGTCGGCCATTCACCCATCTCATGAAGAAAGGTGCCTCATTCGTATGGGATGAAGAATGCCAACGTGCCTTCGACAGCATCAAAGAATATTTATCGAACCCTCCAGTCCTGGTGGCCCCGGTTGCTGGAAAACCATTCCTACTCTATGTACGAGCAATGGAGCATTCCCTTGGCGCCCTGCTAGCACAAAACAACGATGCAGGCCATGAACAAGCCATATATTACCTCAGTCGAATGATGATTGGGCCAGAGCACCGATACACCGCCGTGGAAAAAGAATGCCTCGCCCTGGTGTTCGCCATTCAGAAGATGCGGCACTATGTCACGGGACAAACGATACATGTGATCTCACGAGTCAACCCTCTCAGGGTCCTCATGACCAAACCAGGGGCACTCAGCTCTTGCCTCGCTACATGGGCAATATTGCTGTCCCCCTACCACATGATCTTCGTCCCACAAAAGGCGGTCAAAGGTCAAGCCCTGGCAGACTTTTTGGCAGCCCACCCGGGCTCGGAGTCGTCCAGAATATATGAAGAGATTCCAGATGAGGTCGTCGACTCCCATACAACCTCTCACGATGATATATGGCGAATGTTCTTCGACGGCGCTTCGAGAACTGGACCTAAGGGCAACATCGTCGTCGGAGTCAGGGTAGTGCTGGTCTCCCCTTCCGGATTGGTGATTAACCGTACTTATTCCCTTACAGAACCCTGCTATAACAATGTGGCCGAGTACAACGCCCTGGTCATTGGCCTCCAACTTGCAAGAGAGCTGGGGGTAGAATATCTTAAAGCATACGACGATTTTCAGTTAATCGTCAATCAAATTCGAGACTCATACGAAGTTCGCCACGAAGACATGATCCCCTATCACCAAATAGCAATCAACATCATCTCATCGTTCGAGGGGTTCTTCATCGAACATGTCCCCAGACTCCGAAATATCGAAGCTGATGCCCTAGCTGGTCTTGCCGCTTCCCTAGCAGTTCCGAACTATGATCGCCAATCAGTGGATGTGATAGGCCACGAACTGGTCTATCCCAAGAACAATGTGCGATTCGTGGCGAGTTATTCCGCCCAGACGATCGATGATGCCCCAGACTGGAGACAACCATTCATCGACTTCGTCGTCTACGACTCCTACCCGAGAACCCCAAGGAAGCCACTTCCATCAGACGGCGTTCTCTCAGATTCTTCTACGATACAGAGACGAAAATGCTGTATCGCCGCTCCAACGACGGATTACTGCTTCGGTGTCTGTCAAACGCAGAAGCCAAAGAAGCCGTACGAGAAGCTCATGACGGTGTTTGCGGAGCCCACCAGCCTGGTCCTAAATTGCAAGACCGTCTTCGCCGAATGGGCTACTATTGGCCCACGATGGTGGCAGATGCGATAGATTATGCTAGAAAATACAAAGCCTGCCAAGTCCATGCGGACTTCATTCACCAACCATCCAAATTTTTACATCCGACAGTGGCGTCCTGGCCATTCGAAGCATGGGGAATGGATATCATTGGTCCAAACACCCCACCTTCCTCCCGAGGACAACGCTTCATACTTGCGATCACTGATTACTTCTCCAAATGGACGGAAGCTGTCCCACTCGCAGAAGTCAAGACTTCAAACGTGATCAGCTTCCTTAAGCATCACGTCATCTACCGCTTTGGACTGCCCCGAAGGATCATCATGATAATGGTCCGCAGTTTACAAGCCACACTTTCTATCGGTTTTGCGATAAGTACCGTATTCAGAATATTGCTTCGACACCGTACAACCCGACAGCAAACGGGTTGGCTGAGGCATTCAATAAAATAATCATCAAACTCCTCAAGAAGTTTGTCTCCTCCAACAAATGCGACTGGACCGAGAAGCTCGGCGAGTGAGGCAGTTCCCATTAGAGACTCAAATACCCTCACTCCGTGTTGCCCTCACTTATCAATTGATGATGGATGAAAACTACCGACGTCGACTATAAAAGTTAGAGGCCTTAGATGAAAAGTGCCTCCTAGCTCAGCAAAGGATCGAACTATACCAAGCACGCATCTCTGGAGCCTTCAACAAGAAGGTCAAAATCAGGACATTCCAGGTGGGCAATCTCGTTCTGGCAGTCCGGAGATCGATGGTTATGACTCACAAGACCGCCGGCAAGTTCCAGCCAAAATGGGAAGGCCCATTTATCATTGAGGCCGTATTCTCCAACGGAGCTTACCGCCTTGCAAAACAGAATGGGGATTTGATCATGTTGCCCATCAACGGCAAGTTCCTAAAGAAATACTATGTCTAGACGACAATCTTCTAGATTTTGAGTCACGTACCCGCTGGTACCGCTGAACTCGCCCTTATAATTCTCCAGATTTTCGAATTATGTACCCGCTGGTACCGCTGAATTCACGCTCACCATTCTCCAGATTATTGAGTCATGTACCCGCTGGTACCTCTGAACTCACATCTCGGTCACTCTCTCAGGTAGCAAGTCATGTATGATCATACCTCTGAACTTTCTTTTGAAGGAGATCCTCCCTCATGATCTAATACCCGCACTCCCAGTGCACAAAAAGGGTAATCGATCCACAAATTTCCAAAACGGCCATGTCCTCATTACCTCTGAGTCGTTCCACTTCCACCAAAAACAAATCACCCCTTACATAGAACTTCCATGTCCTCATTACCTCTAAGTTGTTCTATATACCCTCCTTCATTGAGCCCACTCCTGTCATGTCCTCATTACCTCTGAATGGGAAGGCTCCGTCGAAGAAACCTTCATACTTGCCATGTCCTCATTACCTCTGAGTAAGTATGATGATCCCCTTTTGACCTATTATCTGTACCCACAACCGGAGTACGCCAAGGGTAATAGGTCCACAAATGTCCTATGTTGACCACAAATGTCCTCTGTTGACCACAAATGTCCTCTGTTGACCACCAATATCCTCCGTCGAGTTCGCTCCTGCCATGTCCTCATTACCTCTGAGTAGGAAGACTCTACGTTTAAAAAACTTTCCTACTTGCCACGTCCTCATTACCTCTGAGCAAGTATGTCGGTTCTCCTTCATCCTATTATCCATATCCTAAACCAGGGTACGCCAAGGATAATAGGCCCACAAATATCCTCTGCTAAGTTTCTTAGCACAAGCCCACCACCTCATGCACCGGGAGCCCAGCTGCTCTACGGCATTCTTTTTCTCGATACCAAGAGCACCCATGACCACTTTGCCATGGCTGTTCCAGGTATCCTAATCAAACTTGTTATCCGTACCTAAAACAAAGGTATGCCATGGATGACGAGTCCACAAACAAGTCCCCCGCGCAGGGCAAACACCACTATCATATCACAGGTACAACAAGCAATGCAAATGAAAGGTAGAATGGAAAGTACCCTTTATTTGAAGGAAGAAAAAAGTATTACATGTTTCAGGACCACGTCCCCCTCAAAAAAGAAAACAGGAACAAAACAAAAAAGAAAGAAAAGCCAACTACATTTCGGTATTACTCAATTCTAGGAGACGGCTTCTCACTGAGGTGGCCCCCCGCTCGATCCGCTGTCGGGCCCGACGCTCGGCCTCCCGGGATAACCGCTCTCCATCGTCCAAATCCATGAGCGCCTGGCAGTCTTCTAACTTCTTCAGGGCAGCCTCCAGGTCAGTCGAAGCCTGATTAACCCCGTCAGCCTCCTGAACAATTAGCCCCCTGCTATTTCGGGCAGCCTCAAGTTCAGACTCCAAGAAAGTCAACTTCTTCTGAAGCGCAAGGATCTGCTCCCGCGTCTCAGTAATCTCACGAGAGACAGATTCCTTCCGAGCCGTGACATTTTATTCGCATAACTCAGTCGATCATACCGATCAGATAAATTGCTGAGATCCTTCAGTATGGCCGATCTGGTCTTATCCCGAGCAGCCCTGGTCCTCTCTATAACAGCGATAAGGGAACCCCGCTCCTCGTTTATAACAACAGACAAATCAGCCTGCCGTAATACTCGAAGCTCGACCACCAGCTGATCAGCCTCTAACAATTTTGCCTCCAGAAGCGAAGCCATCCCTGCATCACCAGGAAGATTCCTAAGGATATTAATTTGACCCTGGGCGCATTGCCGGGCCAAGGTGAAGGAGGTCCCTCTTTCCACAGCAGCCTCGATTCCCCTCTTTAAATGACGATGAAAACTGGCAACAACGTCCTGTAACGCGTCATCCAGAACTTCGGCAGAGGATGGCGTCAGGGGAAGCAGGGACGGCAACATCGGAAAAGTAACGCTAGAGCTTGCCACCAGGGGAACGGAGTCTGAGTAGAACGATGCATGAATGGCGGCCAACTCGTCTTTCGCCGCCCGGAGAGCTTGGATACTCGGTAGGGCAGAAAGGTCGATTCTCGGAGCCACCGGAGCAGAGGATGACGCAAGGACCACCGTTCCCTGCCCCGATAACTGGCCCGCTAAACTCGAGCCCCTAGAAGGCCCATCAAGACGAGTCGGACGGTGAGGGGGTACGCCCCTCTCCACCAGTGCCCCTTCGGCTGGGTTTGTCTCAACAATGTCCATCCTCGGCACTGGAGAGGCAAGACCTGTAAGCCCAGAATGACAATCAATCGACGTGACCCAAAGGACGTGATGATAGAACAGATAGGCCTCCTCACAGGTTAAGATTCGGCTAATCTTACCAGGGGAGGAGCATGAAGGCTGCAGCTCATCCACAACTGGCATGGTCCCCTCACCCGCGATCCTCGAGTTAAACTCAACCGCGTCCTCTGTCCCCGCCACCTCGAAAGGGGATACAAATCGATCAGCATCATCTTGAAGAGGAACAGGCTCGCGGGAGTCCCCGTCATCCTGGGTCACCACCTCGGCATCTCAAAACTCTTCTTCTTCTCTTGACACCTAAAAGAGGGAACGAAGATGATTAAAATTGAAGATAGAAGGAAAGAAGGAGGAAGGAATCGAGAGCAGTTTGGTTACCTCTGACGCAGGGTTGACTTCTTCGCTTTCTCTTATGGTTAGCTGGCGGTGCCTAGTCGCAACCAGCTTCCGGGAACGAGAAACACCGCCAGCAGGAGAAACTTGCCTGCTACGCTTCGGATAGGGCCGGGCGCAACGGGTGACTGATCTCCAAACATCTCATCTGACAAAATCGGCGACTGATCCACCTCTGCGTCTGCCACTGGAAGGATAGAGTCATCTCTATCATACTCGTTGCCTTTATCACCCTCAGCAGCGGAATCCAAATCTGGCATTTCGACTCTAGTCTTTCTTTTCTTGGACCCTTGAGTTCCTTCCTCCAGGCCGGTAACAACAATAAAACTGGCACCTGGGTTAAAACCGACCGGGGTTTGTTCGCCATGACATGATATAAAGTCGCCATGTACAAGATCTCCACTGACGCCTTAATGGCAGGGACCGAGAAAATGGTACGGGTATGGAATGTATCGTAGTATTGCCAAGCCCTGATACCATCAAGAAGGCTACCTTCAAAATCCAGACAGGAGCTGGGGTTATCTAGGCAAAGTTGGCTGTATCCAAATTGCTGGGCAAACCTGCTGGGCAGATAAGGCTCCAAAAAACTGTATTACGGTTATGGTACACCAGATGTGCGGGGCGGATATTTCGCAGCCACAGGAGCATCTGGCCATCCAGAAGTTGAGGAGGTACAATACCGTCAAGATGTACAGCCTCTATGTCCTTCGCAGCAAAGCGAGGGACGGATACAAAATATAATACATATCCGCCCACGCCAAGGCCATCCGGCAAGCCCGCATGGTCTCACACTCCCAAGGCTCGGTCGATGAGGAGGAACCGGCTCTATTCGGACAGGACCCTATCTTGTGGTCCGGTGCCCCACAAGCCAAACATAAATCATGTGCTCTACGACACTCCGAAACAACGTGTCCTGGCTTTCCACAATGAGTGTAGCCCATTGCGGAAGACTGCTTCTGCTTCTATTACGGAGGGGACGTGACCGACGTCACTGAGGCCGCCTGCCTCGGAGTTCCAATTGTCAAAGCCCTGACTGTCGGGCCTGGTGCTGTCGACTGGGTCATCTGGCCGTGAGATCGCTTTCGACCTCCGGTCCTGTCCACTATCCTGTGGGAGGTATACTCGTGCCTCCGAGCTGCTCTCAAGACTGCATCAAAAGTCTGATGCTCAAACTGCTCAACTGCCAACAAAATCTCCAGGTGAAGCCTCTGCTGAAATCGCTGGGCTAGCATACTCGGTTGCCACCAAGGTGGGAGCAAAACGACTAAGTCTCAAAAATTCGGCCGTATATTCGTCGACCGTCCTGTCCATCTGCTTCAGATTGGTGAACCTCGTCTGTAGGTCATACCGAGCAACAGCATCAAAATACTTTGTCTGGAATCTCTCTTTGAATAATGCCCAAGCAATGGGTGCTGCTAATCCAACGGTCTGAGCCGCCTACCAGCTGCGGGCAAGATCCAGTAACTGCAGGCGCACCACGGCCACCTTCTCGATCTCTGGGGTCCTGACTGCTTCTAGAATCACCTCCGGCTCAGGCGGATGCATCCCTATGCGGCTTGCAATGATCACCTCCATGAGAGGGCCACTACCCAGGCAGCCCTGACACGTGGCCCTAACCATATGCGGCCCAAAATCACATGCGGCTCACTCGTCATGTGATTCAGATCCCCCAGTGGCTCCTAGGACACGTGTCCTAAACCGATCAATTTCTCAGATTTATTACAATCAAAGATTGGGTCAAATCCCAATAATCTGGGACACGTGGCAGGAGAATAAATCTAATTTATTCGCAGACATCAGAAGATCATTAAGAGGAAGATTTATTCCAATCAGCATTAATTGTTGATAGGATTTGGTGTAATCTACACTCAATGGTTCAGATTCGTCACAATCAAAAACAAACGGCCTAGATTGACCAATCCACAGGCCGCCGCCATCTCCAAGAGGCAATCATTGGCAACCCTAATGATCACATCCCATTATTATAAATAGCAAGGTGCTATTCCCTTGTTAAAGATATACTGTCAGAGAGAGATACGCCCATACAGAGAGACCCCCCAATAATCAGAAAGAAAATACACAGAGAGAGAGAGAAGCCAGAAGAGTAATAGAGGGAGAGCAAGAAGAGCATTTCTTCATCAACGCCAACCATCTCTTCACAGGAGCCAAGGCTGCATACCGATCGTCCAAGGAGTAAGGCAGGGCTGCCGTCGTCTTTCCGAGCCTCTATCGTCATCCCCCAGAATCTAAAATAAACAATTGTACTTAGACTATTGTACCTAGGTTTTCGTCCCTAGGCTTTCTTTGTACAAGCGAGTTTGTAACATGAAGTAAAAGTCCGGTCCTCCGATAATTGTTCTGTTCTTTTATATTTCATGGCAAACACTTAGCAAGTCAGGGTAGCTGTTGCAACAGCATTTCAAGATTATCATGTCGTGTCATGATACTTGTTACTTGTCAAGATTACTTGTCAAGAGTGCGCCTCGACGGGCTACTATCAAGCTTATACAAATCATATCAAGTTTACTTGTTACTTGTCAAGAGTGCACTGCGACGGGCCACTATCAAGATTTTTAAAAAGGGTTCATGTGCAAGTCAAGTTCGTGCTACAGCCAAGTCAGGTCATGCTCAGGTCGGGTCAAAGCTAAATGTACATGCATAAACAACACAAACGACTGCAAGAACAAAAAAGGGCATAGAGGCAGGCGTATCACAATAGGCGCCTAACAATGGATGGGCGCCTAGGCAAGCATGGGCGCCTGGGCAAGAATGGACACCAGGGCATGAATGGATACCAAGGTCAAGATGGTGCCTAAGGTTAAGATGGCGCCCAAGACTCGCAGTGCCTGGACACCAATCGACACACCAGGGCAAAAATGGCGCATGACCGAGTTTAGGCGCTTGGCCAGACTGGGCACATGGCCAGGGGTGCTGGATCATCGTGGGCACCAGGCCAACATGGGCGCCTGGGACTTGATGACCAAAGGGGAGGGGCACATCACACTAGGCACCTAAGCACCCGTGAGCCCAAGGGGCAGGGGGCGCCAGGGCTGTTCTTCTTTCCCAAACAGCAAAGAAGAACCCATGGGAAACCAAAACTTCAAATGAGCATAACTTGCTCAAAATACGTCCGAATTGAGACTTCCAAGGGTCTAAACTATACAGAACGATATTTTCTACAGCCTGGAACAATTTATTTTAGGAAATACCAAGCTTTACTAGATCAAAACCAAGAAAAATAATAAAGCTCATAACTTAGATCTACATAAATCCATCCACCAAAATCAAAATTGCTAAGCTCTAAAGAGGCCTAGAATCTAGTAGAGAATAGAATGGAACAATAAAAGAGAAAATTCTTCATGAAGTAACATTGCACTTGCCCAAGGGTTCTTGGTGGTTGGAAGGAGTTATGAGGAAGAAGAAGAAGAAGAAGAAATAAATAAATAAATGAGAAGAGTTATGAAGAGAGAGAAAGGGGTTGACTTATATAGCAACCCTTCTCTTCTCAAACAATAATAAACCAAGCCAAGCCAAGAGTGCCATGATGAACCAAACCAAAATAAACCAAGATAAACCAAGTCATGCTAAGACTAAACCAGGGTTAGGCTAAACAGGACAAGTCAAAACATGGGTCACCTGATAAACGTCAGAAATCCTTACACGTATGCTGAAAATACGTATAACGAAAAACGGAAGTGACATACTAAAGCGAAGGCTAAGGTGGCAACGGATACAGAGTCATCAGCATACTCTGAGGATTCTGAATCCTTATCAGAAGAGGAAGATGAAAAGGAAGAGCTATCATCAAATAAGTCCCAGGATGGAGAGGAGGTAAAAAAATTTACAGACTCTAAATCTAAGAAGACTTACAATAAACATTTAAAAGAAAGGTTGTTATGCCTGAAAGATAAATTAAGATGGCTGATATCGAAGACGAAGCTTTTCTGGATATATTAAAATTCTATCAGTTGGAGAAACCGAACAAATCATGTCTTGGGAAAATCTCCCAAACAATAGTAAAAGAATTTTACTCAAATCTTCGGGCTAAAATTAAAGAAAAGAAGAGGATCAATAACTGGTATTTCTGAGAGGGAAACATATTATGGTAAATACTGCTGTCATCAATAAATTTTATGGATTTGATACAGTTCCTGAGTTTGATATGAAAGATATTGATAATATTTCATGAGGGATGCAATTCATGAGATTAAAAGTGTATGAGTGGGTGCCAAGACCCCTTAAAATATATACAAAGATCAATTAAAAACGTTATATAAATTGGTGCATGCCTATGTATCTCAAACACTCAACCCTACTGGACATGAGTTTTTCATCCATCCCGAGAGAGTAAAATTTCTTTATTATATGGAAAAGAAAAAAAAGGATGGATATAGGTTCTTATATGTTCAGTAGAATGCATCTCGTGGGAAAACCAACTGCAAGGACAGTCCTACCTTTCGGTGGATTTGTATGCTCAATGGCTAGTAAACATTATGTCCCAAGCTTAGCATGGAATGTTTATATTAAAAACATAGGGCCCATGAGAAAATTAACCTACATTCGAATGTTTGGAAAAGGGGCAGCAGCAGCAAGCAAACCATCAACATTTAGAAAACTATCAACATATGGAATCCCAAATAATACTAAGAACTAGGTTGATGATCTATACAATTTTGTTGCTACAAACTTTGAGAATATCTTCAAAGAGATGAAGACTATATCCTACAACCAGAAAATGATTCTGGATAAAATTAACCAGATAGAGGTTGAATTTGCTGATAAAGAATAAGATTTTTCTTCGCTCGTGAAGAAGGTAAATGGGACTAGCCCCAACTGGTAATACTTTGCATTTTTCCCTCTTATTCTACTACTAATAATAATTTCGTAATCTAATATACACATTTATACTCTAATATATGAAGGACACATATATACACATTTATACTTTGTTACTAACTGATCTAGCTATCCGTGTTTATATTTTCTTATCTAATTTCTAGGTTTGCTTGCTAACAGTATATACTTGCTAATAGGACGATATCAGTATCATCACTAAAGAAAGAGTCATGGAATCATTTGTATTTGAATTAAGGCTCCATTCAGTTATTATTGTGTAC
>JANAVB010025202.1:0-45199 GCA_029216955.1 Iris pallida
CGATCTCTCTGTTAATCTCTCGAGTATATATTGCAAAAAGGAAACCGAACAAACAGAGTTTCGATTCTCTGTTGGTTGCTCGACCCTGGGTTGGGCCCGAGCGCAGGCCGGCTGGGTTTGACTTTGGCCGGCTTAGTTCGATTGGGCTGAAATTTATTCTTCTATTATTATTATTATTTCTTATACATTCTATTTTACTATAACTAATATGTACTATAATTACATATGCACTTATATTAATATATACACGTACACACATACCTATGCGCATATATATTTATCTATACACGTATATATTTATGTATTCATATATATAAACACATACACATTTAAATATATATACATTTACATATACATTATTTATTATAATATCCACTTATATACGTATATTTATATTTATATCAACTTACACATATATTTAATATATATCTATATATTCATACACGCATATACGTATATTTATAATATATATATATATATTTACAAATACACATTTACACATATACCATACATATATATATATATTCACATATATCTTTTGTTAAAGGGATAAATGATAATAACTAATAATAACAAATCATTTATTTAATAACCATAATAATAATATTAATATTATATAACTTCAATAAAATAATACTAATAATAGTAATAATAATGATAATAATAATAATAATAATAATAAGGCTGAATTGCTACTTGATACCCTCAACTATTACCATTTTTCAACTTGGTACCCTAAACTTTTTTTTGTAACAACTTGATACCCGGATATTATTTTGGACAAAAATGCCCCTATCCCTAACCCCCCTCCCCCGTGCTAGCTTCGCCCCCCCCCTCTGCTAGCTCCGGCCGCAGCTCCCCCCCTCCACCCCCCCTGCTCGCTTCAGGCCATCCACCCCCTCTCGCTCCGGCCGTCCGTCCGCTCCCGCCTCTCCCCTAGGGATCGGCAGCGGGAGGAGGGGGCTGGGAAGGGGGGTGCGGAGCGGGAGGCGGGGGCAGGAGGTGGCCCGGAAGCGAAGAGGGGGGGCGAGGTCGGCCGGAAGCGATGAGGGGGGGTCGGCCGGAGCTAGCAAGGGGGTGGCCGGAGTGGAGGAGGGGGTGGAGGGGCCGGAGTGGGGGAGGGGGTGGAGGGAGGGAAGGGAGAAGGGCATTTTGGGGTTTTTTAAAATGTTAGGTATTAAGTTGAAAAAAAAAATAGTTGAGGTATCAATCTGTTACGAAAAAAAGTTTAGGGTATCAACTTGAAAAAGTGTGATAGTTGAGGGTAGCAATTAGCAATTAAGCCTAATAATAATAATAATAATAATAATAATAACTTGATACCCGGATATTATTTTGGACAAAAATGCCCCTACCCCTAACCCCCATCCCCCGTGCTAGCTTCGCCGCCCCCCCCTCTGCTAGCTCCGGCCGCAGCTCCCCCCCCCACCCCCCCCCTCTCGCTCCGGCCGTCCGCCCGCTCCCGCCTCTCCCTAGGGCTCGGCAGCGGGAGGAGGGGGGCTGGGAAGGGGGGTACGGAGCGGGAGACGGGGGCAGGAGGTGGCCCGGAAGCGAGGGGGGGGGGAGGTCGGCCGGAAGCGAGGAGGGGGGGGGTCGGCCGGAGCTAGCAGGGGGTGGCCAGAGTGGAGGAGGGGGTGGAGGGAGGGAAGGGATAAGGGCATTTTGGAGTTTTTTAAAATGTTAGGTATTAAGTTGGAAAAAAAAAATAGTTGAGGTATCAATCTGTTACGAAAAAAAGTTTATGGTATCAACTTGAAAAAGTGTGATAGTTGAGGGTAGCAATTAGCAATTAAGCCTAATAATAATAACGAAATTCAATAAGCTAATATTGGTATATATACCATCATGCACAGTCTAAAATCCTAAAATGTACAAGGACCCATTTTATAACAATTGTCATTGAATACCAATTAAATAAGAATAATTATGATGTCTAATTTTGAATGCTAGGAAAATATTCGTTAAATCATTAAAATAAAATACAACACCCTCACATCAAATTCCTCAATGCGAATGCCCTTGGATGTGCCGCATGACTACATGGGCTTGGTCCGGGTCTAGTCCGGGTCAGTCTGGTACGACCGAAACACTTAAATGTCAAATATCAATAATACTAAATAATTAAACTATTCATAATGGTCACGTCACAACTTGGCCTGGTCTTCCTAGTTAGGACGTCACTATGGCTTGGCCTTCCTTGGCATGGCTAATACACTAGTTAAGGCACGTCACTGCAATATCCATGCCACGATTCCTAGTCGTCTGGTACTTCAAAACTCAACCATGGCTAAAAATCATCTAC
Organism: Iris pallida; assembly: GCA_029216955.1. Taxonomy (NCBI): domain Eukaryota; kingdom Viridiplantae; phylum Streptophyta; class Magnoliopsida; order Asparagales; family Iridaceae; genus Iris; species Iris pallida. The sequence continues at coordinate 2,303 of JANAVB010025202.1, forward strand.
CGTAATAATTAACTAAATAATTATTTATAAAAATTCTAAAATCACCATTTAAATAAAATAAATAAAATAAAATATTTAAAATTTCTGGAAGGGGAGCTACAAATCTACCCACCTTAAAATAATTTCGTCCTCAAAATTTCTAATTCATAATTATTCCTTAAAAATCAAAATCGACTATTACCTTAATCTCCTCAAATTTAATTTCTCCAAAAATAGTTGTACCCTCCTTCTAGTCATTTTGTAACTACGAAACTTCGAGGACTTCTACCCACCTTTGGTCACACTACTCCTCAAACTAAAATCTCTTAATCTTCTAACTAGTTGCTAACAATCCTACCAACAAATATCTAGGCATCTGGTTTTTAAAACCCTCTCTTATCTATTAAGCAACCCAAAAACTTAACAAGCAATTTATATAAGTAGCTAAGAATATTGGTAAATTCTAATAAGCATGACCTTCGTCGCTCCGAAATAAAGGACAAAAGGGTAAGGAGGAATAATCGAGGGAAATAATGAAGTTTCAAGAGCGATAGCAAGTTTTCGACGGTGCAGCTAAAAAGGGTGTTTACGAATCACTGACTTGTTTGCTAGATTGGACTACTATAGTTCCGTCACTTGCTACCTCGAAGAACCCCTCGTTACTTAGAGTGGCCTGCGATCCGTGCAATACAGAAGTCTCGTTCTCGAAGTTCTAATTCAAACAAGGTTCCATAACGGAACGGAATTTGAGAAATCAAGATTGTGGTCTTAATGGGTTCTCTATTTGGACATCAGTCATTGATTGGATGAACATTAGGTTTCAATCTATATGGATTGGACAAGATCCTAATGATAAAACTCTTCCTAATAGATTAGGGTATCCTAGAATAAGTTTCTATCCAAGGGTTGAGCTAGTTGGCCGTCGGGTTGGTTAGCTAGGTTCATGAAGCCCAAAAATGCACTTTTCGAGACTTTTGTGTTTAAGTAGCACATGAGGCCTCAATTGGGTGGCACACTAGTGGCATGTGCGTAGTGGGCTCCGAGTAGATCACAACCATATATTGGGTCGAAGGAATGGGGTTGCAGTTAAGGCTCTAATGGAGGTTGGTAAGTATACCGGTACTATGGTAACTGTTATAACTAGTTCTTTTGTCCTAAAAGTCGTACCATAAAAATAGAGTACAAGGGGACGTGTTTGAGTGGGATATGATATACCTAGATGAAGATGGACTCGTCTAGATCTTAGATGTGAAATCTGTTGGATGATAACAGCTGGTCTCGAGCTCCGAATATTAATGACACGGCCGGGGACACAAAAGGATCTAAATGAAAAGTGGGAGTCCATGGGCACTAATTATCATCATAACGAAAGTTATTCCGATCACTCGGTAATCCTCCTATATCCCAAAATTTTAGAAGGCTTACAGTCTACCCACCTTAGAGGCTAGGATATGGTGGCAAGGTTTAATGAGGCTAAAAGAATTCCAAAGTCTGGATACTTTACCTCAACCCTTGTTAATAAAGAATGAGGCACGACATAACAGAATACTGTAGATATATGTCAAGTCAAGGATCGTTCCTCAATGAATGAAAAAATGAGTGTGTACCATAACATATGGTCGATAAAATAGAATGATCTACCCGTCCATAGTGTACAAGAGTTATCGACGGGGTAACCAAATCTAAGGCATATCATATGAAAAGATTTCTAACAACTGGGTCATGACTTTCTTTTTATATCAAACCTGCCAGACTTTTGTCACAAGGGTTCTAGTTGAAGCAAACTTCAAAGAAATGATTAGAAGCTCACCACATTTGGTCCCTGGAGAATAGGTAGTCTCCTAGGTTGGCATTTGGTCAATGGGAAAAATCCTAATCATTCTCGGAGTCCAATGAACAGAAGATCATGATAGTAGGTTTAGGGTCGCAGAGAGGACGAGTAACTTAAGGCAAGGTTCTAGTCACAGGGCTGGCCGATGGTAGTTACACTTGCGTATGCAACTAGCATAGCCAGGGGAATACTCTGTATCCATCTATTAATTGCGAGCTTTCGTCTTTCCAATCAGTGAAAGACAAAAACAATAAAGAGTTCAAGAGAGATGTCATCGAATACAATTACGTGATTCAAAGGCGAGCGTATAATTCAAGAGGAGTTGTCAATGCAGTCGCGGATGAGATCCTAGAGGCATCTACATCTCAATCTACGTAAGAAAATTAAATGAAGAGCGAACCAATTGCATCATGGTTGATCAGACCGTAATACAATGATTCTGATTAGACAATATGTTAGCGGACGTCCCCAATAAACATATGTCTTGAATCAAGCTCGATAAAAGAGTAAGCTTGCAAAACTAGGCTGTGATAGCAGTATTGGTCAAGATAGTCAAAATATAAATATACGAGATTTTTGAAATGTGGCACAATTGGTTCGAGTTTTGAGGGAATCAAAGCCTTACCTGGTGTTCCTATTTATATAGGCATCCTACTATCTTCTTGTCTTTAAGGCATTAGTAAACTAGTAGGTTATGGTCTTCTGAATTCTACGTTCTAGGTAACTTATTAGTGTCAGTAAGTTACCTCGTTAATTGATCACAAGGACCACATAATGCCAGATTGGGAGACATGCTATCTAACTTACAGGGCCTTCACTAGTTTTGGCTTTGGATCTTATAGGACATACAGGACATTTCCTATCCTCTATAGTATCCTAAAATTGTAATCACGTCTGAAATCATTTCACCGAGAATTATGTCTCGCCTGTATACTCTGGCTGTGACAAAACTCTTGGTTCCGTAATTCAGCGGCGATATGCTATCAGGTACTCCGTCTTATACTGACATAAGGGTATCTAAGATCTATGAGGTCAACTACGACATAGTTTTAGGAATATTCCATAACTTATGATTCTCAAAACAGTTTCATTTCTATGGATTGTGCCTCGCCAGTGCGCTGCTGGCTGCGGTGAACCCACACTATCCACTCTCAGCTAATTGATGACAGTGTGCTGCTGTCTAACTATTATTAGTTAACTGACATTCCTTTAACTATAACCGTAAGAATTCATGAGCTTCTAGAGATTCACTAAGTTGACTAAAAATAACGCGTAGATATTCGTCCTGTCAGTCACAACACCTAAAATAAAAGAGTTAACATGGAGGAATTAACTAAAGACGAAAGAAATACAAACATTCGAGTATCTATTTTATATGCATTTTTATGGTTGAGGGAAGATCTCAAATCAATCTACCTCGAGGTTCGTATGCAAATAACAGAATCAGAAAATTTAAACTAATTCCCTATGGCAACATAGAATTTAAAACAAGCAATTCTAACTTATGATATAAGATTTATCTCTAATACAGCAAAAGAAAATTAAACAGTTCATCAATATCAAAGCCTTAATTCTATGTAAGCCTAATTTACCGAGTGATTAGTATATCCACATTGGATCACATTGTCATATCCAGGGATCTAGCAAGTTATCTAAATTGTATGGCCTATCTGATAACCTTAACTATCCAACGGTCAATTTTGAACAAGGGACTCCTAGTCCTAGTCATTATCTTAATTCATTTTAATCCTAGTTGTGAATGAGCATTTCCTGGGCGCAGGCTCGCAGCAATACGACTAATGTGGTACTACCGCGAGTTCGCATAATTTGCGAAGACTGACCTGCATGGGCCACCACAAAAACTTGTCACGACCTGCACCCGTTTTTTTTTTACGGATACGAGACGTGTCCAAGCCAGCCTACGCCGCAGTATCGACGGTAGAACGCTGTCACGGCCATGAAGATCAAATCACAAATAATGCTCATTCACAAAATTAATTTAACTTACAATGATCACAAGTTTTATATTTGTAGAAAAATATAAACTTGTACAAATAATGAATGACTACAACTCAACTATCTATCTAGTCTCTAGGCTTTTGTCTGCAAGTATTTCCGTCACTCCCCAAGCCAAGTGAATCCACGGCTAACCTGAAAATGTTGGTTTCCAGTCAGGAATGGAACGAGCATAATTCACTGAATGCAATTTCAAATAAAGAAAATGACTATAAAATAAAGGTTAGACATCAATCACGAGTTTTAAAAATAAACAGAAAATACAGAAAGCCAATAGCAAATAAATAGACACAAAATACTTTTCCCAACTGTTAGAAATACCTTGATATGTGATCGGTCTGGGATACTACACCGCACGGTCTACGAGATCTACTTACAGAAAAGTAAACAATGTCTACGAGATCTACTGCATAAAGTAAACAATGTCTACGAGATCTACTGCATAAAGTAAACGAGGTCTACGAGATCTACTGCATAAAGTAAACAATGTCTACGAGATCTACTGCATAAAATAAATAATGTCTACGAGATCTACTGCATAAAATAAACAATGTCTACGAGATCTACTGCATAAAAGTAAACGAGGTCTACGGTCGGATCACATATCATTGGTATTCTTATTCCCGACTCAATGTTTATAATAGAGTATAAAAAAATCTCATAACCAATGACTAATCAATAAAATATAGTAAAGATCAATATCGAAATGTAGACAATAAACTGTACTCGCCTGTGGTCCTGTACTGGTGAAACCGATAATCTGAGCCACTCAGTATGCTACAATAGTCAAAATCCGTACAACAGTCCCCGGAGGCTGAAATAGACAATACCATTGATCTCAGAATAGTCCAAATAGCTAGGATTGCCTGTCCTTAAGTCCAATTCTGGACGCAAGGGGCAAAACGGTAATTTCGGGCAAAAACGATGTCCGCCAGTTGGACCCGCTTTGCACCAAAAAGCGTGCCAGAGTCAATAGACTCTAAAGTCATCAAACTAGAAGTCTACGGATCCAGTTTTTCGATACGAACCCAACCGTATGTCCAGAGTTGGATTCCGGCGGGCCGTGCACAAAATCGCCTGTTGAGTCGGACCGTGGGGCCCGCAAAACGACGTCCGATTCAACTGTCTCAGAATTGGACCAAACTTGGCATGCAGGACCAGAAAAATGATACGGTCCTGTTGGCACTAAGTTTCGTCTCGATCTGACGAGCGTGCACAAAGTAATTGGGAAACTTGCACAAAGACCGATACGGGGAATTTCGACGGATACACATCAAATTCTTCGTGCACACGCGACCAATTGGAATTTCCGTCAAAGCCCACACGACCACGAAGCTGATACGCAGCTTTCGATGCTTTCGGTTCGCGACCACGTCGCCCGGAATGGCGGGACGCACGTCGTGTGGATGGTTTTCAATGTTTTTAAAACAGGTTTTTCTTGATTTTTATCCATGAATAATTTCTAGTATAATACATCAAAAATAATTCTACGAAAGGAGTTTGATCTCGTATAGGTTGTCTAGAGGTCTGTTTAGATGGATTTTCAAGAAGGGTATTGGGTTAACGAGGATTCGTCCGCAAACAGGATTCCTGCGACTACTTAATGTTCTGTTTCGAACATGTTTTTCGGGTTTTTCGTCGTCAATTTTATATCGATCTTGATTCGAGTTGCTCCGACGATATCTAGTACATTGGAAGGTGTATAGGTTAGGTTTGTACCTGCATGATTGGTTCGAGGATTGATCGAGCGTACGTCGCGAACGCGAGGCGCGAAGTCGCCCCTGTGGCCGCACTGCTGCTGTTGTTGTTCACGGCTTTAGTCGCGTGCACGCGCGGTCCTGGCCGACTCCGGCCATGCGCGCGGTGGCGCTGCGGTGGCCGGAGTACGCGAGCGGAGGTGGGTGGTGGCGTGCCGCTGTGTGGAAGAGATTAGGGTTTGCTCGTTTCGATCTCTCTATTAATCTCTCGAGTATATATTGCAAAAAGGAAACTGAACAAACAGAGTTTCGATTCTCTGTTGGTTGCTCGACCCTGGGTTGGGCCCGAGCGCAGGCCGGCTGGGTTTGACTCTGGCCGGCTTAGTTCGGTTGGGCTGGAATTTATTCTTCTATTATTATTATTATTTCTTATACATTCTATTTTACTATAACTAATATGTACTATAATTACATATGCACTTATATTAATATATACACGTCCACACATACGCATGCGCATATATATATATATCTATACACGTATATATTTATGTAAAAAAAAAACATACACATTTAAATATATATACATTTACATATACATTATTTATTATAATATCCACTTATATACGTATATTTATATTTATATCAACTTACACATATATTTAATATATATCTATATATTCATACACGCATATACGTATATTTATAATATATATATATTTACAAATACACATTTACACATATACTATACATCTATATATATTCACATATATCTTTTGTTAAAGGGATAAATGATAATAACTAATAATAATAAATCATTTATTTAATAACCATAATAATAATATTAATATTATATAACTTCAATAAAATAATACTAATAATAGTAATAATAATAATAATAATAATAATAATAACGAAATTCAATAAGCTAATATTGGTGTATATACCATCACGCACAGTCTAAAATTCTAAAATGTACAAGGACCCATTTTATAACAATTGTCATTGAATACCAATTAAATAAGAATAATTATGATGTCTAATTTTGAATGCTAGGAAAATATTCGTTAAATCATTAAAATAAAATACAACACCCTCACATCAAATTCCTCAATGCGAATGCCCTTGGATGTGCCTCATGACTACATGGGCTTGGTCCGGGTCTAGTCCGGGTCAGTCTGGTACGACCGAAACACTTAAATGTCAAATATCAATAATACTAAATAATTAAACTATTCATAATGGTCACGTCACAACTTGGCCTGGTCTTCCTAGTTAGGACGTCACTATGGCTTGGCCTTCCTTGGCATGGCTAATACACTAGTTAAGGCACGTCACTGCAATATCCGTGCCACGATTCCTAGTCGTCTGGTACTTCAAAACTCAACCATGGCTAAAAAGCATCTACCGTAATAATTAACTAAATAATTATTTATAAAAATTCTAAAATTACCATTTAAATAAAATAAATAAAATATTTAAAATTTTGGGAAGGGGAGCTACAACATCTGCGGTGGGTCTCTTGTTCAACGCACGGAGGACAAAGATCTCAGCCCTTTCTTCTACGACTTTCACTGCATCCTCTGTCATACTCTCACTCCAAAATCCGGGAACATTGACAGCATGACTAATGAAGAAATGATCGCCATGTACTACCTAGTCGCCAAGCAACCCTTCTCTCTGGCGAAATCTATTATCTTTACCATGATCCTGATCCGCGAATCTCCATATCGCTCTCTTCTCTTTGGCATGTACATCACCATGATTCTCGAGGCCAACGGCATTAATCTGACTCACTGTCCCGTTGGTGATCCTCCTCCTACTCTTCTTCCAAATAAAAGGCTCGTGGACGTGCTGCTCCTCCTGTTGCTGCTGCCTCTACCTCTCCTCCTGTCTCAATTCTCACTCCGGATGTCCGCCGCTACATCGATCGCAAGTTCGACCATCTCCATCTCTCCACCCAGGAGCATCTTCAAGCAAACACCCGGGGCCTCGGTACCCTCATCCACCACGGCTTCATGGACCAGGCCTACAACTTTCAGCGTACGCTTGAGGAGCGCAATCCCTATGTCAATGCCAACACTCATCATCCTGATTTCCCTAGACCTCGCTTCACTGATACCAACGTCTACGGGTTCATGTACCCTGATGGCATTGACCCTTATGGTGCCTTCACCCAAGCACCCGCCGACGATGACGATCAGGAGGCAGGTCCATCTGGTGCTCCTGACAGTTGAAGCTTCCCGGTGTTTACCTTTTTAGTCTCTTATGTTTTGTGCAATCCTTCGGGGACTCAAAAATGTGTGTTGTTTTTAATTGTCTACTTTTGTGTCGGCCTCTAAGGCCTGGTTCTTGTAATTTCTGTTATATGACTATCTTCTAATGCTATCTCCCTTTATCGTATTTATGAATATGTATGTTCTATTTCTCATGCTTTTGTTTTTATTACTCCATTTTGGCTAAACGCCAAAGGGGAAGAAAATTTGTTGAGGGGGAGATATCTTTTTATGGGGAAGCTACCTCCTTAACCGCAATTTTTTTGTCAATTATCAAAATGGGAGAGATTGTTGGCACATCAATTTTGATATACTGACTATTTAACAGTTGTATTGTGTTAGTTCTAATCCTTCTACAGGAACAAAAGAGAAAGACGTACATAGACGAAAGACGCTTCCACACAAATCCTATGAAGACGTTGTCATGATCTGTACCCTTTTTTTTTGATACGAGACGTGTCCAAGTCAGCCTACGCCGCAGAGTCGGCGGTAGAACGCTGTCACGGCTAAGATGCTCAAAATCACAAATAATGCTCATTTACAAAATTAATTTAATTTATAATATTCACAAGTTTTATATTTGCAGAAAAATATAAACTTGTACAAATATTGGAATGACTACAACTCAGCTATCTAGCTAGTCTCTAGGCTTTTGTTTGCTGGTACACCCGTAACTCCCCATGCTAAGTGAATCCACGGCTAACCTAAAAATATTTGTTTCCAGTCAAGAATGGAATGAGCACAATTCACTGAATGCAATTTCAATAAATGAAAATGACTATACAACAGAGGTTAGACATCCATTACACGTTTTTGAAAATAAACAGAAAAGATGGAAAATCAGTAGCAAATAAATAGACAAAAATACTTTCCCAACTGTTAGAAGTATCGTTGATATGTGATCAGTCTGGGACACTACACCGCGAGGTCTACGAGGTCTACTTGCGCGAAAAGTAAACAATGTCTACGAGGTCTACTTGCAGAAATTAAACAATGTCTACGAGGTCGACCGCATAAAAATAAACAATGTCTACGAGGTCTACTGCATAAAAATAAACAATGTCTACGAGGTCTACTACATGAAAATAAAAAATGTTTATGAGGTCTATTGCATAAAAATAACAATGTTTACGAGGTCTACTGCACAAAAATAAACAATGTCTATGGTCTGATCTCACATCATTGGTACTTCTCATTCCCGACTCAAAAATTTATAATAGAAAAAATCACATAACAAATGGCTAATCAATGAAATATAGTAAAGACAAATATCGAAATACAGACAATAAACTGTACTCATCTGTGGTCCTTTGCTGGTGAAACCGACAATCCAAACCACTCAGTATACCACAATAGTCCAAACTCGTACAACAGTCTCCGGATGCTGAAATAAACATTACCAATATTCTCAGAATAGTCAAAATAGCTAGAATTGTCTGTCCTTAAGTCCAATTCTGGACACAGGAGCAAAACGGTAATTTTGGGTCAAAACGGTGTCTGCCGTTGGACCCGCTTTGCACCGAAAAGCGTGCCAGAGTCAACGGTCTCTAAAGTCGTTAAACTACATGTCTACAGATTCGTTTCGATAATAAAAATCCAATCGTGTGTTCAAAGTTAGATTCCGACGGACCGTGCACAAAATCGCCCGTTGAGTCGGATCGTAGGGCCCACAAAACGACGATCCGATCAACTGCCTCAAAATTGGACCAAACTAGGCATACAGGACCAAAAAAATGATACGGTCCTGTTGGCGTAAGTTTCGTCTCGATCTGATGGGCGTGCACAAAGTAATTGAGAAATTTGTACAGAGGCCGATACGGAAAATTTTGACGGATACGCATCAAATTCGTCGCGCACACGCAACCAATTTGAATTTTGTCAAAGCCCACACGTCCATGATGCCGTTACGCACCTTTCGATGCTTTCGGTTTGCGACTACGTCGCCCGGATTGGCGGAACGCACGTCGTATGGAAGAATTTTATTGTTTTTAAAACAATTTTTTTCTAATATTTGAAATCCGATTTCTCGGCATGTAGTCGATGAAATCAAATTCCGCAAGTTGGATTGCAGAGCCCTATAGGTTGTCGAGGACTGCCTTCAAATAGTTTTCTAAATATCGCTATTTTTTGCGGCAATTTGCCTTCCAATATGGGGTTGGGACTGATTCATGTATCCTGTTTTCTAGCAGGTTTTTTGGCAACTTTGGATTCGATTTACGACACGTACGGTGGAATTTAAATCAAAATAATTGAAAGGATTAGGAGAGGGTCATGTTGTGAACATACCAGATCGATCGGTTCACGAAATGATCCACTGGAGGCGACGAACCATCGCCTCGAAGTTGTCCAGGCTGTCGCACTGTTGATGTACGGTTTGACAAGCTGTGGTCGCGCGGTCGGGTTCCCGTGCCTGGCCGACGGTGCTCGCAGCGGCGCACGACGATGGCGTGTGTGGGGAGGGGTCGCATGGGGTCGACGTTGTGTCAGCCGCGGGGGTTAGGGTTTATTCCACTCTTCTTTCTCGATAACTCTCTTTTCGATCTCTATATATTGAATATATATACGGTTCTTTCTCTCTTGGGCTGTCACACAAGGGAAGGGTTTGGGAACACACAACATGGACTTGGCCTGGTCGGGCCTGGACCCCCCTATTGTTGGTGTGGGCCTGTTGGGCTACTTTAGTTGTTCTTCTTTGGTTCTCATTTATTCAACAAGTATATATTCCTATATATATATATAAATCCTAACATCACAAAAATATAATAATAATTTAAGTACAAATATTATAATTAATAACAATTATATTATTTACCTATAAGAGCATATATATATATATATATATATATATATATATATATATATATATATATATATATATATATATATATATATATATATATTTTGAGCATATATATATATATATATATATATATATATATATATATATATATATATATATATATATATAGTAAAATATATTTTTATATATAGAAATATCATTTATATGATATCTATTTTTACTAACCCTTCTAACGAATAACAAAGTCATATAATCAATAATAATAAAATAATATTATATAATAGTAACCTAAATAATATTGATAATAAAAAATAAAAATAATAATAATAATGAAATTCAATAAACCAAATAAAGGCGTATATACCAATATGTGCAGTCTAAAAATTCTAAAATATACGAGAACATATTTTATACAAAAGTCACTGAATATCACTAATAATAATATTTATAATATCTAAATTACGAATATTTAGAAATAGTCATTAAATCATTAAAATGGAATAGAACACACTCATACCAAATTCTATCAACACGAATGTCATTGGACGTGCCGCATGACTTACATGGGCTTGGGCTCTGTTCGGGTCCATTTCGGACTAAAATGGTATGACCAGGTTTCCTAAAACTCCATAATATAATTAATAACTAAATAAACTTTCGGTAAGAGTTACGTCGCAACTTGGCCTAGTTTTTCTAGTTAGGACATCACTATGGTCGATAAAATATAATGATCCACTCGTCCACGGTATACAAGTGTTACCGACGGGGTAACCAACTCTAAGGCATGTAGAAGCATAAATAAACTTCGTAGACCAAGTCAAAGAAGTTGAGAACTCTATGCGAAGCCCATTTAAAGACTCTACGCAAGTTAAACTGAGTCAGATTCAAGCTCTACACAAAGATCAAACAGAGTCTAACTCTACGCAAGCTCCTATACGTATATCCAGTATGAACTATAAAGCTAATTATAAACAAGGCTATATATATACTAGCAGGCATGATATACAAATCACGTATAAGTAATCAACTAATAAACTGTATAATAATATAAATATGTATGTAAGTAAACTGTAGAGGGAAGCAAGGTATCTTGCCTGGAGGTTGCACGCAGATCCAACAAATATATAGTCAACCGATAAACCACGAAGTCCAAGTCATCACAACTGTCTCCAAAAGCTGAAACAGACAATGCCAATAGTCTCAGAATAGTCAAATGAGCTAGGATTGCCTGTCCTTAAGCCCAATTCTGGACACAGGGGCAAAACGGTAATTTCGAGCAAAAACGATATCCGCCGTTGGACCCGTTTTGCACCGAAAAGCGTGCCAGAGTCAATGGTCTCTAAAGTCGTCAAACTATATGTTTACGGATCCGGTTTTCCGATACGAACCCAACGTATGTCCAAAGTTGGATTCCGGCGGGCCGTGCACAAAATCACGCGTTGAGTGGAACCGTGGGGCCCGCAAAATAACGTACAATTCAACTGTCTCAGAATTGGACCAAACTTGGCATACAGGACCAGAAAAATGATACGATCATATTGGCGCAAGTTTCGTCTCGATCTGACGACCGTGCACAAAGTAATTGAGAAATTTGCAAAGTGCACGATACGGTGAATTTTGACGGATACGCATCAAATTCGTCGCGCACACGCGACCAATTTGAATTTCGTCAATTTCCACACGACCACGAAGCCGTTACGCAGCTTTTGATGCCTTCGATTCGCGACCACGTCGCCTGGTTTGGCGGGACGCACGTCGTGTGGAACAATTTTCTAGTTTTAAAAACAGATTTTTGGAAAGCTTTGGGATTCGATTTCTCGACACGTAGTTGATGATTTTCAAATCCACAAACATGGTTGTGAAGGTCTATATATTGTCTAAATTGTCTTCAAATAGGTTTCTTAACTGTCGTTGGTTTGATGATGATTCGCCTCCCAACAAGGGTGTTTGGACCGACTTACGTCCTGTTTTGGACAGGTTTTTCGATGAAGTTTTTATCGATTTTCTGGATGGGGTGCTTGTCTATCACAAAACCTACTTACTGGGATCGAAACGTGGTTATATAGGCTTTCTAAAACAATTTACATATTGTAAAACGATCCATCATAGGCGGAGATACGTACCTATGAAATCATATTGCTATTGTGTTCTGTTCTCTGTGCACCCGGCGTGCGTACGCGGTTTCTCTCCGCCATCCGGCGACCCACACGGTGGCACGCGGCCGTGGGTGGCCGCCCAGGTGGCTGGCAAGGTCGCGGCGTCGAGGATTTGGCTGGATTTTAGGGTTTCGTTCGTATGCTCTTCCCGATTGGCCCTATATATACATGTTATGTATATTCTTGAACCGATGGGGGGGTCTCGGGTTTAGGTTCTGTGTTGTTGGGTGAATTTCCTTGGAGAGAAAGTATCGGGCTGGGCTCAGGCCTAGGGGTTGCTCGGGTTAAGCCCTATCTTGTTGTTGTTTACTGTAAGGGATTGAAGGGGGTCGGCCAGTGGCCTGGAGTAGGCTGAGTAATCGGGTGTGTGGGCTTAGCAGCTAGATGGATTTGTCATTACCACATTTCTAGTTTGAGGGTAAATTTGTCATTTTTGGGGTAAATAAAATTTATTAGTATTAATTAGAATTTATGGGAATTTTTAGAATTTATTTTGGATTTATTTAGACTAGTTTGATTTTTGGTCAGTTTTGACTCATGTAGACCAACCTAGGAACTAACCATGGTTAGTTGGGCTTGGTTAGGTCAAGTGACCCTAGTCTAACCTAGAGAGACTCAAGTTAGTGGTTAGTGATTCATAGAACTTGAATTAGGAAGGTAGAAATCAATTGATTTGATAAATGGCTTGTGGTTTCACAAGTCATTTTGTGACTTAGCTAGATAGGTCTAACAAACCTAGTTCAACCCTAACCCAAAGCCAAGTGGTCAGCCATCCCTAGCTGAACCTAGGGATTCCCCCCCTATTTAATCCCTCCTAGTTTTTAGGGCTAGCCTCTTTTAGGGTTCTAGCAAATTTCTAAGGAAGGAGGTGAGTTCCATCTTTCAAAAATCATAAGAAATCCATTTCAAATCCTTTTTCCTTCAAACTAATTCCTTTAGGACCTAAATTTCTTCCTCTTACTGCTGGTATATTTTATTTATAGGGAAATAACAATTTGTGGAGCTTGGAGGCTTGAGGAGTTTCTTCCATTTGAGGACTTTTCTATTCATTGTGCATCAATAGGTATAACCCTCATTACTCTATTAAACTCATGTTAATCTTCATCAATAGGAACCCTAAGTGATCCCCCTAAGGTCAGGAATGGATTCGTGTCCAGTATCGAATAATTTGTGTCCATTCTGGACACGTATCAGTGTCCTGGACAGGGTGTTCGATCAAATGCCACAGAGGGCAGGTCGATCATGTTAACCCATTCTCTTTGAATAGGAAATAGGTTTTAGGTCCACCCTTTGGTTTCCTGTCCTTGTGTCCTAGTTTTTGTGTCGTCCTGTGTCAATTTCTTGCTGTGGACATGCGCGTGCACACGGCCGCGCGCTGCTACAGGGATCCCCTGCCTATCGGGCCCTGTAGCGGACACGACACAAACCCTCTGGACACAAAACTTTGTGGGAGCCACGGGGCACCCACTGACACTCCATGTGTCAAGTTTAATGGGCCCACGTGGCATTTCGAGCGAGAAATCCTCGACGCACGAGTCACTCCTTGTTCTGCACTGTCACTGTGTGTGTTATTTTGAGTTTTTGAATGTGGACACGCCGTGTCAGGCCTTGGGGTGACACGAGATGTTGTGTGGGGTTGTGCACGAGGGTTATATCCATTTTTCTAATCGGTAGATTCATGATTAATTAACTAGTTAATCGATTTCCTCATGGGACCAAATGTCTGATACAATCCCTTAGTTTTCCTGTACATTTCCAGATTCTAAATTGATATTGTTCAGGGAGTTTAATCCTAATGTTGATGTTAAATTGCTAAGTTGAACTCTGATTATGTTTCCCTATATGCATTAGCTCACCATGGCTAAGCTTGGTATTGAATTGATATATTGGTGGACTGTAAATGGGTTTTCTGGCAAGTTGGCAAGTCTGAAATGATATGTTATATCAGTCATTGTTTCTAGATTTCACATTGGGTTTTTGATTGGTTATTTCACCTGCATTTATTGATAATTTCATGTTTTTATAGATCAAACATGTTCTCCTATATACTGCCTAACTATAGTTCAAGTTTTGGGATGTTTGGTGATTGTGTGGACCTTGATTTGGGTATGGGATATTGAATGGGTTAACTTGAGTGTTAACTGAGATTTAAATACATGAATAGATTTCCTTTTCTTTAATTATTACTGTCACAGGATGAAATGTTTGCTGCAAATAAAACTTGAGATAACCTGTGTTCACTGTCAAGTGATTCCTGAGTTTTGTTTAAAAAAAAAAAAAAACCTGAGAGTGGATACTTGGATATACCAGAGGGTTACACTCTTTTGCAAAACTGAGTTTGAAGAACAATGTTGTTTTCCCTTTCTTTTCTTCCTTACTGTTTTCCTGGGTACTTTCCTTCACTGTTTCTATTTCCTTCATACTGTTACATTATTCCTGATGACATATTTTATTTTCCTGCACACTTTGACACTGATTCCTGCACACTGTTTGTTCCCTGCACTGTCATATTTTCCTGCACACACCCAATGTTCATACACATTACCCTCATACACTATTGCCTACACACAAGCCTATTTTATTCCTGCACACTGTCACTTGTAATTCCTGCCACAGTATTCATTTTTCCTCCACACACTAGAGTATTTTCCTGGCTGCTGATTCCTGGACACTGCCCACATCCACACACAAGCCATTATTCCTACACACTTATTGCCAATACACATCACACACACTTAATTCCTATTATACATTGACACACACACACACCACTAGCTCTCTCTCTATTTTCCTAATTGTTAAGTATTGTGGTAGGCTAGTTGTTAGAACACTACATGTATGTGTGAATTCTATAATGTGTGTGAGTGCATATATTGGTATAAACTTTCTTTGTAACTAGTGATGTAGGGTTACTTTAGTCTAGATTTTGGTAGTATATATTATGATGCTCATGTGTGGTGGTTAGTGAGATAGTGATTGTTAAGAGTCTAGAAATTAGCTAAGCTATTTTATGATGTGACTAGTATAGGCTTGCTTAGCCATGATAGGATTGGTGCTAGCTAGTATAGATGGAAATAGTCTAGTTTAGACTCCACTAGACTTGGTTGACCTAGTTTAACTTCTAGGATTGACCAAAGTTGACCAAGAGTTGACTTTGGCCTAGATTAACTTAGAATCATATAGAATGCATAGTAGGACTCCATTTTGATATTCTGGACTTGTTGTGACTTGTGCTGTTCTGATTAGGAGCCAGACACCACTCCTTGGACAGTACGTTTCATACCGGACACTCAGTTACAGGCGAGTACATTCTCTGATCATTTCATATCCTACTTAGAATTATTTCCTGCATTAAATTACTTTACTTGTGCTGTCACGACATTATCACGGATTAGTACTATACGGATCTCTTCATGCGATGTTATCCCCCTCGGGAGCATCGGGTACATTGTGTCATGTGCGTTTCACTTTCATCATGTACTCCTGTGCTTTCACTATACATGTACACTCTTGTGAATCATGTACTCTCATGTTCACAGAGCCTTCATGTATACTATCATGTGCACCCTTTAAGGGCCCCATGTGATATCCTGTACAATAACATAACCTGCTTAGATCCTTGTGTACTGATTGGGGAAAACGGGGTAGTGCTAGTAGTCATGTGAACAATTCTTTAGTAGTGTAGATCATGTACAACTCTTTAGTGTAGATCATGTACCAATCTGTTCCGTTCACATGTGCTATCCTGTACTCTACATCACTAGCCACTGTTAGTTCTCTACTTATAGTAGATATTTCTATTACAGTTCGCTCTCTATTTACATACTGTATTCTTCAGCACTTGTATCTTACTTTACTGCATGTTTATATTTTCTAACCTGCTATGAATTGTTGAGATGTACTGTGCTCGCTCCTGTCCTGACTGGACCTGTTGAAAATATTACAGAGGACGAGGAGGAGGCTTGCCTGGACACCTATTACGGGGCAGCCCTTGATGACACCTGTGAGCTGGACCCTCAGGAGGATCCAGCAGTAGCTGAGGACCTTCCCCCGACTGCCTGACTAGATAGTTAGGCTTATATCTATGTAGTTGAGACATGTTCTAGTTAGACTCTTTATGTGGAGATCAGTTGTATATATTCTTTTATCTGAGACTTGTACTGCTGGGATTATCTTTGACTATTGTTTTATCTATTTCATTTCCTTGAGTTCTATTCATATCGTGCTATATCTTCCTTAGTTGTGATTGAGTTTCTATTGCTATGTCACCCCCATTCGGGGAGTATAAACTGTTAGTTATATAATGTTAGATGTTGTGACCTAGGACAGCATTCTACCGCCGACACTGCGGCGTAGGCTGGACGTATTCACGTCTCGTGCCCTCACTCTAGGGTGCGGGTCGTGACAGGTTTAGGCTGGCTTGCTGGGCTGGAAGTATTGTCTGTGGCTGTTTCGTGTGCTTGGTGACTTCTGTCAGCATGCAGTAGGATGGGTGTAGGACTTTATGCCATGGTGCAAAGCAACAAATAGTGAACTAAAAACCAAGCTGTGTTAACAAGTAATGAACCCACTATGCAAAAGATTATATCTATAAAAACACTTTACTAATTTCTAGACCAGTACGTTTAAGGCTATTATTAACTTCATTATCCATTTGCAATCAATCAATTAAATATAGCCAAAAATCCAATGAAGTAAACAATGATAGCTGTAAAGCAAACAAATAATTTATTGGCAATCAAGAGATCCTAGTATAGAGCTATTATACCATTATGTACATAGGTAAAATACATTTGTTATCAAAAATAGAAAATAACCAAAGGTAATTATATTCATATATACACCTATATGTATATTTATATATTCCTATACACAAATACACTTATTATATTATATATTGGTATACACGTATATATATATATATATATATATATATATATATATATTTTTTTTATATATATATATATATATATAGATATATATATATATATATATATATAAATATATATATATATATATATAAATATATATATATATATATATATATATATATATATATATATACACACACAAACATATATATTTATATTTACACACACACACATATATATTTATATTTACACAATACATATGTATGTATATTAATAAATTATAAATATAGCTACAAATCATATATATATATATATATATATATATATATATATATATATATATATATATATATATATATATAAATATAGATATATATAAATATATATATATATTTATATATATATATATATATATATATATATATATATTTTATATATATATATATATATATATATATATATATATATATATATATATAAATATAGATATATATATATATTTATATATATATATATATATATATATATATATATATATATATATATATATATATATATATATATATATATATATAAATCCTGGTGTTTTATACATATTATATATATATCTATACCACAAATTCTATACAGACAATACGATATTTTAAAATATAATCAATAATAATAAAATAATATTTTTTAATAATAATCTCAATAGTATTGACAATAATACAATAATAATAATAAAAATAATAATAATAATAATAACAACGAATTAGAATATCCCATAATCGGCACTGCATTTACTTGAAAATATGTGTATATGGAATCTTTGTGTACACTGGATGCCTACATGGGCTTGGGCTCAGTTCGTATCCAGTCTGGGCTAAAATGGTATAACCGGTCATCCTAAATATCAAATAATATTAATAATAAATAATTAACTATTTATAATGGTCACGTCACAACTTGGTCTGGTTTTCTTAGTTAGGACATCACTATGGCTTGGCCTTCCTTACCAGGGCTAATACACTAGTCAAGACACGCTACTGCACTATCCGTGCTATGATTCCTAGTCGCCTTGTATTTCAAAACTCAATCATGGCTAAAATCATCTACCGTAATAATTAACTAGATAATCATTTATAAAATTCTAAAATCACTATTTAAGTCAAATAAATAAATCAAAAAAATATTCTAAAAAAAAATTCCGGGAAGAGAGGCTACAGCTATACGGAAGAGCCATCCTCAAATTCTACGCGAGAGCATTCTCAGACTTTACGTGAGAGACAGGTTGTCCAGACCGCATTTAATGCGTGCGATACTGCTCTGGCAGAATGATTTTCTGACATAACATTGCACAGAAGCCAAGAAGATGTTTGTACCAAATCCAACGCTTGATGTTTAGTGTGCAGATGGGCTACTTTACGCTCAAGAGACCGCTTCCTTTACGCATGAAAAGTTATTTGAGTTTCTTACGCTCAAGACTATTTCAGCTACTTTTGTGTACGTAGAGTTTATTTGAGCTAGCTATATGCTCAAGGCTACTTTTTAGCCGCTCTACGTAGGAAGTTTGTTTTGGGTTATTTTACGCTCAATCTTTTCTGGCTGTGTGAGAATATGGTCTGCATACGTGGCTTTCATGCCACACTTATCGAGGAACGTGTGTACGTGCTCTCCCCATATTATTGAAGTTGTGGGACACATGTCATCATGCGTTGAGACCACAACTCTATATGGGACACGTGTCATCACGCGTAGAGGTCGATTTTCAATCGTGGGTGGCAGTTACTTGCGTAGAGACCCAATTATGTTGCTTTTTACGTACAGAGGTTCTAGTCTATAAATAGACTTATTTTTTAAATAGAAAGTAGAAGACATCACACAGATTAGAGACCAGAGACTTTCAGAGAAAAGTGATTTTCCAGAGTGTTTCTCTTTAATTTTTCTCAAGAACAGAGTGAAGCAAAGCAGAAAAGCATTCGACTGTGCCTTCAGTGCCAATTGTGTCGATACCTTTCTGGTGACTTAGTTCTTCCGGTTGTTCTTCTTCAAGCAGTTCTCTTCATCATCATCGTGTGGTCCAAGGAATAAAGTGATCGCTCTCAGATCAGACTTCCATAGCAATACTTCCCAGAATCTACTTGTACTTTTGTACTTTTTCTCATTTTCTTTCAAAAGCCTTTTAAGGAAATTTTGTTAAGTGAAACAAAATGGCGACTCTGATGGGGACGACTTTCTCCTCTGACGAGAAGACAATTGCTCAAAACGATGATGTGTCGATTGGATCGACGAAGAAGACTCTGGTCGTTCAATTCGACCAGACTGCTTACGAAGAAATGCTCCAAACTAGGGGTAGTACTCGCTGCTCCAATGTGTAAGCCCCCTCATTTTTGGATCTTATTTTATATGAATATTTTAATTTATTAAAGTCAATAATGACTATGTTAATAGTTTGCTGTAACTTTGATTTTGGAAGCACAACAAATATTGTTTTTTTCAAGTCCAGTTCCATATTTGAATTCTAGACTCGTCCACCTTGAGTTTGATATATCATGTCCTATGCTTTTCAACATTCCTTTGACTTTGCACAATTTCGGGCCAACTTAGGCCAATTTGAGCCGTTGGCGTAATTTTTAAGCCAACTTCCAATTTGATTTTTGGACTTGACATAGATCGAAACCGTATGACCCAATATATGGTTTTGATCCATTTTGATTCTATAATGCTCATGCCTAGGGTGTACCATCTAATCGAGTTCTCATGTGCTACTTATTTGCAAATGGTACATGAGACTCATTAAATTGATTTTTCGGGTCCAATTTGACTAGTAATGCTACTCGGACCCTAACCTAGTCAACCCTACTAGGTAGAGCCTAATTAGGAGTACCAAAACCAAGTATATATATATTTAAGACATTTTAGAGGTTTAATTGTAGCCATATGCAATATTCTCTTATATATTTGGCTTGGTCAAACATTTAACCAAAATAGGAAACCTATTAATAATAGTATGATTTGGAGAACCAAATCCTATCCAAATTAGATCAAACCAAAGCCCATGCACTAAATATATATACCTATCAAACCCTAACCATCCTCCTCTCTCATAACCACCCACTACTCCACAAATCCTTCCAAACCTAGCGGCCATCACTCCAAACCCGAAACCCTAGCTGACACCTTTTCTTCACAAAATATAGTTTTTGCTCAATATTTGCTCCAACCACCACCACTTGGACGTCCCTCTCAACATCTCCGTCCACCCTAGCAACTGTAGGAACAACCTTGCGGCCATTAGAAAGGTGCACGACACGCTACTTGGGCCGAAACTCCGTCGAATCGAAGTATGAAACGTCACAGCAGGTTCGTCGACTTGTAGATGATGTTTCATCCACTTTTTCTCATTCGTTTCTCCTAAAACCAAATCTGAGAGTTACCTTTGTATGTATACTCCAACCTCTGATCGTCGGATCTCCTAGTTCCAAGCAGTTTGCCCGTGGCGTTGATTCTACGATAGGGTAACCATAACTGATGAATTCTGTTGCGGGCCATTTTTCATCTATCTAAGATCAGTTTATAAACTTTTAATATTTTTATTCAGAATCTAGACATCGATACCTTTCTGGCGCATATCTGAAAGTTAGGTTTTGCATCCGTTTGCTATTTTTAAAAATTTATGACATTTGTCGTGTCACTGAACTCCGAAAAATTCTATTTTCCTTGTGTCCAAAAGTGTCAAAACTCCATGAATCTATATCAAACTTCATGTTGTGCAAGGCTTAACATTATAAATACTATTTTAACTAATTTTTGGTATTTTTACAGAATTTTTTAATTTTATTTAATAATTGTTTCGGGGCTAAATTAATGGGTCGATTTGAGGAAGTCATGTGTGGCAATGACATAAGACCTCTTGTGAAAGGTTTTTACTATTAAAAATAGTATTATAGCAATATATAAGTATTTATAGATAAATTACAAAATTTAAATATATTATTTTATTATAATTGTAAAGTATTTACGATAGGTTTGTTACCTATATGTACTTATATGATAGATGTAGTGTCGTAACAACGTTATGGCAACTAGGAGGAGTAAATACTCATATAATGTATATATGGTGTGTTGATATAAAATATTAAATATAGTGTATTATTATAGGTGAGCTTGGGAGGATCCACAAGGACACTTGAGTTGTACAGGCTTACCCACAGACAGCAGTTACAGGCAAGCGTGCCTTGCCATCGTTACAGATCTTTCTTTTCTGTTTTGTTGTTTTTATTTAGCATTGCATGACGTAGGGCGTTGATACTTAGTGTCCGTTTATAGACGGGTGCCGATGTCATGATAGTGACATCGAGTATTGACATTAGGCATTACGTTCATACTGATGTGTCCATTGACACAATTGACCACAGGATACCGACACATTCGTGATACGAGGTTTACATGACTATTTGTGGTATTGACCTCGTATTAGAATTCCCTATTTCCTTATCAGTATTGTTTTTACTTTCGAGATGACTGTACAGACTTGACTTTACTAGATTCTAGACATGGGGATTGGGAAAAACTTGAGTACAATATCAGACCTATTGTCGTGTGGCCCGTTGTTTAGTGACCTTTATCTTTGTAGCAGAGTAAGGGATTATCACTGTCGAGAATTGATTGTCCTTGGTGTCACGACACATGTACTGGAAATAATTCCCTGCTGAGGTGCTAGTGAGCCTTAGTGGAAGGGGTCTGGTATTCTAGAAAAGTATCTCAATTGCATAGCACATAGATGGATACAGTAGATTGCCTTAGTTCATATTTTTATTTCTGTACCTTGGCATGTATATTATGGTGGCCCATGCAGGTTCGTTAATCACTTCGGTTACGTTACTGTACCGACGTGAGCCTGCAAATAGAATAGAAAAGACCCATAAGATCACATCCACACGCTTGATACCTTCCTTGACTTCATTTTGAACTCTCACTTGACTTCTTCATTTGCATCCAGTTTGATTATATTCTACCGTAATCCTTATTTATTCATGCTAGCAAGACAAATCTTCATAATGGATGTATCTTCCCTTACTATCACATCAGGAAAGTAGAGGCATAGACACTAGAAGTCATAGGCAAAGGTAGAGTCTTCATGAATTTTGCGAAGTCGTAGTGATACCTAGGATAGTCGTACTACTACGAGCCTGCAACCAATTAAGGAATATGACTTTAGGATACATTGTCACTACCATATTTCTAGCTTGAGGGTATTTTGGTCATTTTTGAAATTTTGGGAATTATTTGGAATTATTATGTGTTATTTAGAATTATTGGATTTTAAGTGATTTTTGGTATATTTTAATTTAGTGCTATTCTAGACTTTGACTAGTGTTGACTTTGGAGACTAACCTAGAAGCTAACCCTAGTCATGACTACTTGGTTAGACTATGAAACCCTAGCTTGACCTAATTTAGTGATACCCTATTTATTAGAATTAAATTAGAATAGGAATTGATTAGACTAGAGAATGGCTTATGACTTCACAAGTCATGACTAATGACTTAAGCCCATAGAAGCCCACAAGCCCAACACCATGTAAAACCTAACCCTAATTGCTATGGCCAGCCAACCCACCTAGGGAATCACCCTATAAGTACACTTCTTCATTAGGGCTAGCCTCTTTAGAAATTTTCCAAGTTTGAGAAAGAGGTAAGTCCCCAACTTCAATAATTCCTAGAAATTCCATTTCAATTCCTTTTCCACCCAAACCAATTGCATTAGGTTCTAATTCATCTGTTCTTGCTGTTTATGGAAGATTATTTCAGAGTTTGGAAAATTTGGAGAAGTTTGGCTATCAAGAGAAACACCCCTCTTTGGAGTTTTTTTTGAGGATTTGACACCTATAGGTAACTCCTTCAAAACCTATTGTAATTGCTGTTATTATTGTATTTTAGCCTAGATCTAGGTGTCCCCTAGCTAATCCTTGACTTTTGTAGGATTTCGTGTCCTATTCGTGTCCCATTTGGACACGTATCAGTCCAATATACCTACTGTTCGACGAAATGCCCCAAAGGGGATTTTGATCTGATTTTAGGAAAACGTTTGAATAGAAATTTAGGTTTTAACCTTGCTTAGGGGATTCTAGTGTCCTACGATGTTTTTGGTGTCGTATCGTGTCGTAAAGGACACATGAATACACGGTTGCACACATGCACGCGCGAGCACTGTAGCTCCCCTGCTGCTCGCGTTTGCGCAGCGGACACGCCACTTGGACATGTGTTACTTGACACACACGATGGGCATTGACTGACACCACGTGTGTCAAGTTTTAGGGCCTCTCGTGTCGTGTCGGACACGCACGAAGCCGTGTACTGGATTTACACTACATCGGCTATAGCCGATTTTTGATACTGATACGTGTGTCGTATCGCACACACGCATGTCGTGGACACGTATCAAGGTGTCCCCGACATAGCCCTAGTCCCCCTCGACACTGGGACACGATCACGAGATCTGTGTCGTGTCGTGTCGTGTCGTGTGCACGAGCATTGGAACCACGTGCACGAGGCTGTCCACACTGCACTGTGCGTGTATCAGTATATATTTTGTTTCCCTATTTTCAATTCAGTTTTAATGATTTAAATAGTGATTTTAATTGTTAAATTGATCCTGAATATGATGTATTATATATGTTAGAATGAGTTTACATGTTAGTTTAGGTTTTGATGTGGGATTTGAAATCGTATGGGGCTAATTTCAGGTTAACTGATACATAGCTGATACTTGGTTGTTTTCCCTTTTCCTAACTTTTAAATCCCTGTTTAGTAATGGTTTTCACTGATTATATGTCCCCACATGATTGTTAGTATAAGTTAATGAAATATTTTATTCAAAAATAGGCTTATGGTTTGAGAATGAGAATTGGACAATGTTGGGTTCGAATAGCTCTGCTGTTAACTGTTTCAATGCTGTCACATGACTCCCTAACTGGGAATTGGTTTCCTGTTCTTTTTAGAACTAAATTGAGCCACTGATTTGTTACTTTAACTGCTAACTGAATTGATTCCTTCATTTTACTGTATTTGAATGTTTATTTCATTCCTATAACCTGAGTTGTTCTTCCCTCTTAACTGAAATCCAATGATGTTTAACTATTTCCAGATTTTCCTTTAACCTAAGTGAATCCCCACACTTTCACATCAGTTCACTGAATTCCCTTCCTATACGCTGTCATACATTCTTTACAAAACCTGGAAATCTATTCATGTGACTGTCAACCATTTTTTCCAGATTTCCTAGATTAGTTAACTATTTTTTTCTATTTCACTCACACCCTAAAACTCTCTACACACACACATGTTTTCCCTCACTGATTTCCTTGTATCACTTCACTGTTTTCAGATTGCCACTATTTTCACAGGTTTCACAAACCTAACACACACACCCCCTCATGTATCTCACACACACACACACTCTTGCACTCTTTTGAAACACACACACACTCTATGAGACACCTCATGCCATGTCTAACACACACACATACCATATCACACATACAAGTGTCTCACTAACCCTCACACCCTCAAGTGACACACACTCTTGTGCCCTCTCACACACACATGAGAGTGCTTTGCCTTTCCTATTTTCTATGTATGTATATATATATTTGACATGTATAAATAGGTATCCTATATATATTAGTGATGTGTGTGTACATATATATTACATTAGATACATTATTAGGATGTGTTTTACTATATTATATTAATATGTGTATTATAATTTAGATATAAATATTGTCATGTGTAGATGTGATTATAGGTTAGTTTTAGGCATGATATTGCCTAATAGCCTAATAGCCTATGGCCTAGGCTCTTAGCCTATGGGTGTATATGTGTGTCAGTATAGAGTCTAGTAGACTTGTGTAGTCTTGTTAGACCTAGAATAGACTAGTTAGACTAGTATAGACTAGTTTGACTTAGGTTGACCTAGTTTGACTTCTAGGGTTGACCAGAGTTGACCAAGAGTTGACTTTGGTCTAGATTGACCTAGATTCATGTAGAATGCATTGTAGTGCATCTTCTTACCATTCTGGACATGTTATGACTTGTGCTGTTCTAATAGGAGCCAGACACCACTCTTCGGACAGTACTTTCATCTTGGACATTCAGATAGCAGGCGAGTACATTCTCTGATCTTTTATACCTGTCTGGACTATATTCTTGCTCTAGATTACTTTACTTGATGTTGATATGTATCTTCACGGATTAGTACTATATGGATCCTTTCCTGAGATGTTATCCCTCTACAGGTGCATCGGGTATTTCATGTTCATGTACTTTATCATGTGCATCAGGTACTCCTTGTACTCGTACTAGTTCATGTATTTACATGTTCTCATGTGCCTTCATATACTATTATGTGCCTCATGTACTACTCATTACATGAGTTCACGTATCTTTAGCTGTATTCATGTGCCAATAACGTAACTTGAATGGATCCTTGTGTATTGATTGGGGCGGGGTGAGTAGAATTGGTTATGTGATCATTATCCCCATTAGGTATTCATGTGCCTCTTAGTGTATTCATGTGCTTCTTAGTTGTATTCATGTGCCCCTAAGCCGTTTACATAACCATATTGTACTCTAAATCACTTAGCCACTTACAGTCTTTACTTATCCTATATTTACTTTCAGTTACAAAATATCTCCTGTTTTCTCGTACTTTCTTTTCAACATTTCCTGTATTTTACTCAATTGTATGCTTTATACTCCTAACCTGTTATGAATTATTTTGAGAGATATGTGCTCGTTCCCGTCCTGATTGGACCTGTTGAAAATTTTACAGAGGACGAGGAGGAGGCCTGCTTAGATACTTTCTATGGGACAGCTTTAGAGGACACTTGCGATCCGGACTTCCAGTCGGATTCCTTAGCTGTAGAGACTGTTGCTCCATAGATATCTTTATCTTATTTCATAGTATTGGAGATTGAGTTGTATATTTAGATCTGTATTATTTCTGGATGTTAGTGGAGTTTATCTAGACACTTAGCTTTCTCTCTATTTGTATTTCCTGTGGATTTGGATCTTGTATCTTTTATATCATTCTATCTTATCGTATCCTACCTTAGATGTGATTGAGATATATTCTGTTATGTCACCCCATTCGGGGAGTATAACTGTTATTACCTTTAACTGTTAGATGTTGTGACCTAGGACAGCGTTCTACCGCCGACACTGCGGCGTAGGCTGGACGTACCCACGTCTCGTGCCCTTACTCTAGGGTGCGGGTCGTGACACGTTTTTAGTGGTGGCCCATGCAGGTCGAGTTTGTGTAGTTGTATTTGAACTAGAATATCACCACAGCCTGCAGTAGGATTATGATATATTTTTTTGAAGGTACTCAATCACAGTTCAGATTTCTTGAGAGATTCCTGGGACGACTCTTGAGAATCTTATTTAAACTTCAATTTGAATCATTTCCCTTGTTTTGTTGCTCTCACTCCTTGATTACTGAATTTGATTTTGTTGGATCGTTGTTGATTTTGATTTTCCTATCAGGATGAATTTTAAGGCCTAAGTTACGATATTTTCTGATAACATATATTGACAGGAATACAGGGATGGTAACGTCTACTTGATTATGGAACTTGTAGTTTATCGCAGCCATATTAGCTGGCGTGGCGGAAACATAGA
The DNA here is from genome assembly GCA_029216955.1 of Iris pallida. NCBI lineage: Eukaryota > Viridiplantae > Streptophyta > Magnoliopsida > Asparagales > Iridaceae > Iris > Iris pallida. The sequence goes on from JANAVB010025202.1 coordinate 29,594, forward strand.
GACCTAACTTCGGATGTACGTATCTTGGTTATGAGATTTGGAATTTCTCGCAGCTATACTAGTCGGCATAGCGAGATTTTCAGACGACATGATTGTAGAGGTGCATACCCTAGTTATAGAATCTATCGTTTATCGCAGCCTTGCTTACTAGCATGGTGAGGACTCTGAGTAACATAATTTTAGAAAGATGCATATGATTATCCCATTATATCTTGAGAAGGTTTTTAAACATATCATCTCTATCGTACCATTCTGTTGTTATAAATTGTACTCCATCATCAAACAACTTAGGAATAGGAGTAAGAGTAACTTTAGCTGTTATTATAAACCTTGTGTAACTTTTTGCTATAAATTTCTTCCTAATATAATGAATCAATGATTTTGCTAGACCTTGACTTAGATTTGATATTATAACTCTGGTTTCAAAATGGTTCCTTCTTTTAAACAGATAAGCAGAACAGATTTTATCATTATTTTCTTCTTGCCATTATTTTTTGTATTACCTTAAAATATATATATATATATATATATATATAGTGGACACAGATGCTTGCCTGACACGTATGTATGCTACACTTGATTACCAATCTATCTAAATGCATATTAATATGTTGATGTTAATTTCTCAAATCCCAATAATTCTAATATAGGACAGTATCAGTGATTAGTTCTCTGTTTCCCAGATTAATTTTGTAAATTAAATTTAAATTTTATGTTATTAGTTGTTGTGTACATTACTGCACATATATGTTACATACAGGGTTTCAAGTCTTAAAGAATATTGGTTGAGTTTGGTTGAGTTTTGTGTTGAATTTGTCAAACTGATACTGTGTACATATTAAACCTTTAACCCTGGATTCTAAGTGTTTAGTTCAATTTATAGTTTTAAATTGTAATGTTTTGAGCCGTATACATTATTGTGTGTAGGTATATAATGTTAGGTTTCATACTCTTACATGTTAGGTTGTGGTTGTGGTTAACATTGAGTTGGTTTTGATGTCCGAATTTCTCCAAAATTTTGAAAATTGAATACATGTTAACATTTTTACATTGCTTTCAAATGTGTATTTCAATTTCAGATTTAATATGTAATGTTGAACTAAACTGAATGATTGAACCCTTCATTTCAAGTTATAACCCATGTACACTTGACACTCTATACTAATGTTCACAACTGCCATGTAAACCTAACCCTTCATCTCTATGTTATGTTCATATATCTATATAGATTTTTTTTTCATCTCTATGTTATGTTCATATATCTATATAGATATATATATATATAGTTATGCATACATGTTATAATGTATAATAGACACATAATGAAATCTCTACCTCTCTATACACACACACACACACACACACACACACACACACACACACACACACATATATATATATATATATATATATATATATATATATATATATATATATATATTTTATATATATATATATATATATATATATATATATATATATATATATATATATATATATATATATATATATATATACATATGGCTAGCCATGCATGTTATGAGTAAATAGGTTGTTTAACCAATATGCCATGAGTAGTGTAACTTGATAAATATTGTTTTGAAACCCAAATCCTCCTATACACTTTTATGTATATTTCACACACACACATGCCTACTATCTAACCATATGAACATGTCCATATACACCCATACACACACAAACCACATAACCTTTACATAATGCAAGCTTTTTCCTCTCTAACTCTCTCTATATATATCGTGATTGGATTTTAATGCTATTGGCTTTCGTTCCTTAAACTTTTGATTTTGATTTTTTCTTAAATAGTACCCTTTTATAGATGATTAGTAGTTATCTTATTTTATTTCGATAATTACCAGTTTTCAGATAGAATGGTAGACTGCCTTACAGCCTTGATGATTGTTGTTTTTTTATCCTTTCCAGTATGGCACCCATGACCCGGGCCCGTCGCCTGAGAGCAGCTACAGCTACTGAGAGTGTGCTTCCATCTCCTATTGTTCAGGAGGTAGTGATCCCTCTATCTGATCAGGGGGTGGTGGCACCTCCTGCCATTGAGGAGATGGTGGTAGCCTCGCCAGAGAGTCTTCCTTCATCTCCTGTCGTTCAGGAAAGAGCTGCAGATTTGCCTGAGACCGAGAGCCTTTCCCCACCCCTTGAGATGGTACCCCATACTGTACTACCCGGAGGTTTGTTACTTGACGCTGCCCAGGTGTTTGGATATTTCCAAGAAAGGATGTTGGAGTCACAGAGAGTTCATGATGAGGCCATGAGGGAGCAATACCAGAGGTTGCTACGTCTGCGGGACTCTGTGCTTCCAGGAAGAGAGCCTAGCTCTAAGAGGGCGAGGAGCAGTACCCAGTCCTACCCAGAGCTTGAGGAGTACCCATATATCCAGCCTATATCATCATACCCAGCCCAGTCTCCTGTCCAGCAGAGGCCAGCTGAGCCAGAGCCTATCTGTACCTACTGTAAGAAGTCTGGGCACAAGTGGAACTCCTGTAGAAAGAGACCAGGAGTGTGCCTATTCTGCGGGTCAGCTGCACACTGGATGCAGCACTATCCTGATATACCTGCCCCAACCAGGGCCCTACTTCCAGGAGGGAGTTCTAGTTCTCAGACCTAGCTGGAGGTGAGTTTTGACCTAACCTTAGTATCCCTTTTTGAGAATATTAGATGCATCCCTTGCTTGTATATTTTGATACCTTGTGATTGCCTAGTACTATAGCATGGTTGGTGTAACTAGATGAGACCCCAGACTGATATTACATGCCATGACCCCATAGGTTACACTTTCCAACTGTAGAATTTAAATAAGTTTCTGAGACTATGATTGCTGGGGGCTTAACCTAGAAGGAGTACGATCACCTTAAATTTCGAGGACGAAATTATTTTAAGGAGGGTAGATTTGTCACTACCACATTTCTAGCTTGAGGGTATTTTGGTCATTTTTGAAATTTTGGGAATTATTTGGAATTATTATGTGTTATTTAAAATTATTGGATTTTAAGTGATTTTTGGTATATTTTAATTTAGTGCTATTCTAGACTTTGACTAGTGTTGACTTTGGAGACTAACCTAGAAGCTAACCCTAGTCATGACTACTTGGTTAGACCATGAAACCCTAGCTTGACCTAATTTAGTGATACCCTATTCATTAGAATTAAATTAGAATAGGAATTGATTAGACTAGAGAATGGCTTATGACTTCACAAGTCATGACTAATGACTTAAGTCCATAGAAGCCGACAAGCCCAACACCATGTAAACCATAAGCCTAATTGCTATGGCCAGCCAACCCACCTAGGGAATCCCCCCTATAAGTACTCTTCTTCATTAGGGCTAGCCTCTTTAGAAATTTTCCAAGTTTGAGAAAGAGGTAAGTCCCCAACTTCAATAATTCCTAGAAATTCTATTTTAATTCCTTTTCCACCCAACCAATTGCATTAGGTTCTAATTCATCTGTTCTTGCTGTTTATGGAAGATTATTTCAGAGTTTGGACAATTTGGAGAAGTTTGGCTATCAAGAGGAATACCCTTCTTTGGAGCTTTTTGAGGATTTGACACCTATAGGTAACTCCTTCAAAACCTATTGTAATTGATGTTATTATTACATTTTAGCCTAGATCTAGGTGTTCCCTAGCTAACCCTAGATTTCTGTAGGATTTTGTGTCCTATTCGTGTCCCATTTGCACACGTATCAGTCCAATATACCCACTGTTCGACGAAATACCCCAAAGGGGATTTCGATCTGATTTTAGGAAAACTTTTGAATAGAAATTTAGGTTTTAACCTTTCTTAGGGGATTCTAGTGTACTGGGATGTTTTTGGTGTCGTGTCGCAAAGGACACACGAACACACGGTTGCACACGCGCGCGCGCGAGCACTGTAGCTCCCCTGCTGCTCGGGTGCGTTTGTGCAGCGGACACGCCACTTGGACACGTGTTACTTGACACACACGATGGGGCATTAGCTGACACCATGTGTGTCAAGTTTTAGGGCCTCTCGTGTCGTGTCGGACACGCACGAAGCCGTGTACTGGATTTATACTGCATCGACTATAGCCAATTTTTGACACTGATACGTGTGTCGTATCGCACACACGCGTGTCGTAGACACGTATCAGGGTGTCCCCGACATAGCCCTAGTCCCACTCGACACTGGGACACGATCACGAGATCTGTGTCGTGTCGTGTGCACGAGCACTGGAACTACGTGCACGAGGCTGTCCACACTGTACTGTGCGTGTATCAGTGTATATTTGTTTCCCTGTTTTTAATTCAGTTTTAATGATTTAAATAGTGATTTTAATTGTTAAATTGATCCTGAATATGATGTATTATATATGTTAGAATGAGTTTACATGTTAGTTTAGGTTTTGATGTGGGTTTGAAATCGTATGGAGCTAATTTCATGTTAACTGATACATAGCTGATACTTGGTTGTTTTCCCTTTTCCTAACTTTTAAATCCCTGTTTAGTAATGGTTTTCACTGATTAAATGTCTCCACATGATTGTTAGTATATGTTAATGAAATATTTTATTCGAAAATGGGCTTATGGTTTGAGAATGAGAATTGGACAATGTTGGGTTCGAATAGCTAGGCTGTTAACTGTTTCAATGCCGTCACATGACTCCCTAACTGGGAATTGCTTTCCTGTTCTTTTTAGAACTAAATTTAGCCACTGATTTGTTACTTTAATTGTCAACTGAATTGATTCCTTTATTTTACTGTATTTGAATGTTTATTTCATTCCTATAACCTGAGTTGTTCTTCCCTCTTAACTGAAATCCAATATTGTTTAACTATTTCCAGATTTTCCTTTAACCTGAGTGAATCCCCACACTTTCACATCAGTTCACTGAATTCCCTTCCTGTACACTGTCATACATTCTTTACAAAACCTGGAAATCTATTCATGTGACTGTCAACCATTTTTCCCAGATTTCCTAGATTAGTTAACTATTTTTTTTTCCATTTTACTCACACCCTAAAACTCTTTACACACACGCATATTTTCCCTCACTGATTTCCTTGTATCACTTCACTGTTTTCACATGTTTCACAAACCTAACACACACACACCCTCATGTATCTCACACACACACACTCTTGCACTCTCTTGACACACACACACACTCTATGAGACACCTCATGCCATGTCTAACACATACACACATACCATATCACACATACAAGTGTCTCACTAACCCTCACACCCTCAAGTGACACACACTCTTGTGCCCTCTCACACACACATGAGAGTGCTTTGCCTTTCCTATTTTCTACGTATGTATATATATATATTTTAGATGTATAAATAGGTATCCTATATATATCAGTGATGTGTGTGTACATATATATTACATTAGATACATTATTAGGATGTGTGTTACTATATTATATCAATGTGTTTATTATAATTTAGATATAAATATTGTCATGTGCAGATGTGATTATAGGTTGGTTTTAGGCATGATATTGCCTAATAGCCTAATAGCCTATGGCCTAGGCTCTTAGCCTATGGGTGTATCTGTGTGTCAGTATAGAGTCTAGTTAGACTTGTGTAGTCTTGTTAGACCTAGAATAGACTAGTTAGACTAGTTTGACTTAGGTTGACCTAGTTTTACTTCTAGGGTTGACCAGAGTTGACCAAGAGTTAACTTTGGTCTAAATTGACCTAGATTCATGTAGAATGCATTGTAGGGCATCTTCTTACCATTTTGGACATGTTATGACTTGTGCTGTTCTAATGGGAGCCAGACACCACTTCTCGGACAGTACTTTCATCTTGGACATTCAGATAGTAGGCGAGTACATTCTCTGATCTTTTCATACCTGTCTGGACTATATTCGTGCTCTAGATTACTTTACTTGATGCTGACACGTATCTTCACGGATTAGTACTATATGGATCCTTTCCTGAGATGTTATCCCTCTACGGGTGCATCGAGTATTTCATGTTTATGTACTTTATCATGTGCATCAGGTACTCCTTGTACTCGTACTAGTTCATGTATTTACATGTTCTCATGTGCCTTCATGTACTATCATGTGCCTCATGTACTACTCATTACATGAGTTCACGTATCGTTAGCTGTATTCATGTGCCAATAACGTAACTTGAATGGATCATTGTGTATTGATTGGGGCGGGGTGAGTAGAATTGGTTATGTGATCATTATCCCTATTAGGTATTCATGTGCCTCTTAGTGTATTCATGTGCTTCTTAGTTGTATTCACGTGCCCCTAAGCCGTTTACATAACCATATTGTACTCTAAATCACTTAGCCACTTATAGTCTTTACTTATCTTGTATTTACTTTCAATTACAAAATATCTCCTGTTTTCTCGTACTTCCTTTTCAGCATTTCCTGTATTTTACTCTATTGCATGCTTTATACTCCTAACCTGTTATGAACTGTTTTGAGAGATATGTGCTCGTTCTCGTCCTGATTGGACCTGTTGAAAATTTTATAGAGGACGAGGATGAGGCCTGCTTAGATACTTTCTATGGGACAGCTTTAGAGGACACTTGCGATCCGGACTTCCAGTCGGATCCCTTAGCTGTAGAGACTGTTGCTCTATAGATATCTTTATCTTATTTCATAGTATTGGAGATTGAGTTGTATATTTGGATCTGTATTATTTCTGGATGTTAGTGGAGTTTATCTAGACACTTAGCTTTCTCTCTATTTGTATTTCCTATGGATTTGGATTTGCATCTTTTATATCATTCTATCTTATCGTATTCTACCTTAGATATGATTGAGGTATATTCTGTTATGTCACCCCCATTCGGGGAGTATAACTGTTTACTACCTTTAACTGTTAGATGTTGTGACCTAGGACAGCGTTCTACCGCCGACACTGCGGCGTAGGCTGGACGTACCCACGTCTCGTGCCCTTACTCTAGGGTGCGGGTCGTGACATACATCCACAAACATGATTATAGACTTTCTCAGACTCTTCAGCATGATTGCTTTCATGTTATCTTATTTCTTAATATAATTGCTTTTGTGTTCTTCCTTACTCGAGATTTGACTAAACCCTTCCCTATTGACTTCTCAAGTAAATCTTCTCGTTCGTTTTCATTAATTTGTTGGAAACTGCCTTATGGATTGGTCCAAGGAAAAGTTTGAGAAATTATATTTATCCATGTATTACGGAATCAAAGTTTTTGCAGCATGAGAAATACTTGCGAGGCAGGACTTCAGATAACGGTATCATGGCTACATATGTTTCTCAAATTCTACTTGAACCATATCCTATGCATGTTGACATTTTTCCTGTTTTTTCGTAAAAAAAAGTTAATTCAAAAATATTTCATGGATTTGGCCAAGATAAGCTCAAGAACCTGTATTACCTGGCATGGTAGATGTGCGCTACAGTCATCCGTCGTGTTATGGAACTAGAAAGTTATTTACAGCCAGATGCACACTGGCGTGATAGTAACTTTATGTGACATAATCACGGAGATATATGGTTCTCGAGTCTTACTGAGACTATGTCCTATGCATCTTGTTTGGCTTCACATCGTTCTTGCAAATAATTCGACAAACCTTCCTGCTTTGCTTGACCCTACCATTGTTTGAAATTGGTATATAGGTTTGTTTGACCCAGTCATTGGTTCATGTTACCTTCTATTTATTAGATGACTAAAATAGACAAACCTTATAGTTATATTATAGAATATAATTAAGCTAAATTATTGGTGTGATTGTGACTCTAGAAACGGATAAGTTTCTTAGAGATAGATCCTAGTAAGATTATGCGTCGAGTATGAGTGTTTGGATATCAGATGTGTAATGCCTATTAGGAGAAATTGCTAGGAGTGAACTGATGAGTATCATTGAATAGGTTATAATACTATACCTACAATATAGTGAGTTGTATTGGGAGTATTGAGGAAGGAGAAACGATAACCCAAGCTTAATAAGTGTGAATTTTGCTATGATAGAGTTCCTTTCCTCGGACACATTATCTCGGGGAAGGACTTTCAATGGATCCGGAGAAGTTAGCTACCATAGAGTCTTGACTGACACCAACATCGGTTGAAGAAGAGGGTATTACCGCAGGTTCGTAGAGAATTTCTTACGGATTGCAGAGCCGATGACACGGTTGACCCGTAAGGATCAGGAGTTCCAGTAGAGAGAAGATTATCAGAAGGCTTTCGAAGAGTTGAAGAAGAGGTTGACCTTAGTACCTATTTTGACGCTTCCTTCTGGATCGAGGGGATTCGTGGTTTATAGTGATTCATCGGGTAGTAGAGTTGAATGTGTTTTGATGCAATAGAGAAAGATAATAGTTTACGCATCGAGGCAGTTGAAGGTACATGAGAAGAATTACCCTACTCATGTTCTGTAGTTAGCAGCGGTGATCTTTGCATTGAAGCTATGGAGGCATTATTTGTATGGAGAGCGTGTGGAGATATTTACGGATCATAAGAGCTTGAAGTACATCTTCACGCAAAATGAGTTAAATATGAGACATAGGCGGTTGTTGGAGCTTATGACAGATTATGATATAGACTTACAGTACCATCCTGGCAAGGCAAATATAGTGACAGATGCTTTGAGTAGGAAGCCTACTGCATATTTCTTGGCAGCTCAGCCACAATTATTAGAGGATCTTCAGAAGCTCGGAATAGAAGTTATTATGCTGGGACACCAATGAGTACTTGCCATCTTGAAGTATAGTCGTCACTTGTGGATAGAATCATGACAGCGTTACCAATAGATGCAAGATTTTGAAGACTTCGCAAGAGGACAGAGGTGAGAGCGACAAATACTTAGACCAGAGCTTGTGACACAGACAGTCGAAAAAGTGAAGCGAATTCAGAGTCATCTTCAGGCAGCTCAAGACCGACAGAAGCATTTGGCCGATACGCATCGTCGACCACTGGAATTAAAGGAGGGGGAGAATGTATTTATGAGGATCTTACCGACACGGGGCACCATTAGATTCGAAAGTAGAGGAAAGTTGAGTCCAAGGTATATTGGACCGTTCGATATCATTGAGCGAGTAGGAGAGGTGGCATATCGTCTTGTATTACCCCCATCACTAGGGGAGTGCATGATGTATTCCATGTCTCACAGCTGAGGAGGTATGTGACTAATTCCAGTCATGTGGTCGATCACTCTGAGATCACGGTAGGACCCAGTTTTTCATACGAGGAACAACCGGTAGGTATCTTGGATACAAGTGTGAAGACGCTCAGAGGGCAGACGATTAGACTGGTTCGTGTTGCATGGAGGCACCATTCTCCGGGAGAATCAACTTGGGAGCGTGAAGATTCTATGCGTGAGCGTTATCCACACTTATTGGTAGATGCCGGAAAGTCTTAGCTTAATTATTCTTACGATAAGTTTTCTTTTTATAATTGTATTTTTTTAATTTCTAGGACGAAATTTTCTAAGGTGGGTAGGTTGTAAGCCCCCTCATTTTTGGATCTTATTTTTTTATTTTTTTTTATGGATATTTTAATTTATTAAAGTCAATAATGACTATGTAGTAGTAGTTTGCTGTAACGTTGATTTTGGAAGCACAACAAATATTGTTTTCTCAAATCCAGTTCCATATTTGAATTCTAGACTCGTCCACCTTGAGTTTGATATAACATGTCCTATCCAATTTTGCTTTTCAACATTCCTTTGACTTTGCACAATTTCGGACCAACTTAGGCCAATTTGAGCCGTTGGCGTAATTTTTAAGCTAACTTCCAATTTGATTTTTGGACTTGACATAGATCAAAACCGTATGACCCAATATATGGTTTTAATATATTTTGATTCTATAATGTTCATGCATAGGGTGTACCATCGAATCGAGTTTTCATGTGCTACTTATTTGCAAATGGCACATGAGACTCATTAAATTGATTTTTCGGGTCCAATTTGACTAGTAATGCTACTCGGACCCTAACCTAGTCAATCCTACTAGTTAGAGCCTAATTAGGAGTACCAAAACCAAGTATATATATTTAAGAAATTTTAGAGGTTTAATTGCAGCCATATGCAATATTCTCTTAATATTTGGTTTGGTCAAACATCTAACCGAAATAGGAAACCTATTAATAATAGTATGATTTGGAGAACCAAATCCTATCCAAATTAGATCAAACCAAAGTCCATGCATATATATACCTATCAAACCCTAACCATCCCCCTCTCTCATAACCATCCACTACTCCAGAAATCCTTCCAAACCTAGCAGCCACCACTCCAAACCCGAAACCCTAGCTGACCTCCTTTCTTCATAAAATATTTTTCTCGATTTCTGCACCAACCACCACCACTTGGATGTCCCTCTCAACATCCCCGTCCATCCTAGCAACTGTAGGAACAACCTTGCGGCCGTTAGAGAGGTGCACGACACGCTACTTGGGCCGAAACTCCGTCAAATCGAAGTCTGAAATGTCACAGCAGGTTCATCGACTTGTAGATGATGTTTCATCCACTTTTTCTCATTTGTGTCTTCTCAAACCAAATATAAGAGTTACCTTTGTATGTCTACTCCAACCACTGATCACCTGATCTCCTAGTTCCAAGCGGTTTGCCCGTGGCTTTGATTCTATGACAGGGTATCCAGAACTGAAATTCTGTTGTGGGCCACGTTTCGTCTATCTAAAGTCGGTTTATAAAATTTTAATATTTTTATTCAGAATCTAGACATTGATACCTTTCCGACGCATATCTGAAAGTTAGGTTTGCAACCGATTGCTATTTTTAACAATTCATGACATTTGTCGTGTCACTGAACTCCGAAAAATTCTGTTTTCCTTGTGTCCAAAAGTGTCAAAACTCCATGAATCTATATCAAAATTCATGTTGTGCAAGGCTTAACATTATAAATACTATTTTAACTAATTTTTGGAATTTTTACAGAATTTATTAATTTATTTAATAATTGTTTCGGGGCTAAATTAATGGGTTGATTTGAGGAAGTCATGTGTGGCATTGACATAAGACCTCTTGTGAAAGGGTTTTACTATTAAAAATAGTATTATAGCAATATATAAGTATTTATAAATAAATTCCAAAATTTAAATATATTTTATTATAATTGTAAAGTATTTACGATAGGTTTGTTACCTATATGTACTTATATAATAGATGCAGTGTCGTAACAACGTTATGGCAACTAGGAGGCGTAGATACTCATATAATGTATATATGGTGTGTTGATATAAAATATTAAATATAGTGTATTATTATAGGTAAGCTTGGGAGGATCGACAAGGACACCGGAGTAGTACAGGCTTACCCGCAGACAGCAGTTACAGGCAAGCGTGCCTTGCCATCGTTACAGATCTTTCTTTTCTGTTTTGTTGTTTTTATTTAGCATTGCATGACGTAGGACGTTGATACTTAGTGTCCGTTTATAGACGGGTGCCGATGTCATGATAGTGACATTAGGCATTACGTTCATACTGATGTGTCCATTGACACAATTGACCACAGGACACCGACACATTCATGATGCGAGGTTTACATGACTATTTGTGGTATTGACCTCTTATTAGCATTCTAGATTTCCTTATCAGTATTTCTTTTACTTTTGAGATGACTGTACAGACTTGACAATGCTAGATTCTAGACATAGGGATTGGGAGAACTTGACTACAATATCAGACCTATTGTCGTGTGGCCCATTGTTTAGTGACCTTTATCTCTGTAGCAGAGTAAGGGATTATCACTGTCGAGAATTGATTGTCCTTGGTGCCACGACACAGGTTCTGGAGATAATACCCTGCTGAGGTGCTAGTGAGCCTTAGTGGAAGGGGTCTGGTATTCTGGAAAAGTATCTCACTTGCATAGCACATAGACGGATACAGTAGATTGCCTTTGTTCATATTTTTATTTGTGTACCTTGGCATGTATATTATGCACCTTGCTAGTCCTCTGAGGACCTGGCTATTTCCCAGGCTTAGACAAAGCTGAAGACTACCCTGAGGTTTACGGTTCGGGAGCTGAGACTGGAGGCGTACCGGCACAGGAGGACGAGATAGTGCCAGAGGATTTTTCATGATCATGTTATAATCATATTTAGTCTTGCTACATTATTTCATTTTCTTTTCATCAGACTTGTAGTTGATTTGTACTTTATTCCTATCTCTGTGGTTTCAGGATGTTTTACCCGCTCAGACTTCATTACTTTTATTGCTGGATATTTGAGACATTTCTTTATTTATTCTTGATCTCTTTGTGGACTCTGTGGATGTGATTAGATGTATATACCTGTGGACTGCATTGTATTTCTGGGTGTTATCATGATTTACAGCTTAAGTATTTCGCTAATGGGCTTGTTGTGTAGCTTGGCCCATTAGTGAAGTACTGCTGGCATGTATTCGTATTCCTGGTCCTACGTATTTTGGGACTAGGGCGTTACACAATGTGCAAAAATCATGAAAGGTGCGAAAAGTTTGGATCCCTAAGTCCAAAGCACCCTCTGATCTCTCCATTGTCTCTGAAGGCAAGGGAATTCTTCCCACTCCTGTTGTTGGGGCTCCCGTCTGTGACGAGGAAGTTCCTACTTCAGTTTTGTACCGAGGGCGTAAAATTCAGTCTTCCGTCTGTGACGTGGTAGACGCTCAAATCTTGTGCTCTACGCATAAAGGTAAATCTTCCGTCTGTGACGTGGTAGATACTTCTATTTTGTGCTATATGCGTAAAGGCAAATCTCATGTCGGTGATATGGTAGATAAAGTTCACAATAGTTCTTTTGTACCTAAAGTGAACTTGCCTACACGCGTGCAGCGTAAAAACAAGTCTTCTGTTACTATGACAGATAATTCCTTTGGTTTATCCAAGGAGAATAAAAATTGTGGCAAAGCTTCTGTTTTACGCTAACAATCCTCTAATGCTGCTTTACGCAAAGTGCCTAATCTTAGGATTACGTGCAATGCTGATGGAGTTTGCAGTGCACAAAAATCAACTCAAGATTTACGCACACAACTTCAAGTGCGTAAAAACGCACAACTTTCTTCTGCCAATGAAGTTAGTAATCTTCTTTTTACGCAAGGGACTGGATATTTCTCTATACCAAATGTAAAAAAGAAAATATTACCTTCAAATTCTTCTGATTTACGCGAGTTACTTGTACAGAAGCGTAAAAACAGAAAATCTCCTGTGACATTCCCTCAAGAAAATCATCATTGTGAGTGTCACCAAATTGTTATCAAATGTTTGTTCTCCTACTAAACGGTCAGTTTTTGACCGATTAATCTATAATGTACATCAGCAACAAATTGATGATCAAGAACATGAGTTGTTTTATGTATCTGTCAATATGGTATCCCATATTAATAGAGGACGACGTCCAAGATGCAATTCGTCCCGGACTCTAGGTCAACATAGGTTTAACCAAATTCTTGACACTTTTGAAGGAGTATATCAACATACTCGGTCAAGAAGTCAGCGACCTTTAAACATGCATTCTTCAGATTCAGAGGCTGGGGGTACCAAGTATCAGGAGTCAGAAATGGATAGCATTGATTCTTATCTCTACACCGATCCCTCTGTGTGTTCAAGAGAAGTTGAATCTTATGTTATCGGAGAAGAACAAGAGACGTCTACTTCTCATACAGAACATCATCTTTCTGCGATAGAACAATCAATAAAGGATATTCTTGCAACGATGCAAATATGCATCAGATAATAACGACTCAGCAAACTGTCCAACCTGCAGTGAAACACCAGTACAGGCAACTGCACAAACTCAAGATAGTCAAGGGGTTGATATACCTTTGAATAATTTGAGTCAAGAGCCTGTTATCAATCAAAACTCCGCATATCCTGATCCTCTCATTCCAGAAGATGTATCACCTCCGGTAGGGGTTACGGTACATCTAACCACTATTCAATCAAACATCCTCCCTCAAACCAATGAAGCTATTCAAGCGGTTCGGGAGTTAAGAGCACAATTTGAAGTTCTCAAGCACAAAGATCAGCTCCAGAAGTTAGGGATTAAGCAACCTTATCCTTCCTACCGGAATGATGTACCCTTTTCTCCCAAATTTAAGCCACAATCTATGGTATTATTTGATGGAAAGTCTTCTCCAAGTCAATATATCAATTATTCTGATATTATGACTGTGCATCTACAGAAGAATGATGCTCTTCTTACCCGAGTCTTCATTGGGTGTTTGATGGGTACATCATACGATTGGTATTGCTGTCTACCCGATAATTGCATATCGTTTTGACGAATTTAAAGCAATGTTCTTTCTCTCGTTTCTATGAAGGAGGGATGGACATGAATATATCTTCCTTGATAGAAATTAAACAAAAAGAGAAGGAGGATACTCGAACGTTTATAGAACGTTTCCGACAGGCTACTTTGAAAATGCCTCCTGGTATGCCAGATTCAGCATTGATTGATACATGCAAAATGAATCTGTAACCAACCATCGCTGTTTTTACAGGCTCTCAATTCACAGATTGGGCCTCGTTTATTATAGCAGCAGTTTCAGCTGAGACCAATGGAAGATTGGCTCGTGAACATGGAATGATCTTCGCCTCAGAAGATAAAGGAAAGAAAGCCTCTTCAGGTAACAACTCTGGTAATCGCAATGGAAAAGAAAAGGAAACCCTAGTGGTGAACCTTTCAAAATCCAAAACTACAAAGTAATCCGGAATCTTCTAAGCCGAAAGAGGAATACTCTTTTGACGACAGTGATATTCCTGGAATATTTCAATATCTCGTGAAGAGTGGTAAACTCCAGATTCCAGAGCCAAAAAGACCTAATGAAGTAGATTTGGTTGATAATCCCAAGTATTGTATCAATCATAGATACATAAATCATCCCATGAAAGCTTGCTATGTCTTGAAGAAGAAAATCCAAGAGTTGATAAATGCCAAAGCTATTGCTTTAACTAATGAGCATACAGTTACAACCAATATGATTTCTCTTCAATTTGGAGACTTTCCTCCACAACAAGTTTCTGATGGGATTGTCCCAATTCCGAAGGCGATAATAAAGATTGTGAATCTTCCACCAGCTAGAGATCAAAGTGAAGAATTAGTACCTCTCACTTTAAAAAATGGTGAAATCATGTGGATACACCCTGACTTAGTACCTGAAATGGAACATGGAAGTAAAATTTCAAAATCTAAGAAAGGTCATGTCACGATCCGCTCCCGAATAATCGGACATGAGTCGGACACGCCCAGCCTTCATTGTTAGACACAATGAACTATGGTGTACCAAAAGCTAGGGAAATCTAACCAGATATTCACGACAAGTAAAATCACAGCATCTATAACGTATTCTAGAAAGATCACCATAATCCACAAATCCAGATATCATAAAGTACCAAAACCAACAGGAATGAAAAGTGCTATGAACTCTAAAGTCAATATCTAAAAGTAAAGCTAAGTAGTCTGAACCTGAAGCCTCAAGCTAAGTCTCATCCTGCTCAGCTAATATCCTGGGCTCTGGCCCATAGAGTAGAACAATATCCTGCAAGCACCTGCAAGATATCCTAGTCAGGAGAGGAGCTAAGTATATCCAAGGAAATGAACATGAACATCATGGTATGAATCAAGAAACAGGAAATTATATATATATAAGTATAGGAAATGAG